>JBBMJY010000001.1:6564192-6592116 GCA_037833715.1 Toxotes lorentzi | reverse complement strand
TCGTTGTACTTTTGTACAAAGTATGATTGTGCAATGACAATAAAGATTTATCTTATCTCTTATCTTATCTTATCTTATCTTACCTGTCTCAGGTAGGATCACCCCAGGCCTCAGACTTGCTTTATTATTTTCTAATGCTACTAGTTGATGATGTTAGAAATTAGTTCCTAAAATTTTGAAATTGCAAAATGATAAATGAGCGTCGAGCAAAGGAAACAAGATTAATATTTTGTCCAGACACATGGAATAAGACGACAGCATTAGCAAATTTCCTGAATCCATTGAAAAACAGGTTCAGTAGGTATCACACAGAGATAGAAAACCTTTCTGAAAATTACAAATTCTTTGTTTGAGTAAAGAATTATTTACTTTCATTAAATCGGTTACTGTCAAACATTCAGCAACATCTATTTACCTGAATACAGGTTGCAGATTATCCTTAGGGTTTCTTGGCTGTTCAGTAGAAATTTCAACCCCAAAAAATAATCGACTGGTGAGGCTGAGAAAGAATCACACTAATGATGACATTTAGCTCAGTGGGAAAAACTTGAGAAATTTATAACTAAAATAGTATTTGGGTTATAAGACTGAGCTATAGGATTTTCCAAAGTCCATGACATGAACTGAGAAAGGTTCTGAATTCTGAGTGAGTTGGCATGTAATGACCCTTACACTGAACTAATCCCTTAAATATTAGATAGTGAGACAGCCACATGCAGTGCTGACTGAGGAGTCAGACTTGAGAATGACATTTTCAAACAATAACCTCTCTTTTTTGCTTTCAGTTATTACCATACACAGGAGACTAAAACATGACATCATCTAAATCTGTTATGATGTAAACCTAATGCATAATGTGAAGAAATACCACTGCATTCACATGAAAGCCAGTAAATAAAAAGTAAACAAGACAACACATATAACTGTGTTTTAAATTAATAGCTGCCTGGTAAAGTGCAGGTACATGCAGGTTTACAAACTTAACAACTTCTTATTCAACAATTTAGTGTACCTGCTGCCCAGACACCACTGAGGCATGTACCTCTTTCAGCAAATCATTAAACATATTTATAGTTTCACAAAATTGAACCAAACATTTTCAGTTCAGGCACAATCAAGAAAAATCAAACTTAATCAGTCTTCAGAGGCTTGTTAGACACATCCATGATCACAGTTCTCTTCATATCTCTGCATTCATATCACACATCACACAACTTTAGCTCATGAACATTTTATTATAAAACTCACCCTCGCACATGGAGCAGACACTGTTCTGTGGTGTTTACTGCAATGTTCCCTCAAGATGAGATGAAAAACTGGAAAATATAAATCACATCAGGCTTTGTGGACAAAATCTGAGCTACATTTTCTGTGTTTATTATGTATTAAATGCATTTTCAGTAAGTGACAGTGGCCACACACTGGCTTATTTTACTGCATATAAATGTAAAATATATACACATTCTTCATATTCTAGCTTCATAATTTAGCATGTATCAACATTGTTCAAGACCAAAAGCAAAAGATTAGTTTTGACACTATTTCAAGTGGCAGAGACATAAACGGGCAGCTTCATTAGAAGTGATGGATACTAACAAATACACTTTCCCTTTTTCAAAATAGCTTAACGTGGAACAGTAGAAGAGAGAAGTGAGACTGAAAGGATGCTGGTTTGAACCCCTGGACTATTACTGTGGACTTTAAAACACTGTGTAACATTAGCCCTGTTTGTTGCCCAGTAGCCATACAGAGCATCTCCTTATGTAAATGTTTGCAACAGTGAAAATACTCCTTGATATTACTTTTTCTGAGGAGAGGAACCATATGAGGAATTTGTGAACTAAATCTCGTTTTAATTAGTCTCACTTTTATCTGAATTTGTGCACGTTATTTAGAAAGCACTTAGTGACAATCCTGCGTGTTAAAATATCTCTAGACGTGGCCTAAACACACCTCTGGTTTTGTTAGCAACACTCTCAAACTCTTTTTAACAAACATTCAACCCGTGCTTGACCATTCACATCCAACCGCTTCTCCCACCTTTTGTCACGAGCAGCGCCGTGAACAAACTTCGGGTCTGACATGTTGACCCACTCACACCAGCAGCAGAAAGGTTTTCCTGGGTTGTTGCTTCAGTGTGAAAGCAGTAATAAAGACAGAGGTCTAAAGGCGTGAAAGGGGGAAGGCGGTAGAGAGGAGGAAGGTGCTGTGGTTTTGGGGGGAGGGGGGTCTCAGGAAAAGTTCAATAAAACAATCTCAAATGGGGGAGGGGCCCCAGACAGAGTGCAGGAGAGGCGCTTCAGTTAATTTAAGTACTTGATCCCACACCCTTGCCTGTCCTCTGACTGTTCCCCCAAATATTTGAAGTGTAGCTGCTGCAACAATGCAGTGGCCCCTGAAATGGAGAGCAGAGCAAACAGAGACTGTATGGGTCCAATGTTTGTCTAAGGTCTTAATAAAGCCACACTCCAAGTACCATTGAAACCAAACCAAACAAACAGGAGTTTTTTTAAAGGCACACAAAATGGCAATGCCCTGCTAAAAAAAAGTCTGGTTTTGGTTCATTTCCTCTCATCATCAACTGATTTTTTGATTTTTGACATCAGGCTTTTTACCACTAAGCAAAAAGTGAACAGTTCACTCAGAGTATTGTAAGGCCATCTATGGGAATGTTTGAATCACAAATCAAAAGAGCAGTTTTTCCTGAGTGAGATGTGCATGAAGAAGAATTACTATGCAAATTGTACGGTTGTGGAAAGCCTACACAAATCACTACTGTGCCCTCTGTCTCCACACAGCTAATAGCATGGCAGGGAGTCCTGTGGCTGAGAAAAATAACTTTCCTTATCCAGCAAACCTGGGTTCGAATTCTGTGCCAGCAAGACACTACTGTGCTGTAGTGTATTTGAGCAAGTCAATAAACCCCCTTTGCAGGTCTTGAGCAGTCATTTTGTCATTTATTTAAGCCAACAAATGTGTCGAGCAGGCCTGCCCATCATCTCAGTATAATATCCTTGCTAGGGGAAGAACCAGGAGTGTCAGGCAGCTGGAAAACCTCTGAGAAGCAGAGGAATGGTCAGTATACACCTCCTCTTTGTCACTTTTAGGGTCATAGTCCTCATCCTCATACATGTCGTCCACATCAGGCTGGTCTGAAATAACATTGTGGTCTCCTATGGAGCAAAGTTTGCTCATGTTCTCCTTGACCACTTCACAGAAAGGCCTCTCTACCCCATCGCAAACACAGCGGTTCAGCAGCATGCCATTTGGGATGAACAGCATCTGCTGAATGGTGGCTTTACACTTAGAGGAGCACTTCCTGCCATTGAACAGCTGCCCGCAGTATGACAAGTAGGCCGTGAGGGAGGTGTGGCAGCTGCTATCTTCCTCGCAGCGCTGCCGGGCCTCCATGCAGCCAATCCCCCCGGCATCGCTCGGGTATCTGCGGGGGAGGCACGGCTCTATGGCACGTTTGGCGCTCAGGCACTCCAGGTCCTGGGCGCAGTCGCAGGTCTCCAGGCCCGGCCCGCTGCGGGTGTGATTCAGTCTTATCAGCGCGTTGATGCAGTGGCTAGGACACTGCCTCCTCGTTCCTCTGATGTTGCCTTCACAGGCCGCCAAGTACTGACTGTACGCAAGTTCACATTCAGGTTCGTCGTGGCACCGAAGGAGAGCCTGCCAGCAGATTAGCTGGGCATCTATGGCCACCAGCACCCATGGGAGAAGTGCCAGGGCGCTGCACCAACATTTCATGCTTGGATGAAGTTGTAGTTCGGTGACATGCACTTTCTCCACCAGCACATTAGGATAAAGACAATTTGCACACTGAGCCTCACAGACTGAAGTTCATATAAATATTCCATACATGGGTTTGGGGAATTAAATACTTTAACACCAGCACAGCCGGGAAGAAATACACTCGATCGTTTAGAAATCATCCACAAACTTGCACGGTAGTTGAGTTTGCCTCCTCCTGGTCAGCGTTGCATCAGTGGAAGTCAGGATCTGACACAGGGGGAATCACCACGCGTGGCTGCAAAGGAGAGAACCAGGACAGCAACAATCATTCCGGAAATCGTGCTCCATACTGCGGTGTGTGTCTGCTCCATGTCATCGGTGCATGGACGAGGCGAAACACTGCAACGCGCCGCGGGGCTATCCAACGTTAACGAGAGGTCTAACCACGGTAGTTGTCCACAACTCAGATTGCACACTTGAACTCATCTTTCTTGCCAATGTAAGTTTCGACGCTTCTTCTCAGCTCTGCCACTTTTAACATCCATCCACGCATTCCGGTGTTTTTTTTTTCTTACTTGGAAGAGGTTTCTATCTGTCGCATTTTGTCCCGCTATGTGCGTGTTTGTCCCACTTCTTGCTGTTACGCTTCACGGTCCGCCGAGCATTTCCCCCACAACACCCCTCCTTCTGTCGAAAAAAAGAAAGAAAGAAAAGTTTTCCTTCCCCCCTGTCCTCCTCTCTCACTCCCTCTCTCTCATTTACAATCCTGGCCACCGATTGGTCGTCATTGAGGAGTCAGCCGTGGGACCCATCTCCAGGCCTACAGCAGCACAGCTCTGCGCCCAAATCCGCTCAGTATATGACGAGACAGGCTGGATGAAAATGTTTAGAATTTTCCTTGCATGAAACCCAGGATCTGTGTGGTCCCCTCTTCTCTTGTAGCAAAACACAAGTGGAAGGAGGGGAGGCTGGAGGAGGGGGGCTTGCAAAACGCATTCCTTTGCAAGGAGCTCACATCTGCAACTTCACTGCTCCAATTTTCAGCGCGGAAAAACAAATCTGTTTCTTTTTAGCCATAAACTGAGCAAAGGGGGGAAGCCTCTGTGATAAATGCCTCGCCGTTGAGGGTTTTCTCTTAAAGGTTCTCGCTAATTGTCGCTCTTCCCCCCCTCTCCCTCTCCTGCCTCACATTCTGCAGAGTTTTTAAGCCCCGATTGATAGAGGAGAATGGGAGAGAATAGTATTTTCTGGCCCGTTTCACCCCAATTGTGTCAGATTGTCCATGCAGTGGCCCAGTGTCTTTCCAGGCTGAAGATTGTTCACGCACTGCGGCCTATCAATGGAGAGGGGTTTCAGCATCAATATATTTTACAGCTCTCCCCTTTCACACCACACTTGAAAACTACCAATAGCTCAGGCTTTCCTGCTATTGAAATGGTAACTAACTTGATTTTTTTTCAAAGAACCCCCCACCCCACACTCACACACACACACACACACACACACACTCACACACACAGGCTGTGCCAGTTTTACACCACAAAACCAGATGGATGCCCAACCTGATATCTATTCTAGACTACAATATGAAAGCTGGCAGCATTTCACTGTTTTAAAAATGCATCATATTGATAAAAACTACATGCATGTATTTTCATTTAGGCCCTTTGTACTGTTTGGTGGACAAAATAACAGAAACACATAAATATATTACTGTATTACTTTATCCATCTTCTACATATTCACACACAGAAATGTACATACATGCATACATATGTCTCTCTAGCTTTTAGATCACAGTGGTACGCATGGACTATATGACTGATTCTGTCTCTACGCTGCCACAGTGTACACTGCCACAGAGTGAGAATATTTTGCCTCATTTGAAATATTGTATTGTGTAAACCACCTACATAATTCTGTAGTCCTGACTGTATTTTTGTCTCCACCTGGTGTTCAAGTGTCTGCAGAGTCAAGAACACTGATGGATGAGTGAATACAATGAGAGGCTGCTCTGCATAAAAATCACACCAAACAGAAAGGCAGTGCGTTATCCTAAAAATCAGTTTATTGCAGTTAAAACTCCAACTCACTGAAATACTTTCAGAGACAGAATGATAGAGATATTGTGAAACAAAGAACCAGCTAAAGAACGAGAAGATACTGTGTCATGGCAGCCATTTCCTGAAAAAAAAAAAAATCAATCGCACAGGATGACAGCACAAAAATGACAGCACAAAAATGACATTAGTATATTGTTATTATTGTCATTACCATTATTTTTATTGAGTTATTGAATTATTATTTCAAGTCATACACACTCATACAAAGCAAACGGTTTGCTTTATGGCTTCTGCTCCACCCATTAATAAGGTCTTATCATTAAACATGACAGATAACTTCATTATAAAAGGACTTATTGCAACTTCTCCTCTGCTTCGTGTTATTAAAATGTTACGAATATACTGTTCATCTATCACACGACAATAACCACTGTACTGAAAATGTCTAAATGTTGCCCCAGTTTTCATTCAGCAGTAGTGTGGCAACTACAGAAAGGAAATTACCACTAATTTTAGAGAAAACAGGCAATATCTTTCTGCCCACATTTCCTCTAAAATTAAACATGTAAATAATTCAACTGTGAAATTAAAACTTTTATCATCTTTTTTTTTTTTATGGCAGTTGAACCATAACAGGAATCAAAATGGGGACAGACGTGAGATCATAGCTGACATCATCCTCAGCACCACTGCTACATGAAATCGAACAAATGTGGTGTATATGAATATAACACAACGTCAACAATGTCCCCTCTTAATCCGCCGACGCCACCACTTACGTTTGGCTAGAAAAGAGCAAAGACAGAATACTGCAGTAAGCCCACAGTGACTGTGTAACACTACAACCAGCACTCTCAGCCACAGGACCAGGTTTTTACAAAGACACCACTTATCGTCACACACATCGTCTAAACAACACGAAATCCACCAGCACGAAACAGCACCACTGAGACGCGGGGGTCAATGAGATGGAGGACAGGTCAGAGGTCATCTGACGGTCGACAACACTACGAGACCCAAGCAAGTCGATGAACACGGAGGGAACGATGACCCACTGTTGACATTATAGGCAAACAGGAGATACATTTACATCTTATACAACATAAATGTTTGTATGTAGGCTCTGTAGTTGGATATATACACACACACTTTAGTTACACAGTTTGACGTACAGTATTTATGCCATTTTCTTTATGTTGGTTTGAGTGTTTTCACCAAAGGCTTTGGCATACAACTTCTTAAGCATTTACATTTCTCTCATCTGAGCAGCTTTTTTTTTTACAACTGGATGTGGCACAAAAAAACAGATTTACACCCTACGTAGTTGATATTGATTCTAGGTTAAATTTGGGGACACAGTTATTGAACACGCTTCACTGTATTTACTTACAGCTTACAAAGTGCAGCAAATCTATCCTGCCCTTAAGGCATCATAACGTGCCTGCCTACAAATTGTTTGTTGCTTTTGATGAAACAAAAAAAAAGTAGCTTACAGATCTTGGAGCTCTAAAGAAGACAACCTTGTACGGACGTTCAAGGCACACTGAAGTCTGAAGTACAGAAAAAGATTTACAAAAAAAAAGAAAAGGTCTGATATGTTAAGGAAAAGATTAAAACTAAGATTGATGTAGCTCACAGGGAGCTGTGGTCAGGGCACCAGGGTGCCTGCATTAGTAAGCTACTCACAACAATGATCAGCCTCATTTGTTGCACTAAATGAGTATTGCCCATTTTAAGATTTTGTGCTTTTGTACATGAAATATAAACACCCCCACAAATGGCTCCTTCATTTTATTTAACCTAAAAATAAACCACCAACTTTCCTGAATTCAACATAACACACACATATGACCCCCTCACATGAGCCAGTGCCAGCCTTGTGTGTGTGTGTTTTCATTCCATCCAAGTGTCTGATTTCACTGATGAGTGTGTTCATCAGTGAAATGAGCTGCTGTTTGGAAGCAATGAAACCCTGCACACATATCTGAGACCTCTGCTGCAGGATCATATTGTGTTACCACTGGTCACGTGAGGTGCAGAGAGCGAGGGAGGTTAGGGAATGAAAGGATCTGATACACTGGACAGAGTTTTCTCAGAGGAGGAGTTGTTCTAAAAGCAGAAATAATCTCACTGGTTAAATCAATGGGAGGAGCCAAAGAACCACAGTCTTTCAGAGTGTATGTTCGCTGATTTCAGTAAAAATAAGAATGACATTCATGACTCATTGGGCATTTGAAGGTCAACAGGAAAACTCTAAACTTAACTAGTTCACCTGGATGACACTATGGCTGGAATTCACTTAGTAATATGAGCCCCAGATTTTAAAATATCAGTTTCCTCGTCTTTTACTTTCTTTTCCGCAGGGCGTCTGTCTAACTTTGCACAGCTAGAAAAACTGTTATTATGTGGCTCTGCCAACTGACATTCCACTGAAGCAACAAGAATATTTCTATCTCTAGAGCAGCTCTGCCTCTGAAAAATATTTGTACAAGTAAAACTCTAATCTTCTGGGACTCAGAGTTGGCCAAATCACATGAGATTGCAATTCTCCGTCTGCTTTTTGAGGTCTTCCAGTGTGGCCTGGGCTTTGTCTTTCAGCTGGTCGATGTCCACGTTCTGGATGTTGGACAGCTGGCCCAGGACTGACTGCTTGTGAGCTTCCTCTTGGTTGTCTTCAGCAATCATCTTGGCCAGCTCTGTGGGCAACACCACGTCGTCCCCCGCCTGCTGGATCTGGGTCTCATCTGTCTCATTCTAGGGTGGATACACAAGTTGGTAGACACACAACATGTGTGTCCATGAATGTCCATGTTGACACAGCCAACAGGACAGGAGAAAAGAAAAACAACAACTTTAAAACAATAGCTTCTTATCCCACCACAGTTTATGTTAGGAGACTACAAGAACAAACTTAAAAAAATGAAGTGATTCTGTTTTTCAGTCCAAAGATATTCTGTCTTTATTCTTCTTTACAAAAGCAGAGCTGGATTCATTTACCTTTGGTAATCGGTACTTTTCCCGGAAATGACTTCTAACTGTGGCTCTCTCAGCTTTCTTCTGGGCAAAATGGGCTTCTCGTTCTTGTCTGTAAGAAAGCAGAAAAAAATGATCCTTCTTTAGCACAATGCTCAAGGTGTAACAATAATTTAGATCATCTCAGCCTCCAACCAAATGTCTTTTTTAATCAACCGTATGTTCTTTCACCTATGCTAAGCTTTGAAGTAATAACGCTATCTCCAAGCAGCACGCATGATGAAAATCAGTGTTCTTCACAGCCTCTCTGCTTTAAGAGCATCATAACTCTAACTACTGAGCGTAGCTGTGATGCTGTGGGGACAAAAGCAGGAGGAGACGTTCATGTTTGCTCATGTTTAGAGCCCCAGATGTTGCATCCTGTCAGAACAGCAGGGCTCTGAGGGATTTCAGGCCTTTTGGGATGTGGACTGCCAGTGGTAACCTACTAACTGCAGACTCACTGCCACTCCCCCACTTATAATCAGCCTATTCTGTACATATCCTGGACTCATATGTCTTTCTGTAGACCTAATATTAATGTCAGAGTTTCACTATGTGTTCATCTTTCAAGCCTGAAAACCCTCAAATGAGCACAGGAAGTTTCTTTGCAAAATGGGTGGTTTCAGCTAAACAATCTAAGAAGTGAAAGATAAACTCCAACCATCTTCAAAAAATAAGTCTGAATTTGTATATACTGGAGGTGATGAGATATTTTTTATCATTAGTCTTGTGTCATTTGTCTCTTAAATCTCAGTCCTGTAAACAAAGCCAGCCTACAGTATGCCATGCCTCCAGCAGAGGGCAGGGCACAGGCTGCTGGGAATGCTCTCTCCACTCAGCATCACTGGAATATTTATGGAGCAGTTCATAATTGTCCCTCGTAATTTGCTACATTTGCTGAAATTGCCTCTAACATCGTGAGTCAACAACATGACATAATGCTGAACAAACTTGCTGCTATGGCCTGAGGCCAAACATTGCATGAATACAGTGACAAAAGACCACATTTTATTATAGCCAGTGAAATACAGTAGCTGCTTAAAGCAAACACCCTGGATGATGTTCTTCAAAGCGAAGCTACAGTATCAGAGGTTACAGTGCACACCTACAAGGATCAACTCAGCAGCGTAATCTAACAGCAGGGGGACATGCACTTGGTTTGGAGTGTGTTTGTACCATATGTCAGACTAAGGTGGTATTAATCTGAAGATGCAGCCTGTATGATTCTGTCCGTGTGAGCCAGAGTTCACTTCTTATTAACATGAGCGGGCCAAACACCAAACGGCACATAGGCCTGTGCACAGCTCACTTGCAACCAATGAGCAGAGCTTTGTGTCTTCCCCTCTCAAGGGCATCAGATGACCAGGGTTGTCACTGTAGCCTGGGCGTTGAGGGTGATAAAATGTCTGCATGTGACAGTGTGAGCAGCCCCCCCACCCCCCACCCCAAACCCCACCCCCCCAACCTCATTCGGCTTTAATCTGAGCAGTATGGGCTTCTCCGTGATCTATGCTCATGTTTAGCACCTCTGACTCATAATTCACTTTCACTGAAGGTCACATTATGACGGCAGAGCGTTAAGCATCTCACCCCGGCCTCCTGTGGAGCTCAGTGGGCTGAGCTCAATGTTTAATACCAGAGTTAGAGCTACACTTCCCACTCTGGGACTGTCAAACACTGTCTACCATTTTATTCTTTAAAATGTGGATGTGAATTCACTGTGGTAACTCGTTTCATGACCAGGACAGTGAACATCTGATATGGGATGCTGAGTCCTGCTGTAAGGGAAGCATCACATTGATCAATATTGAGTTACTGGCTGCTGAGTGAATTCTTTACCAAATGACCTTGTTGTTTCCTCAGACTGTCCTCCAGTCGGGTCAGGAGATAAACACCATCACCAATAAGTAAATTATGGAAAAAGAATGTTTGTTTAAAGAGCCACTGTTACACATAAGACACAAGATCAAAGATTTAAACGATAGAAACATGATAAAAGAAGTAAAAGGCTCACAGCTGGAATCACAGCTGTAAATATATACATATTGATTACATCTAAAACACAAAATCAGAGATGCAAATTAATCGCAACCATTTGGAGCAGTAACTTATGTTGGTCTGTGAATGATGAAAGTCGGCAGAGAAAACAAAGTCAAAATGGATGGATATTCAGTTCTGTTTGACCGTCTGACAATACACAAATAGAGATTCTACTTTACCCACTTTATTTACCACACGGTCTGATTCATTATTTAGCCGCACGCACAACAATAGGAACGTTTCTCGCCGCAGGCACGAATCCCTGTAGAGATTTCCGCGGAAGAATGATTCCAGGAATCCCGAATTAAAAACGGCTCTACATAATTTGCCGAAGCTAAGAGACAGAGAGAGAGACAGAGAGAGAGAGAGCTCCCTGGGCGAGAGGAGCAGCTGTGTGCGGAGCGCTCGTGTTATGGCACTGATGCGTAAAAAAGCGCTCGGCGCACTGGGAGCGCTCAGCTATTTACCCACAAAAACACAGCGTTTTAATATACCACGCTTCCACTGACACACACTGTAGATTTTTTTTTTCATTACAACTTCACAATCACAAGCTTCGATCATTGCCTTACTTTTCCTCCTCTAACTGTTGCTGGTATTGTTCAAATTCCTCTTGAGTCATCCCCTGCGCGGCGGCTTCTGACTTCTCCCCTTCGGATTTCTCCTCCGTCAGTCCGCCTGTCAGGTTCTTCAGCTGTCCTCCCACCACGTGTTTTACCATGAAAGCCATGGCTGTGTCTCGGAGAGCCCTCTGTTTGATCGGCTAAGGAGTTGTTGAAGGCTTGATGCGCTCTTGGATAGAGCGGTGACGGCTGAGAGAAATCCGTCAACTGACGCTTAAACCAGACGTCTGGAAGTGGCACAGGAGAGCATATAACTTTCAGAAGCTCTGATGAGAGCAATGAAACCTACAGAAAAAGAGGAAATTACTCCAACGGCGCGTCGAGAGGTGGCAGTTTCAGCACCACTGGCCCTGGACAGCTCCGTGCCGTGAAGGATGGAGAGGAGCTGCTCAGTGATGAGTCAACAAGTTTGGCGGTGAACTCTACCAATCCCGAGACTCCGTCCGCAGCCACCACTCCCTCCACCCAATCCCAGGCACCGCCGGACTGGGTGTGCGCTTGCACGGCGCGCGTCGGCATCCTGGGCTGCACGGGATTCCCGTGATTCGCCGTCTGATTATAACCCGGGATGGAGTCAGACAGGACTTCAGGGGGGACAAACAACACGTGACGAGCCTCAGTGTCTCTTGGCTGTTTTGGTGCCTCTGTCTCTCTCAGGGTCATCTGCGCGCTGGAGCCTGATACACAGTTTGTCAACTTACAAAGAGCTTCCTAATTGCAAATTAGTCAAATGGCTGTCTGTTAACCCAAGGCATGAGTACGGTTTATTGGCCTGATGAGTGGCTGTCTTCTCTGAGGAGACTGAAATGATGGAGCTTCTGTTACTGGGCACGAAATGCAATCTAAGCAGATACTCATCCTCCATTAGCATTTAATGCCCTTGTAAATAGACCTTATCTCCAGCTTTCAGGCACTGGAGTTGACATCCTAAAATTAGAAATGTTATCTCCAGTTGCATTGCCATAATATTCCTGTAGTGACTCTGCAGCACCCACATGAGAGTTCATGATATCAGTGTCTCGTGCTTAGTAGGCCTCCTATAGGATTTTCTGTGCTATGTCTTCTCATGTTTCTGTGGTCGTGTGTCTTTGATTGAGTAGGTGGGGTTAATAGTTCAACTTCCAGAAAAGATGATTTATTAAAAGGCTGGGTTCTTCTGGATGACACTGTGTGACGCAGTGTTCAGCTGGAAAGCCTCACTGCTAAAAATATGACCTACGTGTGTGTATGAGGAATATTTTAAATCTCTCTCTCTCTCTCTCTCCCTCTGTGAGCTTCTTGACATCCAAAGTGTGAAAAGGAACTTTGATCACAAGTCAACAACTTCAGCGTCCTGATCCTCGCAGCAGTCTGACACCGAGCCTGGCCTACTTTCTCAGTCCCTGTGGATCAGGAGAGACAGAGCGCGTCTCTGCGTCTTTTTGTCACAGGCTTAGCGATGCCTTGTTAGCCTATACCTGCCTCACTTTAAAATCTCCTTCCAACTTCAAAGCTGCCACCGGTAAATAGATTGAAACGTAACAGAGTGAATGAGATCAAAACTGTAATCTCTGTGAAATTGAATAAAAAGAAAGAATTTGCCAACCAGGATGTTTCAACATCAATTTATATCCTTTTGCTTTTGATATTCACTCCTTTGGGATCTGTTCCCAGCCCGATCTCACTCACTTTTTTTATGAATTATCAATGAGCCCTGACTACAGGTGATCTAGCTGGTGCACAGCATGAGGTTTTAATCCAAAAAGGTGTATCTCTCTGTCGCTCTCTCTCTCTGTCTCTCTCTTTCACACACACACACAAACAGGCTTAATGGTGAAATTTGTACATTTCATTTCAGTAAAGCAAACTATTGCCTTCATATGATGACATGAGTCTTTAAATTATTTGTTTTATTGTTAAGGTGGAAAATCCTTTAATTCAGGTCCCATTCCCTGAATAACACACTCCTGGAATTCAAACTGCTACTTAGGTTAATATTTGATTAACTGGTTGTTGCTGGTTAGCATGTTAGTTGATGATGGCATAAACAGACATGTATATACTTTGTTGTTTTCAGGGTGAGGCAGCTGAGGAGGGTTGGGCTACATGTCAGAAATGTTTGTGCTTTTTAAGATTTTTTTTTTTGCCTCCAGTTGTCAGTCAGTGCAGATATCTCGGAAACATGACATGCAACAAAGGACTACCATTCAGGAGTTGTGGATGAATATGTGGT
Organism: Toxotes lorentzi; assembly: GCA_037833715.1. Classification (NCBI taxonomy): domain Eukaryota; kingdom Metazoa; phylum Chordata; class Actinopteri; family Toxotidae; genus Toxotes; species Toxotes lorentzi. Next base: position 6,578,425 of record JBBMJY010000001.1, on the reverse strand, counting down.
GTGCACCTTAACCCTAGTTTTCCCTTTTGTGAGACAGATCCATCTGTGGAAATGTTTCTGAGACCAAAGGAGCTGCTAGGTAGTGGCCACTTAGGAGACGAAGTGAAGTCAAGTGATTAAAAGTGAATTTTCTACATTAAATTAAGGCCACAAATCACAGCTATAGACGACTGTTACATAGTTTGGTTCCTCCAAATTGAACTTCATCAAATAAGAACCAAAAATGCGAAAACGGGAGCTGATATTTTTACAAAGCAAATTTTGAAGCAATCTCAGACATAAAACTGACTTTACACAGTGTTCGCTGCCTCTGAAGAATGTATCACAGTAAAATTATTTCACATTACAGGATGTTTTTGTGTCCTTCACTTGCAAAATTGTAACATGTAACAAAGGATGCAGTCAAAGGATGTGTTTGTTAAATAAGAGCTGAAATATAAATAAGTGAAATAAGTGCTGAAGAGAAACCTTCACGACTAAATACAGATAAAAAAAAAACATGATTCTCCGTACCTGATTCAAAAATAGACTTGTGTTAATGCTCTCTGGCTCCTGCTTGTGAACAGTTAATTTAACTCCCACTCAGCTTTGATTGATGTCTCACTGTACTGTGAAAATGAACAGTTAAGGTCTTCGTACAGCATATATGAAGTATATGTGCATGCAAAGCCTTCACACAGATGTCAAGTGTAAAGGTCACACATGGTTGCACATGAACCCGATATGTTACTCTCCCCTAGTGAACACACATCTGTTTATTCATCAGAAATATATGTTTTTTTTCTGCCACAAAGTCAAATCTATCAATGAATGATAAAGGAGACAAAATAAAAATGCTGAATGTATATCTGAGATAGTAAATTTGGCCTTTGAGTGAGAAGATGCAGGATTTCTTTGGAAGAATCAACAAAAGGTTAGACAGGCATGACATACTGTGTTTGCTGTGAGCCACGAGTGATCGCGATGTGAGTCAACATAACCGAAAGCATCGTGCTGGCTCCCGCCCAGTCACACTTCCAGCCCGGTTACACTTGATCTTCTCGGATTAGGAGCCCGTGTGGGATTGGACAGATGGGCTTATGTACACCATCACTCACACTCGCTGATCCTCAGCAGCTGAGCGTTACACCTTTGTTTCTTCAGACAAGGGATTAGACTCATCAAACGAATGCACCCTGTGGCAAACAATATCCACATTCAGGGAAGTTTTTAAATTCACACATGCAGAGATGACGCCATTAGCAAGTCACTGGGACGCCTGTTTTAAGGAAGGCAGTGTGTGTGTGTGTGTGTGTGTGTGTGTGTGTGTGTGTGTGTGTGTGTGTGTGTGGCACCCACCTTGTGAGATGACAAAATGTCACGTTAATCCCATTAGAAGTGAAAAGTGCTCTGTGTACTCGAGGATATATCTAGTTTTTGTAGCCCATCGAGAAAGCTTCTGAGGCCGCTTGGAAAGACTACAGATATGCTGAGATTCATTTCTGCCTGCATCAGGTCCTGACCAGAGACCGAACAGACAGGTGGGGTCACAGCAGAATGGCACCATATGCTGGCAAGCGACTCACCCCAGTAGAGGTGGTTTGATGCCCCGCAGGCTGTCTAGGAGGTGTTGAACTGCACCACATGTCAGAAAGGCAACTGTCCCCCCAGCTAACATCAGCTACTTCCACATGAGCTGAATATTATGGCTGATATAGAGAAAAAGAAGACCATTAAACTTTTGAGCTTAATGTTTTTATCTGTATTCAACAGAGAGTTGAGGGTTTGGTTCAAATTACAAAAAAAAAAAAGAAAAAGGACATTAAAGAATCTGCAACATATCTTCCTATAATCGATATCCCTATTAGTCTGGATAATACACAGAACACGCTGCAAGTCATTTTCAGAGGGACTATTTCTGGGTGAGTAAACCTTTAAGAATGTTTGTCTGGTGGGTGTTCCTATGAGAGCGTTTTTTCCCCTTTCTTCTTAATGAGTTAAAGACTGCAAAGCTGTGCTTGAGGGACACTAAAAAGAGTTTAAACTGTTTCGCTGATATCTCACTGGTGTCATTTTAGTATGAGATCAGAGTGGGATGATGTGTGGATGGAGACCTAAAAGGCAAAGGACGTGTTGGGATGTGTGGATGTGGATTAACTTGATTTGAACCAGCTGAGGTCTGTTGAATTCAGAGCAAAATAATTTATCTTATTTCAGGTGAACTATTTATGGTTTTCTTCAGATTTAACCTGTACATTTTCACAGAGGGGCTGTTACCCTCTAAACAAGTCCCTCTGCTCAGAGGCAAAAACATTTACTGGAAAAAACTGGTAACTTAACACATGGACGCAGATTCAAATTACACATTGGCATGGCTGAACGTGTGAAAAGAAGCTGCTAAGAGACACACTCAGCGACAGAATTCACAGCAGAAAAATGTGCAGATCAAAAGTGAGAAAGATGAAACTTGAATGTTCAGAGAATTGGCTGAGATAGGTGGTGAAATTGAGTGTGAACAGGAAAAAGGCTCAGAACCATAAGAAATATTGCAGACTAGTTGTCTCCAAATTTGCACTCAGGTAGGTCTGGTTCTGCAATGCAGAAATCAGAAAGACAAATCATCACTGAAGTAAATGGAATGTCTCAACTGTTGGAAAATGTTAAGGTGGACTCAACACGTAAGAAAGCTTTTCCATGATACTGATTACAAAGATAATATAGTGTTGTTTCTGACGACTGCAGCACTGAGATGGAAAAATCCTTCAGAGAGGACAACACCAGCTGCTGAATCAAGAGTCAAGAATCAAGATGGAGAATTAATTACAATTAACAGACTCTACAGACAGAAGCTACATCAAGAAGCTACACAAATGCCACATGTATTGCAGAGGAGTTAGCACATAAGGAGGCTCCTGACCATCCAACCAGGCCACAGTTGAGGACCCCCGTGCCACAGGATCTTCTGTACTTCTGGCGTGGGGTTGTTTCATGGTTTGGGCTTGGCCCCTTTATTCCATTTAATTACATTCTTAAAGGATAGGGTCACAATTTGTCAAGTCTGTCTTAAAACAATAGTAAGGTGCTCATATGTGCATAGAAAGATTTTTTTAACTGCTGTAATTATTCCTGATATTCATACTGGCCATTTAGAGATCCCTGGGTGTCTTCCAAAGGTCCAAAGGTTTTTTTTAGTATGAAATCCTCTCTTTCCTTTGTTTAATGGAGCAATGTTTACATGTTGAGCTGAAGTGGAGAAGCATTCGCACAAAGAGGGAAGTTTTGTATTTTTTAAATTTGACCCTTGTCAGCTTCAGATAAATTTTGGGATTCATTTTTTTGCAATGATTGAACTCACTTTGCTTTAATGGACACAGTGAAGCCAGAATCCACATTTAGTGTGGAAGAACCTAACTGACCGGCACAGAGGACCTTAACCACATCCAACACCTTCACTCCATCCATCAATAACGGTCCTGTGACTGAATGGGAACATATCTCTGCAACCAGTTTCCAAAGAGTGGAGGCTGTTACAGCGGCATATTGACATTTTGGAATTACATGTTCATCAGTCTGAAATATGTGACTCTTGCAGTCTTTAATAATTCTGTTGTTTAATCCATGTATTTTCTGTAAAACTGCTGCCAACCTGTTAAAACCACTTTGAAGAAACCAGCCAGCTTCTATATCCATGTATGCACAGAGTAGTATTAATATTAGCGTGCTCTACTTCTGTACATTCACATGCACAAACTTGTATTAGTGTAAGTAGCTCTGGTGGGTTTAAACCTTATAAGCATTGGAGCTTTATGCCATGCTGTACCCGAAGGGCTGCAAAGTCGCTGCACAGTGAGACAGTCGGTGATATCATCTGTGTGCTGGATGTCAAATGATTAAAAAGGAGCGGATTTTTATCCACGTTTTAAAAATTGGGGTTAAAATGACCCTTTGCTGCACTTCTTATCCAGCAAGAAGAATTAGAAGCAACTGGTAACAGGGAGTGAAAATGAAATGTAATGACAAAAATGATATTAGTGTGTTATGTAAGGAAAAATGTCATTGTACGAGAGATGTTTTCATTTTCAGGAGAAGGGACAGAGTGGCAGGATAGAGAGGGACAGAAGATGACAAGCAGGAAAGGTCATGGGTCAGATCTGAGTCCACATTATGAGCATATGGCTGGCTGCTGAGCCCGCTCAGGCGCTGTAATGCCTCTGCTCATTTAGCTTTTCTTACTTCTTTTACACCTCTCCCCGACTGCCCTCTAACATTTGCTTTACTCTCTGTCTTTCCCCTCTTCTAACCCTTCATTCTCACCTCCATCCTTCCCTCACTCAAATCCCTACCATCCTCCCTCCCTCCCTCCCTCCATCCTTCCATCCCTCCCCCGTCTTCCCTGCCTGATTTAGACCTCTTGCCTGAGAGGAACATCAGAGCACAATGGGTTAGTGCTGGCTGAGCTTAAATGGAATGAGAAAACCGGAAAATTCTCTTTCATGAATAGATGCAAACAATTGGCAGCGTGAGGGTGAATGGAGGAGAGGAGGATGAGATAAAGCAGGCTGGGAAGTAAGAAGAGTGACACGAGGATGGAGAAAAATGGTTGCTGAGATGGTTGGACATGGGTAGAGGTCAGTGTATAGAGGGGGCAGTGAGGAGTGACAGAGAACAATGAAGGTTTTGAACTCCAAAAGCCATTCTGACAACAAATTGTTTCCTGATTTGTGGCTTAATAATACACTGCAGATAATTCTATGCTTGTGTATGTGGTGTTTGACTACCACATTAAGCTGTAAGAAGGATTTACTAGTTTAGAAGGCAAAGTCTCTTCCTAATTATTCTACAACCTGTTTCAATTTTAATGTTGTATTTGGGAACAATTTACAATAAATAAATAAATAAATAAATAGCTTAGCTAGACTTTAGGTTAGGTTAGAAGCTAGTTAGCAGCAGTGTTTAGCCAGGCAGAAAATGTCCATCAGATCATTCAGTATGTGGCAAAACACACCATCCTATGTGTCACTAGGGGACATGTTTGTTGTTTCCTGCTTGTGGACTCATTGCTCTCGCTCTCAGTCAGGTTCAAGGTTATCATTTACAAAATAACAAAAATTTGATATGAAAAAATATTTTAGTTAACTGAAATAAAAATAAAAATGAGGTGATAACTAACTGAAACTGTATTGCATGTTCACAAATGTTTACACCAGTCGCTGGCGCCGTCACACTCACAGCACCTGACAGTCCCTGACATACTCTGCCTCTACGTAAATGGCCGGCATCACGGTGGTGGTGAAAGTGAGGAGAAAGCGCGAGAGTTCCATTTGGGATTACTTTGAATACCACTGTGAAAAAGCAAGTGCCTTGTAGTGGAAGGTGCCTTGTAGTGGAAGTTGATAAAATATGTGGAACATATAAAATCCCTTGAATCTGAACATCCATTTGAAAAGCTTCCAAGAAGGCTAATCTAGTTTATCTTGACAAGGTAAGGGAGAGCATGTAGCCCCCCCACCCTGAAAGAGCAGCTAAGTCCAGTTTGTAGATGGTTGTTCATCTGTTCTGACCACATTTTTAAAAATGGTATGATGTTTTAGCTGTTTTATTACACAAAGTTTTTCTGACTTTTTTGAATCTTGCTCCTGACAAATACCCAACATTACAAAATAAAATAAAATAAACTATAAAAATAAAATAAATAAACTACTAAACCTTATAAAAAACTAATCATTTTCAAAACATAAAGTAACTAAACTTGCAAACCTGCTTTAAAAACTAAAAACTATAATAACCTTGGTCAGGCTGCCTAACGATGGTGTGTTTTAAATGAGAATATATAACTTTTGACAGAAGAAATAATCCAGTTTCTCTCTTGCAAATAAAAGTTGAATTAATAAACAACAAAATCTTTGCTCAATTCAGTAGCTTATAGTGGCTGAGATAGTCTTCTCAGTTTATGCTACACTACATTTTAGTATTTACCACAATCCAGCAATTGCCACTTATGGCCCAAATGGCCTCTGTTCAGAAAAGGTTGCTTATGGACACATTCATCTGTTACAGATTAACATTCTCATTCATTTGAAGTTGTGTTTTTGGCCAGCTGATGGTTGCAAGATGAATATTCATTCCTCTGCTCTGGTTTTGGTCTCTACCAATTCCTTAGAGAAATATCTTTTTTATCTTTTCTTTAAGTGCCAATTGCCCCTCTGCGTTCACCAGCTAGTCTGTCTGTCTGCTACTAGATGGTGAGCAGCTTCTGTACGGTGAGATTCTAGAGTTTGTTTTTCTGGAAACAGCTGTGTCTGAAAATGACACTCTTAGAGTGATGAGAGTGAAGCAGAACAGTAAAATCTGGGTGAGCTGAAACTGGCTATAAAGCTCCGTAAAGCTGAAATGAGATGCCGATTCAGGTGATGATTCTCTGCAGGTTCATCAGTAGGACTGACGCCTTTCACACTGTCACTTTCTGTTTTCACATTGTCATTTGATATGTTGTTATTATGCTGTGCAATTCTCAATGGACTAATTATGCACCGTAAACCCTGCATACTTCTTAGTTCCCATGAAGCAGCATGTCATGTATTCTCTATACATCTTGTCATCTTGTCGTGACCCTGAGGTCTGCCTGAAGCTTCATACTCCATCTGTTTCCTGTGCGTTTGAGAGTTACAGCTTCATTTCTGTCTCTCTCTTTCTCTCTCTCTCTCTCTCTCACACACACACACACACACACACACACACACACACACACTGACAGGATGAAAAGCAGTCACAGATGAACACAAACAACTCTTCTGGCAACTAGCTACATTAGCATTGGCAGATACAATGGTGGTGTTGGTGTTCAGACGATACTCACGTCTTCATCTGCTGCCATAACACACACATATACGCAAACACACACACACAGCTTTCCCCATCTCCCCACATGCGCAGCCATGCCAGTGACATGCATCCTTGTCTCCTTGTTACATAAGCCCCAACAGCACAATGAGAAGTTACAACAGAAGTTATGACCCCAAGTCTGTAACGCGCTCCTCATCCCTGCAAACACGCACGCACACACACACACACACACACGCACACGCACACGCACACGCACACGCACACGCACACGCACTTTATATATATATACTCACACACATTAGTGCAGGCTCTGCTGTCACTGAAACGATGACGTTTTCCAGCACAGTCACATGCGGCTGAGTCACAGCACAGCTCTGCTTGTTCTTACGTTCAAATAAACACGGTCTTGGTGTGTTTACATTATGAGCACCAACTCCCACAGTCTGACCTCAGAAAACCTGCACTCTGACCCGTCTTTACCCCGGCCTGCTCCCCGAAAATGGGTAAATACTAGAATTCAAAGCAAACAAGAGAAAAGAGGGCAGAAATGAAAGCGTCTGCCTCAGGAATGAGAGCAATTTTGTGTATTTTTTTAGACCATTACTGCAAAGACGTGCTGCCTGCAGCCTCTGCAGCCATCGCTGTCTGCCACACTGACCCAGCTCCCAAATATCATCACTGACCATTGTGTGCATGTTTGTTTGCTTTTGCGTGCAGCCTCTCCGTCTGTCCATTCATTGGAAGCTTGTGAGCAGTGATGTTTACACAGTCCCAGTGGACGCGACCGATCTGAGAACAGCTGAACTGCCGCAAACATGAGGCCTCGTAGAGTGGGGACAGATCGGAACGGGGGCGAATGATGCCTATATGTGCCGACGTGTGTGTTCACACAGCAACAGCTCAATGCCAATGCTCTCTTATGTGCTCTTATGTGCTATAAATAGGTGTTCGACATTGGCTTTTCCACTCATGCAAATGGTGTTCTATGAGCTTGTTAACAGCAGCTTGCAAATTGTGTTTTAACTCTTTTGATTACAGGCAAGAATTCATGGGAAACAAAACAGATGAATTGCTCATCTTCGCTCTTTCACATGCACACATTTGTTTGAGATGATCGCTGCATTTGATTGCAAACATCTATTTTGTGTTTCTCATTTGCTAAATTTAGGCAAATCTTATTGTTTCTGCTGTCAGCACACACTAAAATGTCCACCTTCTGACATATGCTGTAACTAGGAGCGTCCTCACCCACACTCAACCTCTCTCTGTTGTTGTACCTCTCTCAGAAGCGCACACAGCTGACTTCCTCACAGTGCTGCTGCTCAGGACAAACTCCTCAAAGCTTGTGACCTCATCTGCTCTCGGCCCTCACACATCACTGCCTCTGAATCCCTGTTATCCTTAGAGGTCTCGTATCTGTAAACACCAAATACACACACGCACACACAGTGATTTATTGAGAGACTGTGTTGTTCCCCATGTGAGGAGGCAGTATGAGTCAGTGCGTGTCTGTGTGCACGTGCAGTGGGGTGGGTGGAGGTGGGGCTAATCGTCCTCATCCTGTCACTTCCTCTGTTCCTCTGTCTGCTCAGGTTCTGGGACGACTGTACTGATAAACAACAGACTACAGACACTGAACAGGTTATAGACCTACTGACGAATCTATCAGCTGCTCCGGTATCACAAAGTCGTTTTGTTATGAGGCACAGAAGTGTACAGCCGGCCACATTTCTCGATTCAGCACCACGGTAAACAACCAAAGGGCTTTGGTTAGACTTGTAGAACTTTGAAAGCATTAGAAGAAGAAATACACACGACAAACAGAGCAGTGCAATGTTTTCCTTATCATGAACAATAAATTAATAACTAGAGATGTCCAATGCAGCACCCTCTCTGACGAGAGTTGATGAAATCATTGTTTCTCACCTGTTTCCACTGGTAGTAACAAATCTTTTACGAAACAGTGTAAACATTACTCTGGATAATCCACAGACCTCAATGTCAACAGTTTTTGTAGGGACTATTTTCTCAGGAGAGAGGAGCTCTGTGCTAGGCTGGATTATCAAACGGGCAAAGCAGGCAGCTCCTCCTGGGACATTACGGAGCCCTGAAGGACCCAGGATGTTTGTACACAATTACTTTGTAGTAATTTGATTAATTGCAATGAACTCTAATTATGAGGGCCTTAAGGTGGCTTCTGCAATTTGAAATTGTCTTAAGGCCCCATTTCAAAATCTAGTGTAATAATTATTGATATTTAAGTTGATATTACTCTTAAACGGTGTCGTACTAAATGAGTGTATCACAAACTACATGACACACAGCAAATCTGGGGCAGCTAGTATTCCAGCATAGAAATACTGGATGGCTTTTTGACAAAATAGGTAGGAGGAACCCATGTGTATAGGGCTTAATATAGCTTAAACAAGATGGTGCTGTGATCAGCTCACCTCCATTGTAGTGGGGTGGAGGCAGAAATCTCAAACCTTGAACATATAAAACCAAAACTGTCGAGCTGGAGATTGATGCCACTAGAGGTAGTTAATAAAGCAATTTGAGTGAACTGACCCTTCAAAATGTTGGCCACAGGGAAAAAATGTGATAACACTGAATTCTCCTGTCCTCTAACATTGGAGCCAGGTTTCTCCACAGCCACTGACCCGGTACGGCACAAGGAGAAATTACATAAGGCCATGTGTTTTGTTAAATGTCTCTGTCCGAGCTCCCGTGCCCCCCTGCCCAGCCCAAACAATATAATAAGGCCAGCTCTGATGAAACCCACTGAAAACGGTTCACATGCTCTACTGAATCAAGCCCTCACCCCAAAGGCAAACTCATCATCTTCATCTCTGCTGGAGCGCTAACATCCCTTCCTCTCCTCCCTCTTCCCCTCCACCAGACCTTTGCTCACCAAATTCAATTAACTCTGGCTCAATCAGAGCATCTCTGCATGTGTTGTGGCTGAGGGTGAAGGTAAGGTGAGCTCCCAAAGTAAGCTGTTGACGTCTGAGAAGTCAGGGCCACATGGTGGAACCATCAAACTTCCGGATGCTGGACAGGATGTGGGATTTATGTGACAAGCTGCCTGAGGACGTTAGCATTCCTGGGCGTCATGGACCTCGCCAAGGCGATGGCTTCCTTGCCACGTGACACACATGGCTGCATAGACGTTTCCCCCGCAGCCAGGAGAGAGTGCTCGTCACGGCTTGTCCCTGCTAACTATGCAACCTGTCACACTCCACCACTTCACACCTGGCTGAGACATAACAGAAAACACAACAGTTGAATAAACACCAGAACAAGACAAATGCTTTGGTTGAGGTGCATAATTAAAGAACATGATATAAACCCCATAAAAATGTCTCACTGTAAAAGACACTTCACTCAAGAATCAAGAAAACAAATGGTACATTAAGGTGATTTGAGCTTCTGAAGAAACTCGACTGATTACAGTGTTCAAACACAGAGGAAACTTGGCCACAACTCGGACCAAAGAACTGTAGAAACTCGATCTCCATCAATTAAACTGTCAATTGGTCAGTTTTGAACCAATGAATGCACATGGGTGTAGCAGACAATAGAGAGTAGAGTTATAAAGTAGTCAGCAGTGGATTTAACGTGGTTGTGTTGTAGTTGTGCTGTTTAGGTACATTTGCTGTGTGTCTCTGTATCGTGGATGCATTAAGTTTTGTACAACGGTTCAGGGAGCAGTTCAGCCTCTTAAACCTTTTGTATGTACACATAGTCACAAATTAGAGAGCAACAAAGCAACAAATAACAGCATGAACAATTCCAGGTGTGCAGTGTGGATTCAATTCTTTATCATGTTATACATAATTTTATACATCACAATATATCAATGAAGTAAATTTTCTGGATGCTCTTATGTAAAAAATAATCAGACACAAACGCCTGTACTTCTGAAAACTGGAGGAAAAGGGCAGTACACTCAATGCCTTGGTGCACTTTAGAGTTGCATTTTTATGTTTGTTATGTTATGTTATATTTTTATCATGCATATTCTGGTGTTTCACACTGAAGAAGAAAATCACAGAGAAACAAGCCCACAGAGCTGCTGTGTGTAATGTGATTGACAGCAGCGCTTTCACAGCCTTTCTTGTCACATGTTATCTGAGATGATGGACACACGCACTCTCTTTTTCTTTTTCTTGCCATTTTTCCTCTCAGCTTTCCTCAGGCCTAAAGCTGAACATTTGACCCATTTCTTGTCACCCTCCTTCAGGATACATCTTGTTCTTATTTCAAAAAGCACAAATGACAACACAGTTTGGTGGCTGAAGTAATAATCCGCAACAGTTTCACATGAGTGAATAACTATTTTATCTTGTGATGCACCGTGATGGTGATTCAAGCTGTAGCCAGTGAATCCATCCATCCATCCATTTTCTATACCGCTTATCCTCTTAAGGGTTGGGATGTGGGTAGGATACTGGAGTCAATCCCGGCCGACTTCAGGCAAAAGGCGGGGTACACCCCGAACAGGTCACCAGTCCATCACAGGGCTGACATATAGAGACAAACTTTTCACACTCACATTCACACATATGGACAATTTAGTTAACCTAATCTGCTTGTCTTTGGACTGTGGGAGGAAGCTGGAGTACCTGGAGGGAAGCCACACAGTACAAGCTCCACACAGAAAAACCCTGGCCTGGATTCAAACCCAAAACCTGCGAGGTTAAGTTTTTTGAAAGAACAGAACAAAAAAAATGGCTGGACAGTCAAAGATAGACTCATAAAGTCATGTGGAGTCTCTGAGAGCATACATTTGGCTGGTAGACTCTTAATTTAAATCTGAGTTTGTTGGAAATATGTTTTATCCTTCAATTATTTCTCCCGAAGTGAGGAGAGAGAGAGAGAGAGAGAATACAATCCTTGGGTGTTCTAGTGGTGCTATTAACGGCCAACAGTAGAGTACCTGAACTGGCTGAACTAGGTATATGTTGCTGTGGATGTATGAATGTAGACCAGTATGTGATTCCCTGCAAAAAAATGGCACTATACATTTGTGGGGATTTAGCTGATCCTCTTACTCATACTGACCTCTCTATGAGTACAGGCAAAGTTCGTCACCTTGAATTTTTTTTCCCCAGGGCCTCTCAGGACTCCTTTGTGAGCCGCAAACATCTCACATCTTCCTCTAAGTTTTCATCTCGGCCACAACTCATGCCTCCATCTCTTTTAACCAGTGCAGGGTTAAAATGAACATTCTTGAGAGCCACGTGAGTCATGCACGACGTCGCTACCCATGACAGTGTGTGGGGGCTGATGAGTAATCCAGCTTGGACTTAGGCAGGAGGCGAGCCTTTGAAGCCAAGTCGCAGCAGAGTGGGGAAATACTAAAGCACAGACTAAACACACCACTAATGCAAATCTAATGCCACTAAAAGCCCAGACAAGTCAGTTAGTCACCCTGGTCAAAATTCAACTGTATGATTTAGATTTGATCCCATTTGGGGTTTCACAGCTCACTGTCTAAGTGAACTAAAGTAATAATAGGATAGTAGTTCATTATTACAGCCAGCTGTACAGGAACAAACTCCTGACTCTTGACTCACTTACCTAAAATGTCACTGTTGTGGTAGGAATAATCCGGAGCAGAGCGGCTGCGGTAACACGAAAGCAGTGATGTAAAACTGGCCTCAGGCTGCATGGACAACAAAGGCTGCACGTAATTCTTACATAAAGTATATCATCAAACTGAGGCCATTACTATTAGCTGAGCCAGGGGTCAGATGGCAGCCAATCCAAACCACTCAACCAATCATCCAATCACACAGAGATGAATCTGACATCCCACAGGAGGAGCAAGCATCAATCATGTGTCTCAGCCTTAGATGCGACAATTAACAGAATCCGGCAGAGCTGAAATGATATTTGTTTAATGTGGAGTTTGTCAAGCAAACAAATTTACTGTGAGTGTGAAGATTTGCTGATTTTCTTTGTTTTCAATGATAGAAATTAGACATCTTTGGATCTTGTACTGATGGTTGAACAAAATAAGCTATTTTAAGATTTCAACTTGCATTCTGGGAAATTGTTGTGAATATTTTTCACTATTTTCTGATCATAGATTAATCTTTTGTCCATAAACGAATAGGCAGATTAGTCAATAATAAAAACAATTCTTAGTTACATTAGTAGTTAGTAGTGCTTCATGCATGTCTGGTTGAAAATAATCAGGATGTGAATAGAAGATTCTCTGCAGCGGATAATCATAATCATTACATTTCACAAAGTAATGAGAATAGCCATAATCATGCAATTATGTAACATTTACCACACAAACACACACACACATACATACACAAAGGCAGCAGTGGTAGCCTGCTGTGATCAACAACATTTTAAATAGCTGCTTTTTAATGATCACTTTATCACAGTTTCCACACAAAGCATCCTCTAATAAAGCAGCAAAGATCTTTGAGGCCCAAACAGCAGCACAGGAGCACATCAGCAATACTGAAGCAGTGATCCATTACACCGAGAAGACAAAGGGACAAAGTGAAAGGGTCAAGCACTGCCCTGAGTGTACTGTAGCTCATGCTAGAACTACACACGATGGGACAACTCCCGAGTCATCCATATTAACACAAGCTTTCTTACGTTCCTCATCAAACAGCCTGCTGTATACCGCCTTCTGTTAGCGGATCACGGAGAACGCTAACAGCTTGCTTTGCTGCGGCTATGTGATTATACATGTCTGTTCACATGTGAGTTGCCATGATGCATCAACTTAATTAATGTGAATGTGCTCGGAGCAGCCCGGAGTCATTCCTGCCCACGGTACAGAGGCTGGAACATCACTCGCATACAGAGCAGGAAACCCAGGGAACACACACATACTGTAGCTATTTGGAGACATTTTCCTGCCTTTATATCTGCAATAATCTTTGCAGTTGTCCAAGACAAATCCCTGTTCATTTGTTGTACTTGAGCCATTCCTGCCCCTTTTTATTTTTATTTTCCTCTTCAGAGCAGATTCAGTGGGTTAGCCTGTGCCGTGGAAGTGCAGCTGCTGAGCCACACACTGACCTCTGGCTGCAATTCATTAGCTCCTGTGTTTCTAGGAGGGTCTGGCTAACAACCCTGCACAGACTTTTAGCCTTCATCTGTGTCTCTCCTCCCCCCCTGCCCTCTGTGGAAGGCTGCAGGAGTAAATCTCAGATGGTGTGTGTGTGTGTGTGTGCCCTGGGCAAACCACTGACTGTTTAGTCCAGGTCATTTTCTGGATTGGACTAAATAATCCAGCCCAGAAAATGTTTATAAATGTTGCTGCTAATGCTGTGTGCTAATGTGCTCTCACACCCCAAGGGTTTCCTTATATTATTGAGTGGGGGGGGGGGGGGGGGGGGGGGGGGGGGGGGGGGGGGGGGGGGGGGGGGGGGGG
>JBBMJY010000001.1:6544319-6564092 GCA_037833715.1 Toxotes lorentzi | reverse complement strand
GTTGGGAAGGGGGGTGGGGAGGGTTGTGGGGGGGGGGTTTCCAAAACCCAAGGGGTTTCTTGGGGTGCTGAAAACCCCCCCCCCCCCCCCCCCCCAAAAAAAAAAAAAACACTTCAAGGACATAGCTGTGAACATACAGTAGTGACAAGCCTTTGACTGCACAGTTTTATTTGGAGTCTACAAGGCATTTTGTGAACCTTAACATTACTCACGGTTGGCCGCGGTTCCTCGTGTGTCACAACAGTTTAGAGTCTGTCCTCTGCGGATGCTCGATAAGTTGCAGAAACAAAGCCTGGGTCATTTGTGAGGGTGGAAACCCCTGAAAGACAGAACATTCGATTTCCTTTCTGAGGCATGAAATGTTCAGACGTCTTCTCCTCCTCAGTTTATCATTACATCTCTGTTATACCTTGCATGTCAGTGTTGGCGGTGTGCCTCTTTATGACTACAGGGAATGTTTGTTTGCTTTTTAGAGATAAATCCCAGACAAATTCCCACTTCTGCCTGTGAATGCTAACAAACCTACATGGAATCATTACTTTCTAGAAGCTCCTGCGTGTTCTGGCAAGGTGCAGTGTAAAGTTTAGCACTCCTAAAATAAATGGCATACAAGGACGTCGTCTGCTCATGCAGCCTGCCACCCAGCCTGCTGCTCGTCTGAAGTGATAATAAACTCCTACTTGTGAATGACAGCGAGCATGACGAGTCTTCAGTGTCAGACTGTTGCTGTGACTCATACAGCAAGGATTCATCAAACCTCACATCATCTGCCAGGCCTCGGCCTGTCAGGGGAGAGGACTTTGAACGCTAGCGTCTCCAAATGGCAGCGAGACGTCCCTGAAAAAATATTGGAACTTCAAAACCCAGAAATCCTGTGAGCTGATGTCAGTAAACTGCACTCAGCTTGTTCATGTTTACCAACCAGATCAGTCGAGTGAGCCAGCCCAGATAGTGGCTAATATAGAAAAATAACAATAACTCTCCTTTTAGCTCTGATTTGGTCTCCATTAACTTTTGAGAGAAATGTCTGGATCTTTTTGAGCAGTTTTAGAGAGAGTATCTACAATGTTTAAATTGGGTGATATCCTGGTTTGTAAAGTTAATGTCAATGTTTTCCAGGTGCAGCTTGCTCTTCTTTTATGTTGCCATTGTCTGCATTTTTTCAGACAGTAAAGGGGAAAATGTAGGGAGGAAAGTTATTACATGGAGGGCAGTGGTATCATAATGGTGGCTCCCAGGGGCCGCGGGGCCCTTCACCCTCTCCTTATTCGGATGTGTGTTGTCACAGTTTCCCCCCCGCTGGCAACCAGCAGACCGGGGGCCTGGGGCAGGGGGGAGGTGAAATGTCAGGAGCAAAATGCAAATTCGTGCTGACAAGCGGTGCAGAAAACATGTTCTCTTCGACTCGGGGAACCTTGATATTTCACAAAGTCAAATGAACATGTCAGCCAACACTGCAGGGCAACTATTGGGTTATTTAAAAAGGAGGTTCAGAAAGCAGGCTGGTGTTACATCACAGGCAGTAAGGACTGTTTACGTGCAGCTCAGCGGACAGGGCTCGCCTTTGTTGTGGTTGTTATCCTCCTTCTCCAGTCTCCCTCTGTCTGTGAGCCAACACCGACTCTCAGAGTGAGACGCTATGAGTGTGGGCCGACGGAGGAGACGCACACTGGTTCACATTAGTTCATCGCTGCATCACTGCTGCGCTCTCATCCGCCAGGTTTGCTGTCAGACACAGCCCATGTGTTATCTGTCTCCAGCACTGTGCTCCCAAAAACGGTGTGTGGCCCACAGCTTGAGCTATGATCAGCAGCAGGACGCCATCGGTCCTTAAGAACCAGATCCAGCCTCAAACTTTAATAATCCAAACTGCATTCTATTCATTGAGCGAGGATGCTCATTATGTACAGCTCTCCTTGCTTATGCACCAATGACTGGTTATCACTTTAAAAAATATCACACCATGATCTACTGTGATAATGTGATTCTGAGCACAGTTATCTGCACATCATGTCTCTCGTATCACCATAAAGCAAGAAGTGTGACTCTGAATGGAAATGTCAGTGTATCAGTCAGATCACCACTGTGGTCCAGACTGAAATATATCAACTATTGGTTGGATTGCCCACAAAAACAGACATTCATGACCTCAGAGGACGAATCCTACTGACTTCAGTGATCCCTGACTTATCATTTAGTGTCACCAAGAGGTTGAGACATGTTTGGTCTGTCAGCAAACAAACTGGTCTGTTAGCGTTTAGCTCAAAGCACTACAGTGTCTGAGTACAGCCTCACAGATCTGTTAACATGGCTGTAGACTCTTAGCCATGTTACAATGTACAGTCTGTGGTATGATCACGAGTCCCTGTGTGTGTTCCTCTCCCTCCGCTGAAGCTCCGCAAGGAAGCACAGCCAATAAAAATACAAAGAGGCACTAAAAAGGCAGTAATTTCGGAAGCTTTCCAGTTGGAAACCAGTTTACATTTTTGCACAGAATGAGGACTGTGGATTTACTCCCCCATCTCTCACAAAAAGTTGTGTTAGGCAGGGATCTCTTCACAGCTAATATAGAGAGGAGAAATTAGTACAACTACCAAAAACTGTTTCACTGTACATGTGGTCATGTGGATATTGTTTTGACTGGGTAAATGTAAACCTCTCCCCTAATGGGTTTCATTCAACATGTATGCTTTGTATAGGACAGTTTGTACCAAATCCAAAATGAGACACGTGTGCGTAATGCCTGCAGTTAATTCATAGCTTAAGATCTGTTCCTTCAGTACAGGATGTCCTGATGGCGCTCTCCGACTCTGTGACTCTCTGAGGTCATGCCCTCTTCTGTCTTCAAGCCTATGGACTGTCGCTCAGCTGATGAGTAGCTCAGTTTACGAGGTCATGCCTCCTGCAGTCTGACATGAAAAATACACTGAGTTGCTGGTACAAGTGAGAATCACACTAAGCCTCATTGAAGCACTTATGGTTTCATTTACAACTCAAAGCTTCAGAGAACAAAACAGTGACTGAGAACAACTTTCAAATGTGACATTAACATATCAACATTTATGCAGCAGATACAACTGATGCTGTATCAGAGTAAATAGAGCATGCATTGGAATGAATTCCATATGTTGAACATGGCCAGTGGGGGCATGATTCAGGCTGCTAAATGCACCACCATTACACACCATTAAACACCATTACAACTGATGTGACACAGCACAAGAGCCTGAATGCACTGTCCCACACAAGGACAAAAAAGTGGCACCCATGTCTGACAGGCTAATATCCCTGTCTTTGCGAAACATCCCCAAATAGAAGCTAATTGCAGCAGGAAAACAGTGTATTTTTAGGCTGCACGAAAAAAAGTGTGGAGGCTCACATCCAGAAAGAAAAAGGCATGTGATCCGACCAAGTGATTTGTCCATGTGAGCACTGAGCTGCCTTTGATCAGCGTTCGTAACCTCCAGGTGCTCCACTACCACTGATTTTTCTGGTTAGTTTCTAGGTGGAAGTAGTCCATCTGTGCCAATATAAAGCAGCATGGCTCTGCAGAAAACTGTGATGCTTGGAATAAAGAAATTCCCAAATCAAAATAACATATAAAGTAAAAGCTGAGTGATCCGGGCCAGACGCAGCACACAGATTTGTGTCTTTTCCTGCATGATGCGTGTGGCTGATGGCTCATGTAACCAGGCAACTGCATATAAAACCAAGGTTGAAGGTAAAAGAAAAAAATAAAAAAAGACCTGAAAACCTCCCCACCACCACCTCACCATCTCACCCTCATTCTGTCACACATGTAAATCTGTCAGGTCCAGCTTGACACGTAGCAGGACAATGCAACATGTCAACTCCACAAAGAAGCGCATGTGCAGCGCCCAGCATCTTCCTCGGACTCTCCAAAAAAATTGTGTTGGCATAATCAGATTAATTCAGGGGCTAATTTGTAGCTGTCGAGTTCTGCCTGGCTGGCATCAGTAGCACAGATCCATAACTTATCGAAAGCTGATTAACGCATCAATCCTCCTGCTTGTGCCTGCTAAGAACGTGGAGCTGGGTGGTTGTCAGGATTACTTAAGTGTGAACGAGAGACTGAGCCATCCAGACGTGAGAGCAGTGCATTAACTCTCACTCCTGTCACCACGAGCTTCCGTCACAGTGATACCTCAAGTTGGGCTTTACATTTTTAAACATATAATTCTAATTCATCATGTTTCATAAAATTATAATGGTTTACTGTTCTATGAATGTAAAAATGAAGGAGAGATGATGATCAGACGGAGGCAGATGGTGTGGAGGCGAGAGAGAATCACAAGTTTCTGTCTTGACAGCGACTACAGTACTCAGCACAAACAAAGAAGCCTTGAACAAGATACTGGATGCCATGACCTCTGACCCCTGCCTTGGAATGTGACCATGTCCAGATGTAGTGTCTGATATCTTGAATAACTCCTCTCCAGTTACAGTTTAATCTAGGCTCAAAGCTCCATGTTGCTCCTTCTCAGCTCCCCTGGAAACTCAGACTGTACGTTGCCTCCCGGTGGGGACTTTTGGCAGCCAGGCAACCAAACGCCTATTGAGCTGTACTTTTTGCCAATGAGACAAAGAGACGGGGGTGGGCGCTCTGCAGCAGGTCCATCTCGTGCGACCATGGCAGGATGGTAAACTGGAGCTGGCGTGATAGGTCCTGACAGCAGCACAGTCTTGGCCATGAGCACAAACTGCTTCGCTTACGTAACCAGGCCCATTGCTACCGCCCTGTCACTGCCATTAAAATTCATAGGAATCACATGAAATTATGCCCCAAACAACTGTTTCTCTGCAGCAGCAGAAGATACAGAGCGGACAGGATTTGGTAAAAGTCAAAAAGATGAAAGTTGAATGAGTTAAAGAGGAAGCACACGACACATGATCAAACAGAGTGAAACAAGAGGATTGGTGGTTTCATTCCAGCCTATAAATCACCACACTGGGGGCAAGTGGACTCTCTCCCAAGATTAGAGGCGGCACAATGAACCCAGCCCCTGTGTTAACTGCTGGGACTTGCTCAGCTGACATGACAGTAACACCGCTTCTCACCTATAAGGCTCAACTGACACTTCACCACCTGTTCATAGCACTTCTGCTCTCAAAAGATGATCACAGGAGGATTATTTTTAGTTGTACATCTGAAGAGAGATCAAGCTTTGAGACAGGATGCGAGGTACGCTTCTTCTGAGCAGAGGTTCACAGCCAGTTTGTCTCGTGATCCTCGTCTCATCAGTTGCTGGAGTGTTGAATGATCAGAGAATTATTTACACGTTGTTTGATGCGATCAGAGGGGGCAAAAGTAGTGGCATTTTACAAATACTACAGCAAACCCTGGTGAAAAATGAAACTATTTTCCCTCCTGTCAGCCATCCCAAACACACTCAAAGGTCCAAACATTCAGTTTGAGAGGCACTAACACAGAGGTGGCTAAAAACAAGCTCAGTTAATACTTAATTATGATTGTGGTTGTTTGCCACCGCCAACCTGTCTGGAGTTAACATCCTGTCTGTCCAGATTCACATATGCAGTGTTATGGCCACAAATGTGTTTTGTCAGGTCACAGAGACTTTGACCTTTGATCACAAAAATCTTCATCCTTGACATTAAGATTTGGGCCAGATTTGAAGAAATTCCCTCAAGGTCAAATGAGATGCTGTGTTCATGAAAATGGGACGGACGACCTGAAAACACAATGCCTCCGGCCACAGCTGTCTCTGGCACAGAGGCATGAAAATGTGATGTTTCTTAATCTTTAACATCTCTGTTCAGTTACAGATGAGTTTCACCTGATGGCTTATATGCTCCATTTTGAAACCTGGATGGGGCAGGTATATCTGGTAGGAGAGGATGAATGACAAAACCTTGACTTCATCATCTACTATATCAAAGTGTCCTTGAGCAAGGCGCTTAACCCTGGTCTGCTCCAGCGAAGCTGTTGAATAACCTGGGGTGGATGTGTGGAATAATTTTAATATGAAAAAGCTTAATGCTCTATCAGCTTTCCTGAGTTTAATTAATTAAACATTATATTACAAAATCATATATCTAAAATATGTAATTTCATTCAAGACACATCTGCAGCGTCCTACTGTCGACCCAGCTGGCGAATCTCTCTGCTGATGATTTCCACAATGGACTCCAGGGAAAGCAATATGTCATTTGAAATACCTTTACGTTCCACCTCAACAACAGCATTCAGATGTCACGGTCACACGCACGGATATAATGATGCAGGTGTTTCCACACTGTTCAGATGGAATGATTTATTCATAATCATGATAGCATAATAAAACAATGAACATTGAAAGCACTGACAGTTGAACCCAAGGCCTCTCACACACAGCATGCACCACCCCGACCCCAGCATTCACAGAAACACTGAACATTCCTAACGCCAAGAGACTCCTGGCTTCTGAAAGTCCTCCTTTTTTTAAATTCTCTGCCCCAGTCAGTTTTTTCCTTGTTCTTTTTTTTTTTTTTTTTAATCCTTTAAATATATTTTGATATAAAAACAAGCCCACGTATGATGAATCGACCATGTTTGAGAACTGCCTCTCCCCCTTCTCCTCCTGTTATTGTCCTGCCCCACCTTACACCGCTCCTCTGGGCTGTCATGGTTGGAGGACAAACATGATACCGACCCCCATTTCCTCTCTCCTCCTGTTCACGCTCTCTTCGTGGACACTGAAAAAAAAAAAAAAAAAGAAAAAAAATCCAGTCTGATGGGGACATGGTGGAGGTGGGGGAGACAGCACTAAAAAAATGGTTTGATAACCTCCCTGAAAAAAAAGAAAGCAATAAAAAAGATTTCTTTAAAAAAAGTAATTAAAAAACAAAACAAAACACAAAAGTCCAATTGAAAGAAGCGCTGGAGGGAAGTCTGGAGCTCTGTAGACTGGAGGCACTTTGGCACAGAGCGAAGGCCCCACACCTGACACCACGCCGAGGGGAGGGAGGGAGGGAGGGAGGGATCGAAGGAAGGATGGAATGACAGAGAGCTGGGCTGAAAGGCATGCAGAGCCACACGGTGATACAGAGAACCAGGAATGATGGAGGGGGTGAGGGGAAGAAGAAAGAGCACCTGACCAACGTGGAGGAAAAGGCCAGCCTCCCCTCCAGTTAATGCCATGTTCAGGAGAGGAGGAGGAGGGAAGGAAAAAAAATAGGACAGAAAGGTAGAGGAAGAAGAGAGACTTGGACCAAGAGAGAAGAGACAGAAAGAGAGAGAGCGAGCGAGTGAGCAGCGGCAGGTATAGAAGGAGGGAAGAGCAGTGGCCTGTCGAGAGAAGAGGAAACTGTCTGGCAAAAGCTATACAACACAAACAGGAAAACAGTCTGTGCATGGAAGCAGAGGACGGCTGGTGGACGTCTGAGGTCAAGGGAGGGGGGCACAGTATGGCAGTCCTACACGTAAACAGGCAGGGCAGGCAGGAGGAAGGTGCTGTGGTCCCTCTTCTCCTCCTCCTCCTCCCATTTTACAGCTGCGCTCAGCTGTGTCTCACCCCACCCTCCTCTTCCTCCTACGTCCCCCACCCCTCCCTCCCACGCCTCCTCTTCACAGGTAGAGCTCCTTGGCTCTGATATGCTGCAGCTTCTCCCTCAGCATGCGGAAGGAGGGACGCACAACGGGGTCGAGGGTCCAGCACTGCTTCATCAGGTCATACACCACAGGTGGGCAGCCGTCTGGGGCGTCCATCTTGTACCCCTTCTCTACCCGGGGCACCACCTCTTTCAGTGGCTGAGACAAAGACACAGAGAAAAGTTTACATCTGATTCTGTGCATGAACCTGAGTGGATGGAACTGACTGATTCAACTGCACCACAACATCCCAGGCAAAGGTTATTCTTCACAACAACATGGAACTTAATATGTCAGTGGAAATGTAACAAGTGGTGGGGCATGCAGAAATAATCAGATTCATTCAGGTCCCAGCAATGAAGTCTGCCATCTGCTGGTACACCTCAGACCTCGGTGATCCACAGAGACTGAGTGTTCAGGTACTTACAATTCTAGGGTAAGGCACGCGCCCAAAAGAGTAGATCTCCCAAAGTAGGATTCCATAACTCCAGACATCTGACTTGGTGGAAAACCTCTGTTGTACAAAAAAAAAAGAGGAGAGGAGAAGCCTAAATTCACACAGTCATCAAGAGGCATTCAGAGAGCAGCTCGGGTTTTTTTGTACTTCCTCTATCCATAAAAACTGGGTCTTTGTTTGTTTATTTAGTGCTATTTCAGGAGTCTCAGTGAGGAAATGTGAATAATATTACAACCACCAAATTTTCATAGTGCAGTACATTTTTGCTTGAGTCTATTTTAAAAATGTAATAAGTAAAACCAAACATGTTCAAAGGTGGAACTCCAGGCTGTAGAGAGAGTGTACATGTAGATTTGGAAGAATAAAAGAAGAAAAAAGAGCAGGCTGCCTCTTGATTAAACTGTAAAGTTAAACTGCTGCTACAGAGAGCAGAAAGTTCAATCCATCTGAGCTGATTAAGAAAATAAACCAGGAGCAAACTATAAGCTAAAAGCTGTAAAATAAAAACACACTGGGCCTCATGCAAGAACCACTTGTACCGAGAGGCAAGTACGATTGATTTGAACCTGTTACATTTGTCAAGTTTTTCATACTTAAAATTTCCTCTAAGATCTGTTGTATGAGTCATGCACTGATCTGTCTGTCTCTCTTCACAGGACGAATTAAGAATTATGATGATTTATGATTTTACTGAGCAGCTGCCTGACTGTCTCAGGATGTGTCTGTGTTGCTGTCAGGTGGAATATGCTCTGTTCCACCTGACAGTGGAACCTCACCTGCAGTATAATATACTCTATTACAGTCACATCCCCCTTGACTGGCTCCCATCTAAGTTGCAGCTGTATTAATCTTTTCCAGTTGGTTAGTGGTTATGTTATGTAAATTTGTTCTGTTTTTTTGTCCACTGAGTTTTGACTTCAGGTTCTGCTGAGAGAAACATTTCTGTAACTCTTTGACAACATTTTTGCGAATGAAACTTGGCCACAAATAGAGAGGAACAAATGGCCTTATAACAGTTTAGGGGAGGGTTTGGTTGCGTACTTACACATGTGGCATTCATCAAGCTGAAACAAACTATTTACAGCAGGTGTGTGCAGTTAAGACAGTTTGGTGAATCAGACTTTGAACACCTGCCTAAGGAAGCATTACAGGAAAAAGAATAGATAAAAAGATAGATTTAAGTTTTAAGTAGGTGAAGCAGGTGAAAACAGACGCAAAGAAAGCAACAACATATCATCCCAGGTCTGCTACCTGTCCACCCCCTCGTCCTCTCTCACCTTCTCTCTTAGTGCTTCGGGGGAGGTCCATTTGACGGGCAGCTTGGCAGTGTCCTGTATGGAGGAGGCCTCCTTGGTGAGGCCGAAGTCGCTGACCTTGGCGATGTTGTCGTCGGACACCAGCACGTTACGCGCTGCCAGGTCTCTGTGGACGAAGTTGTTGGCCTCCAGGTACTCCATGGCTTCACACACGTCACTGACAGGAGAGATGATGATGAGTGAGGACTGGAAGATAACTGGACCATCAGAATCTGTTAATAGCCCACAGGTGTGCATCGGCTCCTTAATCTACATGGACATTTGTGTGGCCGTGGTTACGACTGTTATAATATGGTCTTGCCAGGACTCATTAAATGAAAACTACAGTGGAAATAGAATTAAAGCAAAAAGATGATGGATGTGGGAGATGAAAACAGACTCTGATATGAAACAAACAAGCATTTTTAAGGTTAGTATTCCATGAAAAGGAGCTAAATCAGAAAATTCTGGACAATAACCCCCCCTCCACCCGCAAATCTCTGACAAGTTCATTCTCGGGCTACATGGCTCAAACTCAATCATGAAATTCTTCCCTGTGAATGCATGTATTTATGCCTAGTGATCTGAGAGTAATGGTTGCACTCATTTTAACTTGTGCCGGGTTACAGCATGAGCTAAATGACTGTTAAATTAAAAATAAATGAAGACGTTAAGGAACTTGGCTTGCAGATAAAGCAGCTATTTATCACGGCAAACAAGCTGCATAACGGTTTCCTGTGTAAACAAATGGTTCTTTCATGTTGCCAGTCAAGTGCGTGACACTGTTCTTTTGAAATTCATTTCGGATCCTGTCAGTTAAAGAGCAGCAGTTTAGCTCTGGACCTTGAGCTGTGCTGATTAAACATCTGTCTTTTTGAACAAATCTACTTGAGCAGAGATGAAGAGGACTCACAGTGAGAACTTGAGTAAGCAGTCTCCACCCAGCACAGTCCGTCCTCGGGAGCGCAGGTAGTCCACTAGGCTCCCCTGTGATACACAGATGAAATCATTAATACAACATGTGGAGGATATGATTTTACCATTTGTGGCTCCAGTGAAGACAAAATCCCTGCACCAGAAATGTAAATGAATTCTTAACTGAGCTACATGGGATCACAATAATACAAATACGTTTTTACAGCATTTTGATTCACAAATTCAGACTTTGAAGTTGCTACAAACAGTTTTCTCACTTCTCAGATCTTACTGAGTAGTTATTTAAGTTTTAAACTCAAACTTTTTAGACATTTGTCGTGAGGGGAACACCTAAAACGTTCTCCTCTAGAAGACTAGTGTGACTGACCTTGGCCATGTACTCTGTGACGATGTAGAGACTGCCCCTCTCCTCGACAATTACTCCTAGCAGCTGCACCAGGTTGTTGTGCCTCAGTTGCCTGGACAAACACACAAACACACAAACACAGGCAGAAAAATTCAGGGTTAGCATGCAAAAACATGAAGAATCTATAAGACAGAACCTCACGTTTGCCCATAACAAACTCCAATTTCTTCAAAAACCTGGGAAAAAGTATCCATTGAAAGAAGATGGTGTTACATTTGAAGGAGGACAACATGCCTGTGTACATACAGACAAACACGTATTTTACAGGTAGTGTGGAAGGCAAAGAAAGATCTTACGTCATGACCGAGGCCTCAGCGATGAAAGCCTGTGCTGTGGCGTCATTTTTGATACACTTGACTGCCACCTTGGTCCCTCTGTAGTCTCCGACCATCACATCTGCGAAGGACACGGACAGGGAGAAGTTTCAGTATAATATCCAAGACGACTTCTGTCTCTGTTATTATGACGTATGAAATTAAATGATGTGGAGACCCTTGAAAATTCAGTTCCTCACCTCCAAACTCCCCTTTGCCAATGGTCTGGATCAGTTTCAGCTCCTTTCTGTTCAAGGCCCAGCCGCCTGCCAAGAGACCACAGAAGACACTTAGCAGACCTCACAGCCAAAGAATAAAATCGTCTGGTTGATTATCCTGCTATAACTCTCACATGTTACTGAACAACTTCCAGGGAATGGCATGTATTATAAAAGGCAGAAATATCTGAAATTTATTGCTATCAGAACAAATTTACAAGACTGAAGGCAAAAAGTTGGAAGACATCAAAGGACCAGAACTACTAAACTATTCAACAAATGCATTAAGATATTCAGTAGTGAGTTTCACATTCATGGCAGATATCCTCTCTTTGGAATGGAAGTCCCACTTTTTGAATGATGGATCTCTCATTTGGGAGAAAAAAAGTCTTGATTTATTGCAACATTTATCTTTTTTTTTCAGATTTCTGGTGTTAAGAGTTTTCAGGGTCAGATGGGCACATGAAGAGGAATGAAGACAGACAGAGGTGGAGGAAGACTCAGATTGACCTTGAGAGCTGGTAAAGCCCAGCTGTCGTCCCCAGACTCAAAAAGATTAATTACCCTCTGTTGATTAATGCTAATAGGACTGGGATGATAGCAGAGCCTTGTAGGAGATACAAGCTTTATCTGTATACTGTGTGTACATACTTCATAATCCTCTTCATGTGAGGTTAGCGTGCTAGTATAAACACATATGCACAAAAATGTTGCTGTGTGCATTGGTGCCATTGTCCCTGCAGAGCAGTGTAATGAGCTCAGTGTGTCCTTACTCCTGGAGAACTCGTCTTGTGCTGCCACCGTTCCCTCCATCAACTTGGGTTTAATCAGCCTGGTACAGAGGCCGTCGGCATCTTTGGTGTAATGCTGGAGACAGAGGGAATGAAATGCAAACATTTTAATGCAGAAAAAGAAAAGTGAGTATGTTGAAGTGTGAGAAAACACAAAGGAAACCCATGTTTTCATGTTTTGTTTGCATCCGGATTAGGCGACTTTTTAGAGTCCTAAATTTCATTGTAAAAGACACTTGTGTACACTGCAGTATAGACCAGTTTGATCTCACTGTACCATCTCAGACCTCACTGAGTGATCAGGGACTGATGTTCACAAATTCATTCTGATTGGTGACTCTGTGTTCAAGCTTTTGATCAATAAAACAAAACTGGCTGATGTTTCCAGCAGCACTCTACAGAAGAACATGAAGGTGGAGATAAAAAGAAGCTGCAGACTGTGCTGGGAGTTGATGTGAGGAGGTCCTTCTGCTAAATATGTACAGGATATTCAGTGTTTGCCTCCACCAAAGAGATAAAGCATGACAGGTTTAACTTTTATCAACATGCACCAGTGTTTAAGGGGAGGAGAGTTGTCTTGAAGAACAGAATCCCTGCTTCATTTCCATACACAAGATGGAATAAAACAGGAGGAGGAGGAGGCTCTGCTTTATTGTCAGCTGCTGAAAATCAAAAAGAATATATTTTCACTTTCAAAGAAAAAGAAATATCTGCAATACCAATGTGTTAGTCCTGTTTTTTCCAACATATACCTAAAGAAACAAACAGTGATTTGTGAGTTTTACTCACAGGATTTCTGCAGGATTCTCTGAGACTTTTTAATACCACAGAGGATGCAATTTAAAACCTGCTTCACTGTCATACCAGCAAAAGTATGACAGTGGGATGGAAAAGCACTAGGGACATTATGCACTGCTATTATTCATTATTATATCACATCTTTCTAGTGCTTCCAACCAGTATGTAACAAAAATTCCTAACAAAATATAATTACTTAAATTTATTCAGCCTGGAAGTGGATAAGCAGCAGAATGAATGGATGGATGGATGAATAAAACGATTAAAGATAACCATCTTTCTTATCAATTAATCACAGCAGTGAGCAATTTTTCAAGCAACAAATGTTAAACATTTGTAGGTTTTAGCTACAAAATGAAATGACTGGCTGCAGAGTTTTCAAATGATGGACAAACTAAACAGGAAAGAAAAAAAGAAGACAGAAGAAAATATTTAAGACTTTTGTAGTTTAGGACCTTTTAATACCTTTTAAGACCTTTTTATTAGTGAAACTGTACTCAACCCTTCGTAAGACTTTTTAAGACACGCAGATACCCTGCATTCAGTCTGTGTACCCTAATCGTTAGGTCACAGCTAAAAAATATGATGGTGGTTCGTTTAAATGATTAGGATCTAAATATTCAGTGAATCTCGCTTTAAGAATTTCATCCTCGACTTAAAGCATCTGAAAAAGGTTCTGGAGTATCTCCCCTGCTCGGAGGTGTACAGCTGGGGAACAATTACTGTGGGAACCAGCAGCAGAGGAGGACTGTGCGGGTGTGGGAGAGGTCTATGCATTTGACCTTTCACCTCCAGAAACTCAAGAAACCAAACAAATCCCAGTCAATATCTGTTCATCATAATACAATCAGATTGGACATCAGCAATAATCAGACAGATGTCCTGTTCTGATATATTAATACAAGAGAGGAAATAAATCCAGGGCTTCAATTTGGAAAGACAGAAAAAGAAGAAAATGTGTAAGACAAATTGTGAATCAGCGTCTAACCACAGACAGCTGCGGTTACATGGGACACTAAATCTCTGTGTGACCACTAAATTAATAAAACAGAAAAATAAAAAGCTTTCCCACCAACAAAACCAAGCATTACACAACTGCAGCACAGCAATATTGACCACAGAGTGTAAGTTACTATTACTGCCACCAGGGTGCAGCATGGTAAAGGACGGGTCAGCTCCTTTTACATTATTCACCACTGAAGCTGACAAGTGAAGCCACAAATGTTAGAATAACAACAACAACAATGCATAGATTTACTTCAGCATTGTTCCGTGATGTACCTATATCATTTGTTATTACATCAGCACCGTTCATCATCTTTTAATGCATGAAAATATATTTTCAGTACACAATGGTACTGCATAAATCAAGATCCTCACATATATAATTAACACAGAGGGATGTAATTCACTGTGTAAAAATACAAAACAGGCACTGTAGCTGACAGCACATTCACTGTGCTGCTACACCCGTCTAAACACCATATGAAGCCATCTTTGTTTCACTTCACCACTATCACTGCATACGTGTGACTGACGTACATAGCTGACATACATGACAGGAGGGAGGCCCGGATCTGTTGGTGTATATTTATGCAAATAGTAGGTCTATATGTAGGTATACGTGAAGCCTGCTGTGACAGGAGCACAGTGAGCAAGCCATAAAAAGACACACAAGAATGTGAGGAATCCTCTCACAGGCTGTTATAGAGAGAGAGAGCGAGAGAAGAAGCAGGGGAATGCAGACAGGCGAGAGGATAAAGATATAGAAAGATGGAAAGAGATAAACACAGGGAGGGGGAGGCAAAGTAAGAGGTTGAAATGGATAACAAAGAGAGGAGGAGAGAAGGCAATATGCCAGGTATCCACGAGGGAGCACAAAGAGAGGAGGGTGGGAGGTGGAGAAAGGAAGAACCAAGCCTAGAGGGTGACAACAAGAAAAAAAAAGAGAGAGGGATAGAGATGGAGATTGTGGGTGGCTGATGATAACAAGAATGCACTGGGGAAGAAGATGGTCTCAGAGCCAGCTGGCACATTCCTGTTGTCCACTTCCAACACCCCGCAAGGCTAAGAGATGAGGTCCAATTAAAAGTGTGATAGCCGCCAATCCAGCTCTTCTCTTTATCCGAGAGGATGAAAGCCCCCCCCCCCCTCCCTCCCCTTGCTATCATGTCTCCTTGTCTTAGCCTCTCCACAGTCTGTGAACCAGCTTTCAGACAACAGGCAGGGAGTCAGAGGATCAGACAGCTTGCTGAAGAATGTGAACATGGAGTTTGTTTTTTTAGGGAAACTCACTGAGGATACTGGATGTGTTTATGTGTATTTGTGTTATGTAAGAAGTTATTTAACGTGACTGCAGCACAATTAAATCACAGTAAAATTAAATGTATTATTTGTAATTGTAAATAAAAGAAATAACACATTCTCATAGGAATGGTTCTTATACTACTAACAGTTAGGGGAGGTATCTGAAGACAAGTTTATTGACTGTAGAAGTGACAGGGCGTTTTGCTCGAAAGAAAAGTCAATGCAGCCTTCTACAGCCGCAACTAAAAATCCTTTTTAAATTACTGAGGAGTCCAATTTGATTATTTGATTTGACTATTTTCTTGGTTAACAGTTTGGTCTATAAAATGTCAGTGAAAAATGCACCTGTACACTTTCCCAGAGTCCAAACTGACATCTTCAAAATGCATGTTTTGTCCAACCAGCACTCCAAAAAATGTTTAGTTTACCATCACAGAAGACAAAAAAAAAACAAAAACACAGCAGCAAATCCTTACACTTGAGAAGCAGCACCAGGCATTTTTGTTTGAAAAATGACTCAACTGAATAATAAACGAACAACAAAATAGTTGCTGATTGTTTTTCTGCTTATCGACCTAACTCTTAACTAACTGACCATTTCAGCCCTGCAGGTTTCTTAAGGAAACTCTGAGATGGAATAAAGTTTGGGGAGCAGCCACATTTTCTGCCACAGCAGCTGTTTTAGGACAGGATGCACTGCCAGCAGCAGCAGCCTGAAAACGTCGCCCTACATATCACTGACTGTCACGCCATTTGCAGACAGAACATCAGTGGTCAAGGGTTTCATTTTCTTTCTTTACAGGCTCCCTCTGTGGTCACACTGTGCTTTACAGGTCCTAACTATGTGTCTCGTAACTTTAGAGACTCACTGATTGGCACTGATAATGGCAGCCAATTATCCTTTTCAGCTACCACACTGAAAGCCAAGGGTATTATGGGTATCAAGAGTATTATGTAAAACAACAATCGGAGCTTGGATGGCAGCCATGCTCCTTATCATCCCTCACCTCCACCAGCTGCATGAGGTTCTCAAAGTACTCCTCCTCGTCGATGGTGAGCTTGCCATTGTGGTAGATGATGCGGTAGTGCTCCACCTTGCCGTCGCAGCTGACGCATAGGGTGTAATCGCCGGGATAGTTGGTGCTCTCCCTCACCAGGAACAAGCCCGTCTCCGGAGGATAGAGGAGCCGCTCGGCTTGCTCCCGGGTTATCTTCCCATGAAACCAGCTGCAGGGAGGAAAGAGAGGCAAAGGATGAAGGAGGGGACAAAGTAAAGTGAAGGAGATAGAAAACTGGTGCAGCAGATTGTTTGAGGTTCAAAAACTGACCTATATAGTTTGTATGGCTACACATGTACACAAGTTGGCATTACAGTGGTAGTGAAGTGGGCATCAAGAGACAAGTTTGAGCCAGTTATGGCAACGCCACATGTGACACTTCTTGTTCTTCAGGTACTGAAAACCTCATTTCCTGTGTGTCAGTGCTAATAGCATCAGATGGGCCAACATCCTTCAACAAGTCCTACAACTCATCACACGCATTTTCATTTTCACAAAACTCATTTGCAACTTCAACCACGCAGAAGAATGCACTTCCACATATCACAGCCCACAGTCCTCCTCCGAAATGAGAAGTGAAAAACAGTGTAATGGTAATGGGAAGCTGGCAGCAGCATTTCCAGCCTGTTCAGCTTGAGCGGAGAAGGGGTGGGGCCATCTCGTCTTGAGGAGTCACTGAAAAAGAACCTGAACCCAAACAACAGGAAACATGGTGCTCTCACACACACACACACACACACAGACACACGAAGGCTGGGGGCAGAGTCGGAAACTGACATGCAGGCACTGCAATAACAGGAAAATGCAAAAACTGCTCAGACAAGGCGGTGGGTAGGACAGAACCAAGTGTCCCCTACTCCTGACTGAGGTCAGGGAGACCAAGAGACGGGCTGACTATTTGGAATAAAAGGAGGAAAAAACCTCATGTGTTGGCTTGGCTAAAAGGCTGGTCATAGTTCTGCTGGTTTTAACTTAGAACAAATAAAGCTCTTGCTTCCTGATTTAGAAGCTAGCTGTATGTTCCTGCTTCACCCTCACCATATGGCCTGATGGATACATCTATAGACTAATGGATGGATTACACTGTCATCTACTACTGCTCCATGGTCCTCACAAATCTCTTCTATGCTAGCACAAATATTTCTCGCTGTCTTTAAAAACAGAAAATCAACTGTTACCTGTAATCTGCTAATGTTTATGTGTAATGTAGTATCTAAGTTTACACTATGAAATACAGTCCTCATTGTAAGGAATCAGATTTTTCATATCGCTTTTCTTCTGCCTCTATAGTCTTGTGGCCCTGAGCTCAAACTCACTGCAATCCCAGCAACCTCAACCACAAAACAGTGCACCATATCCCATCAATTTATTTTACCCCTTGTGTGAAAGGTTGTATTAGCCGCAAACAGTAGCAGCCCACAGGGTCTCTCTATCAGTCTTGGCTGGTGAATGGGTGGTAATCAGGCTATGTAATTGATTTAGCCCATTTTCCCGTTGCAGCCTCCGTCACACCCTCCTCCACCTCTTCCTCTTCACTCTGGGTCTCCTCAGACAGTGAGGTCCTTGTGGCAAGGCAGCTTAATATGGGTTGAGTTGATTAGATCAGTGCAGGCAGCTTAACTCCCACTGAACAGAGTATAGACGCCAAGCATGGATGGCCCAGAGACATACATATCCCCATGGTGAAAACACACTGGTTGTTCTGTCTATAGAAATTAACTGCAGTTTTTATACATTACATCATAGTGGGAAAAAAAGTGGAAAAAATGTGGTAAACAACTTGGTGGAGACATCACGGAAGGAGGAAGTAGGACAGCAGGGCAGTACACCCCAGCTTTCTTTAGGGTGGTGCTGTAATCTGGTTCGGATGTCTGCCACACGGGGGCAGCAGAGGGAGCTGGCTGTTAGTTATGGCTGTTGCCAGTGAGGGAGGCGAGGACTGTATCTATTGCTGAGTATCAATAAGTCAGGGTCAATGTGGGGACAGAGGACCACAACTGAACCCTTCTGTGACCCAGAAGAGAGGGAGAGATCTTTTCTGAAACATCTGTTAGTCATTCGTGACAAAACCAACAACTTCCCCGGTGGGTTAAGCTAAGTACGCCAGAGAAATGATGCCATTAGTATAAAAAAACCAAAAACAAAACAAAACACGTCAACTACGAAATTGATCTCAAAGGTATTGGTAAGGCCATGAGGTCAGCAAGTGTAACCTGGCAAATTGTTGGCAGTCCATCAACGGTTAATATTTCTTGGACTCTTTATGTGAGAACAACCAACTCTATCTAAAGTAAATCTAACCAGCTAAAGCAAATCTGTAGCAAGAATTGGACTTTAGTAATTCATCCATACTGTTATTGTATGTTTGAAAAGCTCCCATAGTTGCACAGGGCTAATTAAACTACTCCATATCCACACCATGTTAAAGATGGTGTGGCAGTGTGAGTGGCAAAGGGAGAGAGTCAAACCTTTCAGCAGCAGGCGATGAGGTGAGACAAAGAGGGTCAGAAAAGGCTACAGAAAGGTTTCCTGATAAAAAGATGTTACTGTGTCAAAGCACCAACTATTGTAAGCTCCATAAATAATGCTGAAGAGACTGCCGTGCTTATGACTATTGATCCATGGTCAAACTCCATTTATAGTGCAAAGATTTCCTCTGCAGAGCATGAGGACAGTTCAGCTCATGTACATGACCTAATATTGTCAAAACAAAACATGTCTTTCAAGAAGAGGAACAACACAACACAACACAAAACAACACAACACAACACTGGAGACACTGACAAACTGAAACAAATGAGTAGTTTAGGTCTGATGTCATGAACTCTCATTTCAGAATAGTTAACAGTGAACTATTTCTCACAGTGCATCACTATTCCAAGTAGTCTGACCATCTTTTTTCTCTTTTTTCACTCCACATTTCCTGACATTTACCACTGAAATTAAATGTGTGAAGTTTAAATACTGAAGCAGCCAGTGTGCTCTCTGCTTTCCTGTCTCCTTTCATTTGCATATGCCTCTCGTTATATTTTCCTCCTTTTGAAATAGCAGCA
Organism: Toxotes lorentzi; assembly: GCA_037833715.1. NCBI lineage: Eukaryota > Metazoa > Chordata > Actinopteri > Toxotidae > Toxotes > Toxotes lorentzi. Next base: position 6,544,850 of record JBBMJY010000001.1, on the reverse strand, counting down.
GCTTCAAAAAGCCTGATTCAAATGTAGTGCACAGCTGCTCCTGGACTCTGTGGCAGCCAGACACCGACAAGAGAAGGCACAGTGAAAACCAAAAGACTGTAAGAGATGGAATTTCCATCGTTTGATGCTTTGCTCGACTTTTGAAATCAACACTATGTTTTCACTTGCTACAGGGAACAGAAGAGAATGATGGTACAACAACTTGTTCACACACTGAAGGAGGATGGAGAGCTTATGTGGCAGTGAACAGAGACACATTACCATAGCTACAGTTATTATTTTTGATTACGACTGCGTACTGTCACATTCCTGTACTGCACTCTGGCATTATGTGTCATCATTTCCCTACAACGTTCTTTCTAAATACAACATTTCAGATATTTAGCATAGAAATAAATATAACATGAATCACAGAAATGATCAGTAACTAACATCTAACACTGCTTTTTGACTGTATTTTACACACACACACACACACACACACACACACACACACACACACACACACACACACACACACACACACACACA
>JBBMJY010000001.1:6505200-6535968 GCA_037833715.1 Toxotes lorentzi | reverse complement strand
ACACACACACACACACACACACACACACACACACACACACACACACACACACACACACACACACTCACTCACTCACTTCCTTCTCCACTCCCCTCCTCCTAATTTTCTCTCTCTGTGCGATGGCAGCTGCTGGTGACAGTGTCATGGCAACAAACCGAATGATGTAACAGCCGCCTTTGATGTAGCACTTCCCAGAGTGCAGCACTGCCTTTTCCTTTGCTATGCCAGATGACAGGAATATTACTACTGTCACACTGCGTATATTCTGTTGTGTTGCATCTTTCAATGTGCCATTTTTGTTATCACTAGTGCTGTGTGCTAAATCCCGCTGTACTTAAACTGTCTGCACACATCTCTGCACAAATCTTGATTGAAGTGATAAAGTAACTGTGGGCTTCTGTTGTTTACCATCTACTCTGTGTCTGTACAATCTTGTTTTGCCACATTAATATTTCTGTGCACTGTGTCTCTTGAGACAAATTCTTGAACTTGTACTTTGAGAATAAAGCAAATTTTGTTTCTGTACCATCATCCAGAATCTTAAAGCTATGCCACTCTGTTTGTCACAAAGAACAGTTACAGTCAAAAAGCATTATTTTGGGTAAGAGGAAGAAGTCGGCGAGAGCCAAACCCAGTGAGTAGGGTAGGTTGTGTTGGTGTGGCCAAAAATAATAAAATTCAAGTTGAAGGATCTGCGTTTTGACCACAGTGGAGGAGATGCAGCGTGAGTCACAGATGGTATTTGATGTGTTACAGAACGGGACTTCCAGGGAGTGTTCCATGTGTGGCAGGAGCATTGAAAGCGGTGTATCGCTGCACAAATTTAAATCAGGTATAGAATTTTCTTGTTAAGGGGGCAGTCTCTAACTTTTTGATCGCACCTTGTATGGCAGGTATGTGTCTTAGCTATAAGCTGTCTGGGCCTTCTCAGACATGTTGAGGCTTCACTTTGTTTAAAAAGAAAAAAGATTAAAATTATAGATCATCAAGTGATAACTTTGTGATCAGCAGAGTCTGATCACACCTTCTCATTACTTCATGTAGTTGTAATCGGTTATGATTTAGAAATCATTTTACTTAGTTAGACATACAACCTGCTCTGACCCTGGATGAGAGACTCGATCCAGTGACAGTACAGACAACGATGACAGAGCAAAAGCACATTCCTTAATTCACTGGTAACACTCCCAGTCTCCCAGTTTCTTGTCAATGGAACAGCTCCAAGATTTGTCACTTGACAGGGTTCAGGCTCTGCTCTTCACATTTCTGCTTTTGTAAACAAATTACAGTTTATAATTTTGGACATTCATCTTACTCTCTAATCCACATCTTATTATATGACACTCAATCCAAGAATCACAGTGCTGTTTGCACCTACCATGTGCAAGGAAGTGTGAGAATGTTTAGCTGCTTGTTGCTCTGTCAGCTTTCGCCTGAACAGAGTGTAACTGAGTCTGCCGTTGTCAGTTTCTGAAACTACAGTCACAAACCCATGGGTTATGTGAAAAGAAGTCTCTGGTCTGAGACAGGCCCAGGGCCATCCACAGATTACAGTGCTACCACCACTACGTCTATAAAAGGTTATAAAACTCTACTTTTAACTGGGGTGACAATTTCACTTGGCCCAGATATATATCTGTCTAAATCAGGATGTAATTATTAGTCCTCAGCGAAAATCAATTTACCGAGTCTGCATTAAACAACAGCTGCCATCACACTACACAGAGAACTGCATTATATACATTAACCAGTAAACAACATTCTCATCGAATTTCAAGTCTGGTTGGTCACGTAATGCCACACAAGGGCTGTGTATGCTGCAAAGAGAGCACTATACACAACAACAAAATGTTTTTACGTTGTGTTGTTTCATTGACAATGCAGTTTTTCACTTATGTTATTATGTCACACCTTGACTAATGCTCAGTATACAGTTTGTACTGTACAGTGTACTGCCAGCAAAAAGAAACGGGGGAAAAATATGGAAATGTGACCTACTGGGTATGCAAATATACAGTATAAGCTCACAAAAAAAGCTCACAGGGCCAGAGGCTCTGCAAACTGGACAACATGGAACTGTCAACAACAAGTGACTCGTGGCTGCATTACATTTTCCCATATACAAAGTACTTGACTGCAGATCTATCTGCAACAGCAAATTATGACCATATACAGTGTGATGTGCATCAGGTGCCGTCCACTGCACATAGTGGACGAATATGACACCCTGCTTGGGAAATATGCAAATACAGATGTGTGTACAAAAGGTAATAGATTTTGGTGTCTGTCCTCATGTTTAGCATTCAGCACAACTTGCATTTTTACCTCTGTGACTGGTTCACGTTTACATTACACACTTTCAGATGACGGTGGAACAGAGTTCAAAAAGAGGGCAGGTGTCTGTTTTTTTTCTGTGCTGATTGATGATCAAATTGACTCTCCTTTTAAATCTACTAGTTTGTGATTCATCTTGCATCTGCCTAATATGACAAGTGTGCTGTTCAATCTGAAAAACATTCCTGTTTCTCCTTTCTCTATATACCTGTTCCCCAATCTCCATGCGGGACCCTGGCTCTTTTTCCCCGGTCTGATTTCTTTATGTGGCGGGTCTATTTTCTCTGGACCAGCTCACGTATTAATGTTAACGTATATCTAAATGTAATTATTGACAATTCACCTAAAACAAATTTCTGATTATGAGTTTCACCTGTTGTTGACTTTGTCTTAACACACACAGAAAACTAATCTAAAATTTGAGACAATGAGATGCTATAAAAATTCAGTCAATGGCTTGATTTCAGAACAGACACACAACTATGCATATGCTATACAAAGCAACATAGATTTTAAGAAGCTGGGGAGTGCATCAAAGTTGACATAAGCAGATGTGGCAGCCTTTGAGGTGTGTACTTCTTGTCTCATGTGGATCTGAGTGTATATTTATGTGCCAAGTGACCAGGAAGTGGGCATCAGTGAAAATGCAGAGAGCTAATGTGCCCAGAGATGGAAGCAGTATCCCCAGACATTTAATAAGCCTGAGTGTCCTCATATCCTTTTCATCTGGATGAGCTGCCTCCCATCACAGCAGGCAGCCGCTACTGGGCCTCCACATGCTCCAGTAATCGCATGACTCTGACAGACAGCGCTCAGTGCAGGGATAAGGCAACCACGACCATACAACACCATTTCTCCACTACACCGAAACCAAACGAAACACTGTCCTTTAAAATAAAACATAAAAATAAGCTCTTCTTAAAAACGAGATATGAAATATATAAAGTTATATTTAAAAATTAAAAAACTTGCCTACTGCTCCCATTTGTCATCATCCATTAAGAAATCCCCACAGTTTTGGGACAAAGAGTAACATGGTTATGTTAAATTACATACTGATTAAAGATGATTTAATCTATATTAACTACAGACAGATGGAATTTGACCAATGTTTTATTAAAATCACATTCCACATGACTGAACATTCCCACATTTGATGTTTGTACAACAGTGCAAGGTGCAGGTTAAAGCAGTTATGAAGTTTAAAACTATACCTCAGAAAACATTAGAGCTGGAGTGGTAATCAAAATCAATGCTCAAAACAATCCTCAAGCAAATCCTGTGCCTCTAATTGAGCCAGCAGTTACAACTTAACACAAATCCCACCCTTCAACAAAGCTTCCAAACCAATAAGTGCATTAACAAACATACAAACGCTCAAATACTTTGTGTATGGATCAATTCTTGCTCCTGAATGGGAGCCAGGGAGAAGTCAGAGGAGGAAACTAATGTTTTGTAAGTATTCTGAAATGAACAGGAGCATGGAGGGGGCACTGAGACTTCAAGTAGAGCAGAGACAGGAGAGAGCTGCCAGGGATGGTAAATAATAAAGGAGACGATCATGGCACGAAGGAAGTTAAGAGAGACTTTGGCTTACCCAATCATTACAACTGTGAGTCTGCCTCTGCCATCTGCCACATGAAACATTTCTAGCAATCTTCACCTTTTTTTTAGCTGTGGTGCTGTTTTCACTGTCCCACTGAAACTATTTTCCCCGTTCTTCTCTTCAGCTCAGCAGTAACAGAAACACAGACGGATGCAGTCTTCTGAGGTCTTATAAACACGTATTGCTCTAAATTGCTGCCCAGCAAAACAGGCTTCTAGCATCAACCAGCAGCTGCACTGGAGGGATTAGATTTAAGTGCCTTGCTCAAGGGTATCTCACTGTTAATTGTGGAGGGAGGAGAGGAATGTAGGATTAATGACATCTCCCCTACACAGATTCGCGGATGGCTCAGAGATTTGAACTAACAACCCTCAAAGTACAGGTCTACAACCCAAACTCCTGAATGGCACCTTCTAACAAACAATAATAGGACATGACGTTGAATAAATCGTTCATCTACAACTCCTGAATATGACCAGGAATACTGACAACACACCGGGACACCGGGGTGGTCTAATAGCAATGAAGAAAATAACAGTTTAAAGGCCTATTTTAGAAAAATATATTCTTTTAACAAAATTTAAGCAAACAAAAAAAAATTACAAAGGTCAAAGGCATTATACTGAAAAAGAATTTACCAATGTTTAGAATTTACCAATGAGAAAACAATGAAATTCTGAACTGAGCAAGAGAGAGAGAAAAAAACACACACCCTTTCTGTGCATTAGAGCAAAGGAATCATGTGTGTGTCTAATCTACAGCAGCAATCTATAGCCGCTAACCCCTATTTTTATCTAACTGAATGAAAAGAGAGCAGCGTGACAGATATACTTCTCCCACCACAATCAGAAAGACAGGAGGGTGCACAGCCATCCCTCCTGCCTCCTGCCTCTCTGACGTAACAGGTGACCGGCTCGGGCTCGCCACTGATGACAGATTACAAAAGCAGGGAGGCAGGAAGTGGAAGAAAGAAAGGAAGAGAGAACCCCCCGCCCCCTTGGGCCCTGGGAGGCTGCTGGACTGGAGAAAGCAGGGGGGAGGAAGGGTAGTGGTGACGGCTTATTGTTTGAGCTCTGTGTGCTGCGGTTCCAGTCTGAGCGCACACTCATCCAGCCCTGGCTATTTATATCCTCTCAATATCCATGCAGGAGGAGGCAGGCTGGAGTCGCTTTCATCATTGCATACATTATGGAGACACTGCATGAAAGAGTCTGCCTGCTAGGGGGGTGTGCCTGCTTGTACTACTTTTCTTACAGGATTTCCCTATTTATATTTGGACGATGATGGATGCAGTTTCCGGGACTGTACACTGTGTTTTTTTGGATTTAAAATAAGAATCCAAGAAAATTCATTCCACCAGCTAAACAAAAAAAAAAAAAAATAGGGCTCAGTGAAATTACACTTTTTTCTGTCCAGCAATTTATCACCGCCTACTTAGAGAGAGATTAAACAGAGTATGGTCACAATTAAAGCACCAGAGCCTGAGATATCCTGCCTTTTAGTCCCTAGTTGGGGCAAGTGCCAGAAACACTGAATCCTGCATTACCCATAGTGCAACCCCCCATGAGCTCTCATGATAATGAAGTCTTCAGGGCTATTTTCTCAGACTTGAGAGGGCTCTCTCCAGAGCCACAAAAGACAATATACAACAACTGTTTTCACAGGCTGAGTTGTCCTCCTCATGGTGAATAAACTGAATCTCCTGTGTAAAATCTGTGGATTGCTCCTTTAAAATTCAAACTCATTTAAGTTAATTCCTCCCAGCTGTAACATGGCCAACACTGGGCTACTCTCAAAGACTGAAAATGCAGTGGCAGAGTTTTTCAGAATAAACTATACATGCTACGTGTCAGGTGTATACCATGATAAAAGCATATCTTTTAATTCAGCAATATGGCCCTTTCACTGTGGATACAGAGACAAAATGTGATAGTAGCCTTATCCTTTAACACTGAAAAATAGCAGGACGGTCAATGCAAGCCTCATTAACTTATAGTTAGCAGAAAATTGGACCCTTGAAAAATGATAGGATAAGAGGCCCATTGTATAGGTTTATGTTGAGCATGTGCTGGCGAGAGTTAACTGAGGAAAGTGAATCACGCTCAGTAACAGCAGTGCTATATGTGTCTGTGGGCAGTTGCACAGACTTGGCTTAAATTATTCTTCAGCTATTACAACTGATATGAAGAGGAAACCTTGCTGGTGATGGAGGTATGCATGTGTCTGTGTTAAAATGCAGAGCGGAACAGAAGGATAGGATGACTGAGGACTACTGCGGCCAGAGTGCTAAATATGTGGAGGCAGACCAGAGTAGGAAGCTCCCAAAGTGGTGACAGTGGGGTTGGGAGGTGAAGGGGATGCAGGCTTTGAGCCAGAGGGTTGGGGATGCTGGGAGGCTCAGTGCTCCTCTGACAATACATCTGACTCGCTGGTGCACACACACACACACACACACACACACTCTTCAGCCTTTACTTATCCTGTCAATGTTACTGCACTGTCACTGACAAAATGCACACAAACACAGAAGTGCATACAAAATGCCCTCATCTCCCTAATATACTCTGTCACTTACATACATATGCATACATGTTCGCCAACCATGGCGTGATGTATGCTGTCCCACACCTACTGAAGTGGCTTCAAACATCCCAGAGGTAAGGTGGGGGTGGGGGTGGGGGGACGAGTGAGGAGGAAAGGGCGAAGCTGCCTGCTGCCGCTTTCATGGCCTCTCCTCCTCCTCCTTTGATGGCAACACATGACAACTCCTCCATTCAGACCAGAGGAGGCGGAGGACATGGGGAGGAAAAGCACTGGGATGGAGACACAAAGAATGTCATTAGAAGCAGCCACAGCAGGGTGCTGGTACAATATGGCAGCGGCATTAGTGGTGACTGGGGCTCCAAATCTCTTTAATAAAAGAAGCATTCAGTGGCAGCAGCACTGACACCATGGAGAAAATTCAGACACAGTGGACTAAAAAAAGAGGAAAGGGGGGAGAAGAAATGCACGTAGGGAGAAAAGCAAGGCAGAGAAGGAGAGGCTAATGGCAAATTTCAAAGGACACTGGAATACTATTATAGCTCCTAACAGAGATTATAAACAGATTACCTGAACAGTGAGTAATCCCAAATTGAGAAAGAATTTGACAATGTGTAGATTCATTGGGTGCCGATTCAAAAAAGAAGGTAGACACAGACAAACCTTGCTGCCCAAGAGGGAACATAAGGACAGACTGAAACAGAGATGAAAAATTAGATACTGTGCATTTATCGGGTACGAACGTTCAACCAATGTTTGGTCTCGTCAACCAAACCAGAGTCTTGACAGAACACGATTAAGAGACGTAAAATAAGTGGAATGAAGCTGCCCTAATGTTCATTAGTCTCTTGATTTGACTGTATGTTTGAGCTATATTTCAGGCACAGTTGAATTTCTTTTTTCTGTTACATAACATTTTCAAACTGAAAATTAATCTTACCATTTCAGTGTTTTGTTCATGTAAGAAACATCTTCATGCTTCCAAGGAAGCATATTTGAATTTGAAATAAGAGCTCTCAGAGAGACGGAATGAAAAGGAGACAGAGATAGATATAGCTCAACACAGTGAGACAGAGCCATGGAGGGGAGGAAAGGGAGATATGGGTGATACAAGGTGAGAGAGAAAGAGATGCTTACAGATGGAGAGGTGTAGAGGAGTGGAGGGTGTAGTGGGTGGAGGATAGAGACAGACATGAAAGTGCTGAAGACTGCCCGGTTTCTTGGCAGAGGGCTGTATCTGCTGGTCCTTAATATTACCAGCAGTCATCTGTCGGTTCCAACGCCAACCATGAATAATAGAGGCTCCACCCAGCTATGCCAGCTCTCTGAATTATTAATTCACAACCACAGACTTGCATTAGCGCACAGTGTGGGGCACTCTCCACTGTGGAGCGAAAGGCACATATGAACCACGTGTGTGCGCTCACACGCAGAATGTGAAAATGTATGCGTGAGGCATTTTACTCATGCAGATTCTTCTATGTGTATTCACTCAGTGACAGAAGTGAAATAATTGTGCACTCTGAAATGTCCTGCAGGAAAGTTCTCTTTATAAAACTAACCCTAACCCTCTGGTGCAGAGCTGCTGATGCATTTTACATTCTGGTAAAAAAACAGATGTTTATAACAGTTTATTTAGAATAATAACACTACCAATACCTTCATGTCATTATCACGTAATATCTATTTCAGAGTCAGTGGTTATTAATCATAGAATTACCAGCATTAAAACAACACTAGAAAGGTCTTTATTTTCAGAACACCTGTTACAGAAAATGTCCACTGATAAAATACAAGAAAGGTATTTCCCCAAATTTAAATGAGATGAACGTGATAAACAACTGTACTCTCAACATCTAGCAGAATAACTAGTTAATTATCGTTACTGTTTCAGCCACAATAGTACAACCCCAGAGACGACGTTAACTAGGTCATTAGTTTCTTTTCATAGGCTTGGTTAAGAAATGTAGCCTAATTAGCTCACAGGAGATCAGCCTGAAACATCTTTGACAGTATGCTATGCATTGAGTACACTGTGTAAGTGAAGGTCTGAAGGCTGGGTGTGTGTCTGTCTGGATGTGTGTGAGTCAGAGACAAAACACTGAGACATGCATTGTCACTTTAGCCCATACACAGTGTGCTGTAGTCTTGAGCCCTTATTAAAATCACACCACACATTGAACCAGGATTCACATGCAAGCACAATCATATGAACACAGACAACTGTGACTCTCATCAACGGCTTTGCATCTGCTGCAAGTAGCTCACCTAGAAGACAAATTCTCCTACACTCCGCACCTTTGTTGATCAAAGCAGAAGACAACTCTGCTTCCCCACACACAAAGCCAGCCAACACAGCCTGCCAACCGGTCTGTAGAGTCAGGCGAGAAAACAAAAAACATCAGCGGAAACAGAAAAGAGAGTGAAAAGCCTAAAGCGAACAAATGAATGTCGACTAAAAGAACATACTGCAGTGTTAAATTATTTGAATGTGTGTGTATTTCAAAGAGAGTGATGTGTAGGTAGAAAAGCCTGGGACATTGGGTGAGAGGGTGATGGTAATGGTGTGGGTGAGAAAACCCAGGTAGACAGTGAGGCACACAAGAGGCATCACAGAGGAGAATTTCTGCTACTGCAGAGACAATGTTTGCAGAGGCAGCAACTGCAAATCTTGCCTGCAGAGAGCAGGGCTCAGGGATTTCTTCAGTAAATTCACTAAAGACTCGCACACACTGAGTGCAGAGATAACCCAGTTCACTCTCACAGCCCTGGGACAGGTATACACCCTTAAAGAGAAGTCTGAGCAAATAGGGCTAAGCAGCTTGATCTTAAATTCATGTTACAGTGCACACTGATCAGCCACAGCATGAAAAAAATACAGTTTCCAGTCTTAATATTGTGGTTTATTGGTGTATTTTCCATATTGCCTATCAGCAATATATTGTGTATCATGTTATATTACTGAGTCACTCATTATTTGTATAGGATGTGACTTAATGCAAAAACAAACACTTATCTGCATGAACCTCTTCCTATTCACTGTACCTAAATTTGCATGTTCACCTGGAAGGTTTGCAACATTAAGGGCCATTCCAGGCTCCCAGAGTAGCACTGAACCACTAAGTCCTCACACCAGCAGTTAAGTTCCTTTGCTTTGCTATTTTCCAAAGAAAATAAAACATTGGGCCAACTGAATCACAGGTGTGAACACAGCCTTAGTGTTACTCTGGGACTCTGGTTCTCTCTAATGCCAAATTCCTACTAAGGAAGACAAAATGACAACTTAAAGCATTTTACCCTTCACATTGTCTTCAAATTGTTTGTATCTGTCAGATGAACCATCCAAAACCAAAGAATAATAATGATTTCACAGTGATAAAAACAGTGAAATCTTAAATCTTAGAGGCCAGAACAAACAACTGTTTGGTATTTTGGCTTGATAAACGGCAAAATAACTGTTCATTCATTTTCTGTGATCAAGTTATTGCCTAGTTATTTGAGCACTTCATTTTCCTTTTCTTTCAGATATGGTAGAGGGACAACAGGACGAAAGTGCACATGACAGTTTGGACACCTGAGCAAACATCCTGATCATACAGACCATTTTACAGTTACAACACGGCATGATATGGGCTTTACACGAGGACATAAACAAGACGGCTGCTTTATAACTGAAATAACACTGCAGTGACAACATGGCCAATAACAATACAGTCCTCTGGTTACCTGACTGAGCTAAATGGAGGAGGCATATTTGGCACCAACTATGACAATAATCTACAGCCTAACATTTATCCAAACTCTGCCCCTTATTTGACACAGTGAGGTTAACACTGCAACAAGATGAAGAATATGCAGGGAGGGGTCCTCGTGTCCTAAATGGTTGTTACATTCTTACGTTCCCAGGAGACTCAAGATGGAGTTTTGCTGAAACATGAGACGAGCGTCCTCTGACGCTGACCCCACCGTGGTCTTCTCAAAGGCCTGGACATCGGCACGAATAGCAAATAATTTGAGTGTGTGTGTGTGTGTGTGCATGTGAGCGACTGAGAGAGACAGACAGAGAGACAGAGAGTCTGAGAGAGAGCAAGTAATGATATATGGGTCTGAATGGGTGTAAGTGACTGAACGTGGATGCGTGAGTCAGGGAACAGAATGAGAGACCTTGTGTGAAAGTGAAGTGCGAATGTAATTATGAAAGAGTGAGAGAGGGAAAACAAGCTAAAGTCAACAGGTTAGCAATGCGCCATCAACTCTAATCACTACAAACACTCAACTGCAGTAATCCCATTTCCTCAATTGACACCAATTCCAGCGTGAACTGAAGAAGTACACTCCATGTATGTAATGACTTATAATAAACGTTTATCAAATAAAACATTAAGCTTCATGGAAAAAGAGCAGAGAATCAAATGCCACATATTTAATGCGACAGTTATTTAGGCTGTCACCTGCCAACTAAATTCATCATTAAAAGAGACATATTGAGATCCCCCTTGACCAAAACAATTTCCAGAAAACACTACCATGTGGCAAAACAATACTGATTTTTCAAAACCTGCTGTAAGCCAAGGATAGACAGAAACAGTGCTTTTACATGCACATTAATATTTAGAAAATGAGCTTTATCCAGGATAAGGTCTTTATTGGGATAAGGAATTTGTATGAAACAACCAGTAAACAGTTTATTCCAGGGACCTGTTTGGATGGATTGTTTTATAATACTTAGAGTTTTCCTGCTGAGTTCACTGGTGGTGTTTTACTTTGATACTTGCAACTCCATGGAAACAGCCCTTGCACCCAATCAATCAATCAACAATCTCAGTAAACAAGATTTTAATTACAGACCATTACATATTGCTTAAAGGTCCAGTGTGTAGGATTTAGGGGGATCTATTAGCAGAAATGGAATATAATATTCATAATTGTGTTCTGATTAGCTTAGAATGGGGCCCCTCATTTCTACACAGGCAGTGTGTCCTCTTCCATAGAGCCTGCCATGCTGCACTGCCATGTTCCGAACACTGGATCCAGAGAAGGCCTTTTGTGTTTTTACATTACCTGATGGCCACGGTAGGTGCTCCTACATGCTGATAAAGGGAGGGGTATTCAGTTGGTTGCAATGTGCAACCTCACTGCGAGATGCCACACTGGTGTTTTAATGTCTATACACTGTTAGTGGTATATTATCATACCATATTACTGGCTTATCCCAGTTGATGCAACAGAATGAAACAGCTTATATACGTAACAGAATATCCAGAATATAATGTAGATATTTGCAGTACAGCAGCAGTATTGCAAATATCTACATTATATTCTGGATATTTGCAGTATTGCGAATATCCAGAATATAATGTAGATATTTGCAATACTGCTGCTGTACTGTGTGTTTCATCTGATGAGGACAAAGACCTTTCCTGTTGTTTTTAAAACAAAACAGTATTAAATATTCACCAGACCATAATTTCATTTCTGTATCATGTTATTCATGCAAAGTTTCATATTACCTTGCTACTACAGCCTGGGCAAGGGTTGGCTAGGAGAGAGCACAGGCATGTGGACATACTGTATTTGGAAATTGCTACCAGCCAGAAAAACTGTTTGCTTCACATCCAGCAATTTGTGTTTCTGATAATGATACTGTGCAGTTCCTACAGATGCATATTTAACATCCAGGTGCCTCTGGGCCCGCATGTGAAGCAGGGCTACCAGGTAGACACAGCTGATGGCTGAAATGGGCCTCAGGAAGAGTACAATATTTAAGCCAGTGACTGAAAACGGTTTGGGCCACAATAATGGGATGAACTTGGTTGTGCTGCTAGGATTTCTGTGTATGATTATATGCTATAAGACCTAAATAGATACCTCTCTGTCTACTTCTAAATCCATCATTCTGTATCTATTTATGCATTCATCTATCCTCCCACCTACCTCTCAGTATATCATGGGGTTCAGCAGCTGGTGTATCAGAAACATACCCAGATGTAGGCCACAGTCAACAATAAGCATCTCTGCACAGTGCGGATCTTCTGGCGTTATCTCTTGTTTGAAAACATCAGGAAAAAAATATGTTGCTTTTATTAAAAAAAGATGGCCTTAGGGGAGTTCTACACACAGGCAAGATCAAATAAAGTCTTCCTTTAAAAGGAAACCCTGTATTAAAGTAGACCTAATTCACGTCACTTTACTTTTCAGCGCTCTCTGTGACATCATTAAAGCAGACACATTCGCTGTACTGTATCTTTGAAGTCAATCCGATGACTCAGTTGCACAAAAAGTACTTTGGTGCGCATTGAACAGCAGATAAAAGAGGAAGCACTGCAGCCTCCCCTTTGAGACACAATTCACTGTCACTATCACCATCATCTGTGATACATTCTGTATTCTTTTAGGACAGTCACAATAATGGCAGCAGAGTTTCATATCTCTATAACTGGGGGAAAAAAAAACACCATCAGCTTCACACTGACTGCACTGCTTCCTCTTTATCTCTCTGTATTGTCCCAAATATGAAGGACTGAAGGTGAACCAGGACACAAGTTTTGTGGTGTGCAAAGAGACGGAGCTATCATACACTGGCAGTAAGCAGAGGGAATCCTGTGGGAGGCTGTGGCATTCAGACGATGACTGATTGGTACTAATGGGCCCAAAGTGAGTCAGGAAAACATTCCCCACACCATTACACCACCACCACCAACAACACCAACCTGGACTGTTCACACAAGGCAGGTTGGGTCCATGGATTGACACTACTGAAGCCAAATTCTGACCCTACCATCTGCAGCCTCAGCAGAAATCCAGATTCATCAGTTTTGGTGAGCCTGCGCCCACTGCAGCCTCAGATATGTGTTCTTGGCGAACAGGAGAGAGCCCCAACACGGTAATCCGCTGTTGTAGCCCATCTGCCTCAAGGTTGGGTGTATTGTTCATTCTGAGATGCCTGTCTGCTCAGTGGTAACGAGTGGTTATCTGAGGCCTCTCTGTCAGCTCCAGCCACTCCTCTGACCTCTCTCATCAACAAGGCCCTTCCGTCTGTAGAACTGCTGCTCACTGGATGTTTTTTTTAATTTTTTGCACTATTCTGAGTTAAACTCTAGAGACTGTTGTGCATGAATAATCCCAGGAGATCAGCAGTTTTAGAAATACTCAAACCAACCTGCTTTTTCCCCCCATTCTGATGTGTGAGGTGAACACTAACTGAAGCTTCTGACTTGCACTTTTATGGATATATCTCAACCAAACAAATCTCTATCATCTTGACATACAGTGTATATTGCCCAAACCTATATCACCATTGTAATTCTTCAAACATGTTTACAAATGTGCATGCATTTTTGCAGAAAATGCACATTTTCTGCAAGAAGGTGTAGTTTTTTTTCTCTCTATTGTGCATACTGGCAAGATAGAAGCTGTTTAAACCTGAAATATCAAAAGCAGCTTTCCAAGCCAGATGGCATAAAACAAGGAAATCAGCTCAAAACAAGACTGAGGTTGGACACGAGGCTGAGGCAAAGTACAGTCTTGGTTATCAACATTATTTCACATGAAAAAAAAAAATGACTAAGGCTGCTGTTTAGACCATCAAACAGAGATGTCAGTGGTATCTCACCTTATAGATTTGCTTCACTGTAAATAACTAGACCAGAAAATCACCATGTTGGGGTAGCTAAAGAGTGGAAAACTGAGCTTTTTCCAGGATGGAACAAGAATCAAACGGCTCATTTGGTCAAAGTCAGCTGTGAAAGGCATAATTCATTTCACATGTAAGATGTGCAAGCAACACTGCTGATTACATCCCATGTTTAAATTAGACTGGCATTTTACACAAAGCATCAGACTGAAGTTAGCTGAACTCCTTTCTGTGCTGACAGCATTAGTTACTTTATCTGTCAGTTTATTTTAGGGGAGTACAAGTCTGTTCATCCAAAACATCCTGTGGCTGGAATCCTCAATCACGAGCAAACAATTCAGCAGCTATAACATGAAATCCTCATCAAAGACCTGTCACTTCTGTATCTTCTCCTTTTTCTTATCAGATTGAACTATACTCAAGTTCCATGGACAAGCGACAAAAACAACATATGAGTGACTACTTGTTTGTTTCACTCACTAACCATAAGCCCAATTAAATTCTTATATTATAGGGTGGTGAGGATTTGACTGTGCAGGACCCAGAGGGCGGTGACCTGTAGTCAACATATTTATGCATTTGTCTATGATGTGTGCATTTATACAGGAGGTGGCTGCTGGTTTCAAACACCAACCAGCGAGACAGATGCTACTGACCTCAGCTCTTCTACATAAATACACTCAAAGAGGAAGTGTCCCACTGTTTCCCTCAACTGATGTTTTTCCCTCTGCTCATTATTTCAAGTCAGCTCTCGCACAACCCTAAAACGAAGACTGATGTCGTCCAGCTCGTCTGTCATTTGAATAAGAAACCACTGTGTCATGCTGGTTTGCACAGCGGGGGTAGCTCTGGGTATAGAAGCAGGGTGGTTAGTGAAGGACGAGCAGGGACCCATGAGCCACATCAAAGCTGGTGACTTGGCAGTTTTAGCTGATTTATGCCTTGGACCTGAGGAATTCTTCACTACGCCATTTCTAAATTAACACCTCAGGTAGAAAATCATTATGTGGATAATAAAACATTTCAACTGCAGGATACAAGAACTGGTGGGGGTCGCCTGGCTGTCATCTGACAGATCAGGCTGCGTTTATATAATTACCCCTCAAATGTAGCAAGCATACTGCCACACAAAGAGAGATTTTAAAGAAAAAAACTTTTTTACTGTTTGTGGATAGTTTCATGATGCATGTAAAGTACTTGGT
Source organism: Toxotes lorentzi (assembly GCA_037833715.1). Lineage (NCBI taxonomy): Eukaryota > Metazoa > Chordata > Actinopteri > Toxotidae > Toxotes > Toxotes lorentzi. The sequence continues at coordinate 6,520,652 of JBBMJY010000001.1, read as the reverse complement.
CAAACATGGTCAAAATAAAACCATTTTTCTTTGATTAGAATGCCCCCACAAGTCAAGTAGCAATACACAAACAATGCAAAGAGGGAATATAAACAGTGGGATATGAATTTATCTGAAATAGCATGTTCTAGAAACGCTTAAGTCTTGGATTAACAATATCCTTGTGTGAAGTGCTTCCCAGTGGGGAATCACTGGAGACCGTGGGTGTAGTGAAAGACCGGGCATGTGTCAGGCCTCCGGCTCAGCTCATTGCCTACATTGTGCAGCAAGCCAGCCTGCGTGGCGGTCGTAGCCTCCTGGCCTTCAAGGAGCTGCCTGACTGACCAGCCGCTGCCCAGATGGAGCGGCCTCACTGAGTTTGCACGCAAGATGGCGGCCACAATGCCACTATTCTACTGGGAAGCATGATCACCAGGAGGAAGGGTATGAGGAGAGTTATCTCGATCACAGCTCAGCAGGTGCTGAACAGAGACGAAGATACAGGAATGACGCTGTGGGAAGAAAAAAGTTAGGACCATCGATGGTTGTGGTCTTTGTTTCTAAAGCACCTTCAGTCAATTTTCCATTAACATTAAATGTGACAGCTTACTTTCCTGTTATGGTGCTGGAAGCTGGTTTTTCTGGTGAACTCTTTTCACACTGAGAGACTAAAGGTCAGCCTCTTAGATGTGAATATTTGCTGGGTTCTATTAGTCCTTTATGACAGTAACCTAAACAACTCTTCATGGACTGATGACTTAATAAAACAGACAATCTGAAGAAAATTGTGAGAAACGTTTTTCAGTAGTTTCAGACTTTTTATGTACTATGCAACTAACTGATTAATCAAGACAGTAATCTGCAAATTAACTGATAATTAAAATAATCATCACTCACAGCTGTATATGTAATGAACACTGTATACCTCCTTCACAATGCTAGCAATAATCTGATTAGGAGTTTGACAAGTAGAGAGACAGTCGAGTCTGGTATAAGCAAATCACAAAGAATGCTTTGATCACTTACCAGCTAAGAGACAATGAAACTGTTGTAGACCGCGCAAACAAGTGTGTACAGTACTATTGTATGTACACTGAGTCTGTCTCCAGACATGTTTGAAAAGAGGAAGCAGCACAGGTGCACATCTGTTGCCAGTTTCACTTTCCACCGCTCTTCCTAAATAAGTGGACCATGGCGCTGGAGGCAATTTGCATCTTGCAATGTCTACAATAAATACCTCAGAATGAGCACATACCTTATCAGACACAGTAAAATGCATTACACCGTGCACTGTGTGTGTTTGGGTATAAACAGCCATGGACTGCTAACAATTCAGTGCACTTCCTTTTACAGGTACTGAACACACTATCCCAGGCTGCTGAAATGCAGACAACCATAAAGCAAATGCTGCCGAACAGATCTATGCAGAGTAATACAGCCTACTGTGCAGAGTAAGTCTTGCACCATCTGTGATGTTCTGCTGCTCATGAGTGTCAGTATACTGTTAAGCTCTGCACCAAAGTCACCATGATAAATCCCCTCTCTGTCATTGCACTTGCTGATTAAAGAGACAGTGAACGTTGGGGAAAAAGAGGCTGGAGGGGAAAAAACGAACTAAACACGGTCATTGTGTTGAGGTTAGCGGGGCCTTGGACAGGCTTCAAATGTGCAATGAGATGGTCAGTGTACAGACAGAGAAGCCATTACTTCCCAGTTGAACATATAAGCCAAGCTCAGAGCTTAACATAAGACAGTAACACAGCTCAGCTCCTAGCAGCTTCAAGCATCGACCAGACAGCCCCCCCCCCCATAACTCATCACTAAAAAGAAGAGAGCCGACATGTAGCTAGGCCTCCAGACTTGTCCTGTCACCTCTAGTCCTCATCAAGCTGCACCTCAATTAGACTACTCTGATCTAGCCATCAGTCAGTCAGTGAGACGGAGGAGAGAGCTATTGACAAAAAGAAGATAGGCAAGGAAGGAACATAGTGTGGTTGAAGATTTAATCTGTGAGTCTTCTACCACCTTATTGGATGGGTCTGGAAACCTGCACAACCTGACTACTCAGACCAGGGCTGAGTCACAATGTGTTTAGAGGACTGGTAGAGTGTGTTGAGAAGAAGAAAAAAAACTGTGTGCAATTTTTTCCCAAGTAGAAATGACATGAATTTGTACACGGAGAGAAAAAGGAATTAACTGCAACCACTCTCTGCACAGACCCTCAAGCCACTGTGTTGGACATCCTAGCATACAGGCAGCAGGTTAGCCCTGACAGACGCAGCATATGGATTCCTAACATGTTGCAGTCTGGTTCAACAGATTCCTCTGGGGATAATGAATGCCAAGCCCTCACACCCCCACCTTGCTCCAACCAGTCTTGGTAACAGATTTCTCTAATAGAAAACCCAAAGCTACCATGCTGCTTCATCAGCACTCAGCACTCACTCTAATCAGCAAGGCACTTGTGGGCTGCAAATAAGATGACAACTACCTTTTAGGAAAGAAATAAACAATGGACAACAACAGTTATAGCTGGTTATTGCATTGCTTTTTTTTTTTTTTTTAATTGCAATTCAGGAGACATTTTTAAGGACATTACATACAAACTAGTTGCACTTCTGAAGACAAATTTGTGTAGGAGAAACCTATGGGCAAACGAGCAAATTGTGTAACAAATGTATCTATTGTATCACTTTCCATTTGCCAATGTCTCCATCCAGATTGTAATGATAAATCCAATTGCTAGGGTCAGCCTCAAACTGACTTTAGCAATCAGTTATCAAAAAAGGTAGATCCGAGGGGCTGATATTTTAGTTTTGAGCAGTAACATGTCAGAAAAGAAGCACAGCCACTGAGATAATACGCTAATCATAAGATTTGTTCCCTCAAAACAATCCAGGAGTTAGACTGAAAGTGATTCGGCATGTCGCTATGTAAAGTAACAATACACTACAGACACTACATCGCTTTTGTCAGTCATGCCGCAGCATGCAAAGGTATGTACATTTCAACATTTCAGTCAGACATTTACCTTCAAGCACTAACTGAGGAACTAACAGCTAACACAGTGAAAGCTGCAGGGAGAGTGTGCTTCATGAAGGGCTGACTAATGACACACCAAAACATTTAACAATACCACAGCTTTTGTGCGTGTATTTCATGTTCTTTTACTTGAAAACATTGAAGTTTGCAAGCATCCACCCTGCTTAAGTGTCCTTGAGAAATACACTGGAACTCTTACCATCTCCAGGATGGTGTTCTGTACCTTAAACTGACCTCTGGCCTTCCCATGGAGCAGTGTGAGAGAAAAACAGTTTCCCTGTGGGATAAACACATTCACGGTATCATCACAACGGTGTTTTTACATTTATCTGCAGGGATAACTCCTGAGTAGCACTAATCCTTAGGCACAATTATATACAGAGACATATATTCACCCAAGACCATTACCAACGAATTTAATAATGGACGCATATTACAACAATGCCAGTGGAAAGATACTGATCAGTGTTTCCTCCAGGCAAGGGGCTGAACCTCAGCTCCAGCCCTGTGCTCCTAGTGCAGCGCGGAGGTGGCTAAAATTACTTGGTCCATTATCGGACAGGATCAATCTTTCGTGCTTTTTGTCTTCAATTCCCAGCAAAACACAAACCGCAACAAAACGCCAGACCACAGTATTAGCTCGAGTTTAATGGTCACACACGGTTAGCCATCCCTCTAAAGTTAGTCCCACGACGTTTTTACAAAAATCCAAACACGGCGTATCCGCCTGGGACACAATGCTGTATGGGTCCCTGTTTAATTGACTTCCAGCTTCGTCTCTGCGTCTCCCTACTGTACTGGGCTACACTGTGCTAACATATACTTACGGAAGACAGAGAGGACAGTCAAAGTAAAAGGTCAAGACCACAAAGCGTTAGCCGCGACCAAGGTGTCCGACTATGGATTCAGAGGAGAGTAAGGGGGGTGACTCGGAGGTTTTGGACACCGCCGCAAAATCGTCCATAACCACAACATAATTGTAGGTAACATAAACGAACAACACAAACCTCGTTTAACAGGTGCCTTGTTTCGTTTATGTGTTTGCTGCTTTGCTGTCAAAACCAGTGAATGTGTTAGGGAGTGAACCTGAGGGATAAAAATCAGTTAAGACCTAGCATAAATCGTGTCCGATAATGGATCTCGTGACGTTACGTTGTATGTTAACTAGCAGCTAAGGCTAACGCTCTCAAACTGGTTCAACATAAGCTCTGTACAGCGAAACCACTTTACCTTGACATAACACTTGAAAGAGGTTAGTGGATGTAAACTAAAACCAGGACACAAACCGCATGTACAGCCCAACAGTGACATTCCCCTCCCTGTTCGCTATCCTGAAGCTTCCCATGCTAAAAGCGTTGCAGCGGCAGCAGCAGCAACACAACGAAGACAAAACGGTGACTGCGCTGTGGGTAACTCACCCAAAAGATACCACTGTGGTGTCGACCAGATGTTGCTGTAAATCAGCGGCGAAGGCCCATTAGGATGACTTCTGCGGTTAGGGGGCATCCAGGTTTTGCAGCGTTAAGGTTAGACAATCCCAAACGTGGCTTTGCTTTGACTGTTGTCCGTACTCCGTCTGCATGTGTGTATGTTTGCGTTTGAATGTGTGTGTGTGTGGCTGAGCTCTGCGAGGCCTGCTGCTGGAGGAAATGGTCTCCGCTCCGTCAAAGGAGCACGCATGCGCAGAGCAGCAGCAGAGCCACGGGGCCAGCGGTCTGCGAGCACAACCGTGTGGCCAACAGGTGAGGCTGTCAACTGATGGCAGACTTGTTACTGCGGGAGGTCTGCTCAGAGCTGTAGCTGCCTGCCTGCTGCGTTCTAAACCGGGGATTACTACAATATGCATTAGTACAGGATGGATGTAATGAATGTTGTAATATACCACTGCATCTTGGATCAATGTACCCAAGCAAAGCGGCTAATTCTGTGCAGTGTGCTCAAACTGGACTGTGAAGAATGGTGTTCAAAATATTCCAGTCTTTACCAACAGCTGCAGTAGAATAACCTACTGTCACAAAACTCTCCTTTTATTCCCTGTTACACATACAAATACAGTACAAAATCCCCCAGAGGCTCCTGAATGCCTCACATTGATTATATGTCACTTGGTTTGGGTTAATATAATTAACTGCGGATTTGTTAGGGAATACGCACTGAATTACTACCTCTTTAGTCTACCTGTTTATGGGCCCTGTGTCAACATTTACACACAGGACATTTCTAAATAAATACATGCAACCACTTACCACAATAAATTAAGATGACTGCACACCAAGCGCCAATTATGTTATTAACTGATGTTAATCAATTTAATGTTTATGTTATTTACACACAGGCATCCTACTCCTGGTTCAAATCCATCTCAGTTAATCAACATTTATTAATTTGTCTACAAAACATAGTGGGAATCAGACTGGATCGACCACTTAAAACATAAACACATTATGTGCTCAAAACCAAATTTAATCTCAAATGCTTCTTGTTAACTTAATATACTTACTAATGAATCCATTTTTGTGTTTCGACAATCTGGGGACTGATCTCCACAGCAGTGGTTAATAAGACTCCCACTATATGAGTACTTAGAAAGGCCTATACAAATATTTTGTAAATACGTGTATGTAAATTATATCAGAGATGTTTTTCCCCTTAATGTTAACATGATTTTTAAATATTTGTATCACATTTTATATCACTTTATTATTTATATATTTCACAATTTTATAATTTTATATGTCTTATAATTTTACGTTGTGCTCTCTAAACTTTTTCTTGTGTCCATGGTGTTATCTAACTCAGGTGTATTCTCCTGGATTGTTGATGTTATTGATTATGGATTGGTACCAGAGGTGTGATGTGTGTGTAAAAGGCTGTTTGACACTAGTATAACTAGTACCCTGAGAAATACCAGGTGAGTCCAAAACATTGATCACAAAATAACATTACAGGAGATTAAAATAGTTTGCCACAAAAAAGTGCAATACTAAAACAGGCCAGTAATGAGCACAGAGAGTGTACAGCAGGTGATGAGAAATGGAGAGCACTGTGGGATTTCATGTGTCACATGTTCAGCTTAGCGCTGAATAAACAACTGAGACATTATCATTATAAAAACTGAACTTAGTTAAAAATAAAAAAATATGTTAGCTGGTCAATGGAGGTAATTCTACTTCCCTTACTGGGTAGTTGAATCTATAACACATCATATTTTATAAACTGATCATATGTCATGTATTTTAAATCTTAATTTCCAAAGTAGTAAGCAGTGTAGTCCTAACTGTAAAGAGTAGAAAGTACAGTATTTCCCTCTTGAATGTATTGCTTTGGTGTCTCTGCACTCAGGTGTGGAAAATGACGTTTTATGTGTTCAGCGTGACCATTGGCCAAGGTCCTGCACAGATTACACTCAATGTTTGAAAGACTTTTTCTTTTTTTTAATTTCATTTGCATATAAAAGAGCACCCGAGCATCTGCATTTTGACAGAAGATCCAGGCTGAATGTTTATCAATGAGATATTTTTTGCAGCTTTAAATACTTTGCACATATACTGTACACCTAAAGATACACTTAAAAACAGGCTGTAGTTCACATTTTCCATTAGCTATCTTTAAACGGGCTTATAAAGCCGGTGCTTTGCGCTTAAATTTGCAGGTTTGCCAGCAACAACCAAAAAGGTTGGCAATAAAATTGGCCAAAACCTCAGGTACAATCAAACCTGCATGGTATTTTTAACATGTGATTAGTTATTCAAAGTCATTATCAATTATGAAAGTTTCTTTTTTAATCCTTGCTGCACTGGTTGTGAGTAAGCACAGGAAAAGAGGCTGAAGTGTTTTGGACTGTTTTATCCGAAGTGCAGGTTCTCAGGCAAATTTTAAATATGTGATTTACTTTAATATTCAGAACCATTATTTCAAACTTTAAAGAAGCACCGGTGTATTAAGTTTAATCTATTCTATTCTACCCCGCCCCCCCACATTAGTTAAGTGTGAACGCTGCAAAGCCTATTAAAGGTGTCACTTATAACTTGTGACCACAGTTTTGTTACTTTCATTTTTTTTGCTGGAAGTAGTGGTTGGAAAAGAAGTTCATGGGTCAACGGGTTAACAGCTCTTGAAAAGTGCGATCTCCATTATCTCAAAATGATTATAAGTGCATAGCTGCCAGTAAAAATAAGGCTGTTTTATATAAATTTGACATTTTGTTGATCCAAAGTTGTGTCACAATGCTGACCAAACGACAGGAAGTTGTTTGGAGTGGCATTATCACTGATTGTGGCTGAATCTGATGTATCCAAATGTTTAATAATCAGGTTTCACTGCACTTACTCTGCTATAATCCCTGGAGATAAACCTGGTCACAATGTTTTTTTGTTTTTGTTTTTTTGGTCTTTGGAATGTGTGCTTCAAATTCCTGTCTAATCTGCAGGACTTCAGAAATACAGAAAATTAATCCTCTGGGGTGTCTGCTACCACTTCTCTTTTTCAGTGTCAGTGGTTATGATTTCAAAACAACCAACAGTGCAGAAAGAGTGCAATCAAGTGAACAGTAAATGCAAATATAAAGTCTGAAGGAGGATTGATACATTTGTGAAGGTAGAAGGAGTCATTTTTAGTAAACCTAGCAATTTATTTTTCAACATAGTTCCCTCCTATATTTACACACTTAGTTCGTTCTTTGTAGAAGTCGGCATCTGGGACCTCTGGAAAGTGGTCCCCAGCAGTGATGACGTCAGCATCACTGTCAAAATGGCAGCCACAAAGCTATTTCTCCTTCTTGGAGAACAAGTAGCAGTCTGAGGGTGCCAAATCAGGTCAAACCAGGCCAAGGACCTCCTTGGGTGATTAGACCTTGATGACTGCACAAATGCTGCTGTCCATTTTCTCAGAAAGTGCTGATTTCCAATTTTCAATCACCTGTAACAGAAATACTACAAAAGTTTTCAGCTTCAAATTTTCTGCATAATCACTCAAAGAGCTGAACTAAACATGCATGTAACATCTCCTTCTGCCTTAAGCCACAAACTTATCAATCACCGCTCAATTTTCATACATTATGCCTGAGGTGTATTTAAAAATACATACAAATATAAATTCTGTATAATGCCATGTTTTCATTTAAACATGCTACAACCATTACCAGACAAAACACGCCCCCATTTGTGTTTGTAAAAAACAAAAAGAAAGAAAAAAAAAATAGTCTGAGCTGTCCTCCAGTTCATCGGGTCAGGACCAGACTCCACATGCAATCTAAAGGAGGAAACAGGAACTGAGTCTCTGCTGCTCTGACTGGTCACAGGGTCAGAAGTCACAGATAGACTCACAGTGGTCAGCATTTTGTAAACATATTCACATAGTCACAGAGCCCTTATCAAAACACACCAAAGAACAGGAAACCTTTCCCTCTCAAAAACAAGAGGTGTCGCACGCAACATGCGGTAACCCCAGAGAGTTTCCAGAGGATACGAGGACAAAACCTAAAGCACATGCATAGATCAGTCTCTCAGATGATGCCCCCAAACGTGTCATAAAGTTGTATAAAATTTTTTAACAAAATATTGTTTTGGTCCTATAGTTGCCACATAAATGGGTGCAATAGTACTTTACGCTCACTGTGGAAAAGCAGATATTGCCTTCTCATTGTGCACTTGCACCTAAGTGTAATGTGAAATGAGTGGATGATATGTTATACTGGGTGCAGAGGAATGACAAATTTACATCCAAAGGGTGAGTGGTAGCTGATTCCGACTTCCTGGAACACCAGCTTAGGGATGCCAATGTCACAGAGGTAGACCCTGCTCTCTGTCTCAGCTAAAGGTAGTGGAAGTCCTAAAGAGAGAGTCCACTTCGCCTCAACAGTCTGACGCTGCGTGCTGACTGGAGGATCGAGACTGAGGACTGGAGCCCGGTTCTGGTTGGCCCAGTCAGCGGCTGATTGGTACCAGGGCTGTTCTCTCAGCAGTGGGTTCTCATGACAGTCCAGGCAGTTGATGAGCAGATCGACTGGGCTCACAGGAAGGTCTGTGACAGCATAAGGAGAAGAAAACAAAAAACAGTGTTAAAATTAATTCAAATCAGAAGAAGCTGAATCGAGGTGTGCATTTACCAAACTGATGAGTGCAGACTCATAATTCATGACCAGCTTTTCTTGACTACACATTTTGCAAAGATGAAAACACTCCTCTCAAGATCTCACTCAGTTTGAGCTCTCAAGCACAATGAGCCAGGAGTATTTTAAAAGTGACATTACTCCACTAGAGGGCAACATTTGCCTGTGACACTCTGTTCCAACAGAGCAAAGTGAACTAAGTACTCAGTCACACTTGGTTATTTCCATCACTGTCACTGAATCCTGAGCAGACAGGGATTTAATAATCTAAATGCACTCTCTTGGTATGTTTTACCTTTGATGCTGGCCACTTGCTTGCCACTGGTCCTGCTGTAGAGGCTGACCTCACGGGTGACTGATTCATGCATCTTAACAAAATTGGGCAGAAATAGGATGACCTCCACTTCGTGGTTGGTCAAGTGTCTGCCGCAGCTGATGCCCTGGGCTCCCTGGAGGTGGGGCCCACACAGGAGAACCACAGTGGGCCTCTGGTGGATGTTTTTTGGAGTGAGTCTGGGGACAATTGAGAGATGACAAAGAGATTACACAGCATGTATCAATAATAAGGGCTACAGGTCGGGTAAAAACACTATGTATACTGTATAGTTGCAGCTAAAAAAATAGCCTCCAGCTCATTGTTAATCTTTATCAAATTGGACAGAGATAAAACTAGACTGCAAAAGTAATTTAAGGAAACATTAACAAACACAGGTAGGTTAATAATAAGTACAGCATGTTTAATGATCAGTCACAGCAAGTCCTCTGTGGTGTGTTTTGCTGGTTTGACATGATAATCTTTTTATTGGGATATATCCAGGCGCACACAAACAATGTAGTCATTGTAAAAAGACTTTGAAGCCTTGATTAGCCGTGCCTTTTGTTAAAACAGTTGTAGGATAATTAAGCTGAGTTACAATAAATAATACAAAAGCAACCAAGGAGCAATAAAGTGAATAGAAAATACAGGTACAGAAACAAAAACAAAATGCGTGATAGAAAAACAGAATTTAATAATTAAAATCCAAAAGTTGTGTTTATCTTCATGATACCCTGTTCACTTGAAAAAAAGAGAAAAACAATAAAATTGAGACACATTTTAAATATGTCATAAATCAATTCAGCCCCTTTCTAGTGACAGCTTTTTGCCAGCAGCACTTGAAATCCAGCATAGGCATCTGGCCTTAAAGGTAACGTTTTCTGAAGCTAGGGGACCCAAATAGAGATTCTCCAATTTAACTCATCATATGTTATCAAAATACTCATCCAGAGCTAGAATTAAACTTATGTTATTAGACATAAAATATGTTTTGAGGTCATCAGGTAAAAAAAAAAAAAAAAAAAAAATTGTTTTTAATATGAAGTTTCTTGCTTCAATAATGAAAAGCTTTCTGTATACTGAAGACTGGTCAGGGCCCAAAATTAGCAATTAAATAGTTCCAAACAGACACCCATGGTCAGATTGCCCTATTATTTTCAGCAGATAGCCATAAATAAAGCAATGTCAAAAACTGAACTGGTTGTTATCCAGAATCTTGCTGTAACTGCTCAGCCAGTTGGTGATCTTACTAACCTCCTCCTGTTGTTTACTCTCATTTATCTGCTCCATTACATGCATTGGTAACTTCTGTGTAAAAGCCACATCCTGCAAGGATGTTCTTCATTTTTATTATGGGCACTTTGGTGATGAAGATGGTACTTAGCTAAAGCTCAGGAACTATGGTCCCTGTCTTATTCATTAAGCTTTAAAACATCCTATTAGATATGAATTACTGGACATATTAGTAAGAAATACCTGAAAGCTTGATTTAAGGACTTTGTATCAGCAGACTTTTTGAGTATGACCTGAGTGAGCAAGTGTCTGTTGCCTGTCAGTGAAATAGTGGAACACTATTGTAGTGTCTGTGATCCTGGTATTACAATACAAAATTAAACTTGATCTGAACTCACAGTAGTTCCAGTGTAAACTTGAGACATGTGAGTATTATAGTGCTAAACTGATAAAAGGATCTGAGACAGCAAACCTGTTTGTTATATGAGCCACTGCGCTGTGGTTCTTTGATCTTAAAATTAGACTTCATCGCTCATAAAGGAGCAGGTAGACAATACCAAACAGGGGTGTCTTCGGTCTATTACAATGTTCTCGACCCTCAGTGTGACCGCTCGAAGTGCTGATTTCCTAAGAAAATAAACCCTGGGGGGGGGTCAAGGTTAACAACACCTAACTCATGTAGAAACATGGTAGTAAAGATGATTACCATGGAAACTGGAAAACATTACATGAAAACAAAAAGTTGGAAAGACCAGCTCTTACGGATGCAAACCTACTCAGAGAGGAGTGCCTGGCACATTGATGTGCATTTTTCTTACTATTATACAAATGACATTAGCTCTACCGCACTGTACCGCACATCAGATGACTAGGCTTGTATCGCAGGAACCGATTAACTTTTTTCTTTTACATACTTACCAGCCATGAAGAAGTACTCTTCCAGGTTTCCCCACCATAACAGTGCCCAGATTTGTATTCCTTACCTGTTTGGTCCACCAAGCAGTGTGAGAGCCATCTGACTGGAACAAACACCTATCATCTCCAGCCTGCGCTCCAGAGACAGGCCCCAGTGCTCTGCCATTGCTAGTAGACGCTTATGGAGTTCATAAGGCACGCTGGGAACAACAAGGCCTGAGTCTGCAAAGGGAAAACATGAGGTGAGAGAGACAGCATGTTAATGCTCTACTGTTCTCTCTCATTTCTGATGTTAATAGAAGATAGAGCATGACAGGGTGGTTTAGTGGTTAATAAAAACATCATCCTGAAAACATCTGCCCAGATGAAGCATCATTAATTAAGAAAGACACAAAGCACAAAAAGAGAATTTATCCTCAAGCAATGAACCCTTTCATTAACATTGCACCATAGCTGTCAAAGTTATGCCAAGCTCCATGCCAAAACCAGGCAACTGAACCTTGCCTTGCTTACTGGTAAATGTAGTCCACTTCTAACTTTGCCATAGAAATGATCCGCATTACATCACTGATTTCGTGGCACAGTGGCAGACATTTTTGTTAAAAAAAAATCCCACCTGGTACATTTCATTTATGGATAAATCTTAAATTTCACACTCTCTCTCTAAAACAGAGACAGATGGAGCAGCATGTGTTAAATTGAGGGAAAAGGGTTGAATTAACTCCTGAACAAAAGCTGAAAAATATTCACATACGTATTTGTACTTTCATGTTCCTGCATCAAACGTAACGGGCTGACGAGTTCCAGACATAAACTCACACGCAGTTTTGGATTTCTAAATTAGACCTGATTTGTAATATATCTTCATGAGCACCGTGTCACTTTGCAATTTATCTTCATCAGTGCACCTTGAAAAACAACAGCTGGAGCACAAGTAAAACCCAGAAACCTGACCTCCAAGATAAGGACAAATGTTGGTGTACAGATAAACACACTCCCAGGTTCTCAGGGGGTGGCAGTTATGTGTAAGTAACACAGATCCTCATGTGAGGAACCGATTCCCAAGGAAAAGCTCTTCCTCCTCCTCATGACCTGATCTTGTTTCCATCATGGAAGATTCTCCATTTCCTCTCCTGTTTGTCACTGCTATCTGTGGCAACAAAGGGAAGATTGGCAGCCTTTACAAAACATGACAAATATGAGGCAGCTAGAGTGAGACGCCTATTCCCCACGGGGCCTGAGTTCACACGCACCATCACATGGTTTCTGACCAATCTCCAACCCCTACCTCTGGGACGGGGTTGCTTTGGGCTGGACCCCCCACACTGGCTGCCGCCTCAGTCAAAACATACATCAGGTTAGCGTGACAAAAAAGGGGACAAACACCATATACATATGAACACCTGCACCTGTATCCCAACAGTTTGTGGTGAGAGATTGGGGAGGACTAAACATGGAGGAGGCATGGTGGTGAGTGGGATGAACAATGGATTCATTTCAGTTTCTGAACTTAAAACTGTTGACTCATCTGCCAATAATCAAACAAAGTAATTCACAGACAGTATATTTTCAGTTGGGATATGTCCCCCGGCCTATTTTCAGTTCAGTTATATGTATATAACTGTGTAAAGCATTTAAAGGAATGCATTTTTTTTATCTTCATGTCTTTGATGTAACACCTGTCACCACTAAATAAAAATCCCCCCCTGTGTTATTAACAACTACAGTATTCCCCCACTTCAACCTGAGGGACCAAGTGAATGAAGAATGATCTGCTCTCCTGATTATGATGCTTTAGACAATAATAATAAATCATTGGTCAATATATATATTTCAGTACATAAAACGTAGCATACACAAATATTTCGATAACGGTACCTCAGATCTGACCAGAACATTTTACTGTTGAAACATTGACTTGTTAGTGCTCTCTGGTAAGCAAACTATGTAAGCTAGGGAATATACATCTGCTCTGCCAGTCGAGCTCCCAGCGAAAGAAAGAAAATTGTGTAGAGGACAATCAGGTCATGTGGTCCTACTCTGGGCTGCATTATTGTAGCCCCTCATTAACACTCAGGTTAATCTGTTTTATTGTAGGAATACTGACAGGCAGCATCTGACACTTTCCTTAGTGTCAAGGTGTCCCTTTGACACTAGTATAGTGTGGATGTTTAGCATTTTTGCATGTAGACTGTTCTTGGCAGATAAGATACAGAATTACTGATGAATTCTTGTATTACATAACTACAATTCAGCCTTTTATCACTGTACAAACTGAAGTGTGTGGAAACCTTTAAAGAGCCTTTGCTAATCTCTGGCTGTCTATTGCCTGTGGTACATTAGAAGGGTAATGAAAGTCAAGCTGGGGGAACTGCACGGCTCAGGATCCCTTTGATAAATAAAGCTGCTGGGAGGCAGTTAAGTCCTTAATGGCCTCCTACAGATCACTGGCCTGGTAGCTGAGAACTTGGTGGCCTCGTTGGCGTGCATAAATTCACACTGACACACACATACCCACATGCATGCTAGCACATACCTCATCCTACATCACACACACAACAAGCTGATGCACAAGCACATATATACCCACAACTTTTCAGCCTTGCATGCAACACGGACAGAGTGACACACACATTCAGCCACGCAACATACACGCCCTCGCACACAAGATAATTACATATAAACACAGAGACTCATGCCGTGCCTGACTGAAATTCTGGCTTATCTTTAGGTTGGCCCTGCTCCCCTCCCACTATTCTTTTATTGATACCGCACAAAGACTGTTAATATGTTTCAGTGGGCAACAGAAATCTGGAACATGCCAATTCTCACGTGAGCGATAAGCACAGGAAAGTCAACTGCCTCTTGTCATGCGAACTGCTGCCTTGAGTGCCAAGCTCAGAGGAAGTGGGAGTTGCACTAGTATGCACTAATTGCTTCTCAACCATCCCACCAGGTGCGCTTCTTAATAACTCTCTTGCTGAAGTTGCCGCCACCATAACTAACCCCCTTTCCACACAGACGCACGCACACACCACGTCCTGCTCATTGGCTCTCACACACACACAATGATTTATGCACGCACACACACCCACTCTCGGTGTGGTGTGAAAACAAACTCAGGAGTCAACTAGCTCAACCGGGTAGCCAAGAGTATGAAGCAGCACTAAAATAAACTGAGCTGGAAGCAATCCTTCAAGCATGACAGGGGGAACCAATGGGACTGAAAGCAATACACGCTGGCTGGATGCGGACCAGGTGTGACTAAGGCTTGAGCTGGGATAGGGAGAGTGAGGCGAGTCTCTTCCATTCCTCTCCACTGCACCACAAGAGCTGCAGAGGCAGCAAGACAACACAGCGTTTCATTAGGGAGCAGAAAGGGAGCTTAATGCAGTAACCTGTCTGATTCCTTTTTACCAAGTTGATAATATCTTTGGGGCCAGCAGCTCATTGCTGTGGCTTTCTGCACTTTGTTTCGCACAGATCACTTATAAAAGAAACCATTTAACTTTTCACTGGATTTTCTGTTTGCTACGTTCACTTCTGTAGGTGACGCCATTCACTTTCTCTATCCAGCCATAATGAGCACCACTGCTTAGATCATTTTCTTATTTAAAGTTAGAAAATTCCAAACAGCCTATGATTGTCGTTGCTGGACACTACCTACAAAGTTCTTGCAAACTGTAAAATCTTATTGGCAGGTGTGTAAGATCAAAAACTCTTGAACTGTGAACACAACAAATTTTGCACACACCTGATCTCTTTCACTCCCTTTAATGGTTCCTTCATATATCAAAGAGCTGATAGTACCATATTATCCCAACAGACTGCTTCGCTCCCAGAATGCAGGTCTGCTTA
>JBBMJY010000001.1:6481668-6505100 GCA_037833715.1 Toxotes lorentzi | reverse complement strand
AGCCAGGTTCTGCTCAAGGTTTCTTCCTGTTAAAAGGGAGTTTTCCTTGCCACTGTCGCCCTAAGTGCTTGCTCTGGTGTCAGGCTCTGGGTTTCTGTGAAGCGCTTTGAGACAATTTGATTGTGGAAGGAGCTATATAAATAAAATTGAATTGAAAAATTGAATTGAACATGACCAACAGTGTGCAGGATTTTTTGGTCATTTTACAAGCAAGACTTCCTTCGCAAATTCTACTTCCATTAGGCAGAATTTATATGAATTCATATGAATGTCTTAGGATCAAAATGGCAAAACTTAAAATACACCACCCCCCTGTGTACTGCTGACCACCAGTGCTTCTTCTCTTTACCTGACAGCATGCAGCTTCAACAGATGATCATAACACATGGAGCAGATTGGTTAAAATATTAATTAATGGCACAAATTTTCATGTTGGATTCCTGCAAAGTGATACAGCATAAATAAATAAATAAATAAATAAAAGAAAACTTGGAAAACCAGTTGGCAGTTGGCTTGGTTGCAATTTGTGTTGCGGCCTGGCTTGTTTGCACTGAAGAGGTTTCACTGCACAGCTGGAGTCAATCACACCACAGGAAAGCAAGACAATAGCAGGACTAACCTTACACAGACTGCAATCTTTACAATAAACAATGCTCTATAGAAACAGGCCTGTCAAATCCCAGTGTCAGTGTGTTATGGCAGCCCGAACATACAACTGGGCACTTTTGTTTTTCTTTCTCTCTTCTCGTATTGTTGTTTTATCTGTTTACTGGCAAAGATCCCAGGTCAAGAGCACTGCGGTTTGTTCCTGCTTCAAAGGTGCTGTTTATGTAAGGCTGTTCGGCGGCATGCTAATTACAGAGTGCCGAAGATGGGGATTATGATGACAGCCCTGGGAAGCAAATCTTCCTGCACGGTAAGAGAAGGAGGCTCTGCTTGGCAGCTGTCTGCTGATTGGTAGACACTTGCCTCTGCTGAGCTGCGCTGTGTCACCACAATCAGACAGTCTAGGATGTAAATCCTTGAAACATTGTTAGTACTACAACCTGCCTGTCACCTACTATGCACAGCCTAGGGAATAAAAAGCTGAGATTTGCATCTACCATCATCCTACTATTCTTCAGGACAGAAGAGGTACTCATACAACCGTGACTGCTGAGCAAAATCACAAAGAAATGAGATTAGAAGAATTTGAAGCAAATTTACCAAGATGAAACAAAAAGTAAATATACATTTACTTCCACCTTTTCTAGCGGTCAACATAAAATAGAAATCATCTTCTACCAAAGATTTCACTTAGAAACGTATCTGGACCAGCCAAGAGAAGGGCTTTTATTGAGCATCACAATGAAACAGTTTTGTCCCCTACTATCCCACATCTGCCCTGTAAACTACTCTGTCTTGAGAAAAGGTGGAACTCGATCGCTCTAACTCTACTATAACACCTACATATACTGATACACCATACCACTCAGGCCTTTCCCCAATTCCACCCACCCTCCACCTTCTCACCGCTCCAGTTCCTACAGAGTGAACCGATAACAAAGACCAAGCCATTTCTCTCACACCTTGGACTCAATGGCCTGTGCTAGCGTGCCATTTACTTATCTTGTGTCTCTATTAACCAGTTATGTAATACTGCTAGAGTGAGCTGAAGTGTGAGAAAGGACGGGTTCATCATCTCTGTGGGCCTATAGTGGGGGGTGTGGGGGGTCAAAAGTCACCTTCATGCCTCCCTTATGCAACCAGGGATATAAACTGCCAGGCAATCTGCCCCATGGTGACCTCTCTCTGGCCAATGAGAGAAACAGGCGTTGTGTCCACTGTGAGCCCCCTCTTTATATGGCATGTTGTTTTTCTCATTGTGTTCAATAGAAACAGACACTGCAGCACATTCCCCAAAGTGCTGAAAGTCTCTTAGTCTCAGAAACAAGTGTTAAAAAGTTTAAAATATTTCAGCTTTTGCCAAGAGCTGCAGCAGTGTTACTGGATAAACAGATGGCACTCTGGTCAAAGTTGAAACAGTGGAAAAAACACTCTGTCCAAAACAAACACTGTGCTCACAACTCTGACATGCTCACTGATAAAATGTCCCAAAAGGGGAATTTCACATTATTTAAAGGTATTTCCCAGTACAGAAGACACAGTGTTAACTTGCTCATATGACATTAAATTTGACATTATGGTAAGTGCATAATCATCTTGGAAAGCATGGGAGGAGCTAGCAGGTAGGTGTGCCATTAGGGATGTCAAAGTGGGTCCATTTTAAGACCTGCTCTAAACAAGACGTGAAATATTCTTTTTCTTTCCTCATATCACATGTACAAAGCCTCATTTGACAAGATATTTACATGCTAGTATTGTGACTGATGTTGTTTTTCACATAGCAATAAACTTTAACCTCACAGATCAGAGAAATGAGGTTTGAGAATTAACAGCTTTAACAGCTTTTCTTGTGTTTTATAAGGCTGGTAAAACAGGTAACTCAAAGGACCAGCCAGGCAGTGTCCTTTATCCAGACCAAAAATGAGTCAGAAAAATATAGTTTTATTTATTTATTTTTTAAAGGTTAAATAATTTTCTGAAGCACCTGGGCTCTGTAGTTTTTAGCAAACGGGAATAAATAGTGCATTTGTTGGGGAATAAAAAAATAGAAATTATTATTAGAGTTATCGTTTAAGGAAGTCACCTTTGGCTCTTGGTCATGTCAGGATCAGCTACTAAACTGTCCTCCTCAAGGTTTATACTAAATATGTCTAAATTCTACCTGGGTGTTTTAGCTGATAGCCACTCTAAAAAAAAATAGTGTGATTCACCTATTGCTGTGCTAACTTCATCAAATAATCTAGAGCAAAATAAGAGCAAGTCACGTGCAAGTATGTGTTCGAGTATGCACAGGCATCCTGTTCTCACCTGTACAGTACTCTTTCCCCCCATGCTGGGGCACTGTAATCTGTCGGTATATGACAGGCTTCCCCTCCAGAATATTCTCATCGTGGCGATAGGACAGCGGCTTCTGTTCGGCCTGTGTGCTGTGATGCTGTGCCCTGCTACTGTGGCTGCTGGTCCCATCAATTTGGGAGAAGACGGCGGCTTTGTCGAACAGAGCCAAATTTCCCGCAAAGTCAAAGTCAGTATCCAGGTCCTCATCGGTACCATCTCCGAAGCACTCGTCATCCTTTGACCTCATTGGCCCTCCAGTGCCTCCATTCCTTACGCTGCTTTTCTTTGGTGTGGACTGTGTCACCCCTCTACTGTTAGATGAACCTGTAGGGGCTGGAGAAAACAAAGACATTAAAATGTAAGCAAAACAACATGAGAGGATGCGTTTTATAGTAATTTTCAGAAAAGCGGACAGAGGCACACACACATCCTACTTTTCTTCCTCAGTTTGGTGATTGCTCTCATTAAACAGGAAGTTGTGAGGGACTATGAGAGATTCAATCTGATTATTAATGGGACAAAGTCCACCAATGGAACCTTGCTCTCCCTCAGGAAAAAAAAACAGCTTGGATAAAAGTTTTTCATGATTTGTGAAGAATTCAATAGGGAAAAAAAATACCTCCTTGAAAAATAAATTCACAATACTTGGGCCACATTAATTTCTTTCTAACATTTTGTAAATCGTTACTGGACAAAATGGTGACCTAAACAAATCAGAGAAACCAATAATCAGTCTTGAATCATGAACTCAGTTAAATCTATGTTAACCAGCAGTTTACAACCTCACCTTCAACTCACGTTTCTGGAGATTCAGAATGACCATCAGGTTTTATATGATGGGAAGGATTGGTGACGTTGCCCAAAAATTTGATCCCATTTTATTAAAATACATATTAGCAAGACTTTAATTTTCCCTGTTTAGTATTTACAAACAGTATTTAAACATGTAAATGGTTTACAACTCACTATAATGTAGCTGTAAGCTGATATAAATGTTTATTATTATAAATTTTAAATATAGTACAAGATGGGTTTGTGAGAAAACGCAAAGACCCAACAGAAAAAGAACTGTGTTTTGGTTATAATATATTCTATAATAAGCACTTCACAGTGAAAATCAGTGAAAAGGCTCACCATTAAAATGTTATTAATTTTACTCCAAATTGAATTAATGAGGAAATATCCCAACAATAGTGTGAGAATCTTAATCATACAGTGCGGACAGCTGTGTACTTACTAAATAAAGTACAACTTCGGTATGGGTCCCTGGGACAAACCTTTGTAAAAGGGTCTATTTTGGCTTCAATCTCAAGCCCTCAAACCCAAAACTCACAGATTACTCAGAAATCATCCCATCTTTCAGCTCTGCTCACATCCTTATCACCTCTCAAAGGAGCTATGAGCTGTCATACTATACATCATTGTGTTGTTAATGCTGTAATCCATACACAATAAGTTCCTGTACTCAGCAGTTTCAGATTCTGACTAGATGCTCGTAACTCCTTTTATCTTGTGTAACTCTGGCTGGCAACTCCTCTTATCCTTTCACGGTTAGTTACTATTACCCGCTCAGAACAAACTTTAGCAGACACACAAAACATCCAATGGCAGTGTTCAATAAAGTTTACATACATGTAAGCACAAACAAAAAATAAAATGAACCGAGAACAAAAAAAAAAAGAAAAACCGGAAAAACCTGGCCTTCAACCCCAATCATCCTGAGCTCTCACGCTAACCAGGAGACAGAGAGGCACAGTCGCACGCTACTGTCACTGTGACAGCTAAGGTGCTTTGGACTCTCTCACGCAAGACACTGGGAGGCTCAGCCATAGTACACTGGCGTTGACACAAAACCACTAACCAACTATGAGCCGATTTGCCAATCTGCCTCAATATCCCAACCACCGCTCAGGGACAGATGGGATTTTTTTTCTTTTGTTGTAGCTTCATTCAACAGTGAGTTGCTAGTTAGTGTGTTCAGCTGTGTGAACAGGGATATAAGACAGTGTACCTATTACCACAAGCCAACAAGTCTTTATTTACAAGGAAGTGTTTTGTCATGCCATGAATCAAAAATCTGAATGAACTGGGCAGAGCTCCAAGTCAAACAGGCTAATGAATAATAAGCAGCAAGATAGACAGTGAGCTTCAGTGATTTAGACAAACTTACTACCACAATTTATTAGGACACAAGGCCAGGAATATTTTACACTGATATACGGGCTATGGTAAAGTTGCAAGGTATAGGTGTGGTGCATGGAGTGGTATGAACTGAGCAATATATATTCAGCAAAAACTTTCAAAGATACGCACCCACTGAGCACTTTATCAGGAACACCATCTTAAAACTGGATGGTTCCTCCCTTTGCTCTCAAAACAGCCTCAGTTCTTCAAGACACTGATTCAACAAGATGTTGGAAACTTTCCTCTGAGATTCTGCTCCATGTTGACATGACTGCAACGCATCATATCTGCAGATTTGTCAGCTGCACATTGATGCTGCTAATCTCCTGCTCTACCACATCCCAAAGGTGATCTACTGGATTCAGATCTGGAGACTGGGGAGGCCACTGAAGTTCACTGAACTCACTGCCATGTTCATGAAACCAGTGAGATGACTTTCGCTCTATTATCCTACTGGAAGCAGCCATTAGAAGAAGGTAAACTGTGGCCATAAAGGGATGAACATGGTCAGCAACAATACTCAGATAGGCTGCAGCATTCAAACCATGACTGATTGGTATTAAGCTGTTGACGGCAAAATTTTGACCCTACCATCTACAGCCTCAGCAGAAATCCAGATTCATCAGACCAGGTTACGTTTTTCAACTGTCCAGATTTGGTGAGTGAGTGCCTACTGCAGACTCAGACTTCTGTTCTTGGCTCACCACAGTGAAGTGGTTATCTGAGTTACCGTAGCCTTTCTGTCAGCCCCAAACGGTCTGGCCATTCTCGTCAGACCTCTGTCATCATCAAGGCATTTCCTTCCATAGAACTGCTGCTCATTGGATGTTTTTTGTTTTTCACACCATTCTGAGTAAACTCTGTAGACTGTTGTGTGTGAAAATCCCAGGAGAACAGCAGTTTCAGAAAGACTTGACCCCAATCATGCCAAGGTCAAAGTTACCGAGATCACATTTTTTTTCTCCATTCTGACGTTTGATGTGAACATTAACTGAAGCTCCTCATCTGTATCTGCATGAGTTTATGCACCGCACTGCTGCCACACGATTGGCTGATTGAATAATTGTATGAATTAGCAGGTGTACTTGTGCTCTTAATATGGTGCTGTCTAGATGTTTAATATTTTCTAAAGCAGAGGTTTGTGGGAAAAACACTAGGCTGCACATAATTTCACTCTGTATACAGAGGTACTGTGCTGGTTATGGGAACAGTTTTCATAAGAGCACATAAGAGCAGAATCTGGAACTCCTCTTCCAAAATGCCCTTTTAATGAGATCTGTTTGGGTCTAATGGAATTCAACACTGCTTCTGAGGCCTCTGCATCATTCACAAAAGAAGTCTTTTTCTTAATTCCCATCCTACTCTCCCAGAAAGATCAGCGGCAGATATTCAGAAACCATTTCTGGAATCCCTGATCTTGTATAAGCAACAGGCCACCCTGCTTTCCCTTCTTTGTGGCCGGGGGCTTCTTGGGAGCATGGCATTGCGTGTGAAAGGACCAGCCCTGCCCAAGCCACTCAGCACTTTGGCCCCATGCAATTTGGGCATTAGCTCCCTGGCCACCAGCCTGAGAGCTGGAGATTAAAATAAAAACTCCAAAGGTAAACATTACTTCCACAATTGATATCGCTTTGGCCTTCTGAGCACACTGGGACAACATGGCTTCCTGTCAGAGGGTGGGGGGTGGGGTGGTTTCCTGTGCAGAGCAGGAGAAAGGGAGGGAGAGGAGATGGGGGAGAGAGAGAGGACAGGAGGGCACCAAGGCACGAAAGCCAGGCTTTGCACAACCTTCTCTTTAGGAGCAGACACGGAGAGGGAGGGGGAATGTTTATTGATCTTAGTCACACACATATTGTAAAGAGGAACTTTGGTACAAGCCTTTAGCACGCTATGGGAATCTCTGGGGGGAGTCATGGCAAGACAGTGTTTGGTCCCATGCTCAAGCTTCTTAATAGGAACTAGTGGCACACAGGAAGTAGGAACAGAGACTGTGTCAACGAGCTGCAAGTCTTGTTGACCGACAACAAAAAATTCAGACTCCAATTTGAACATATTTCTTTGCTTTACATTTTTTTTCCCCTCATAAAAACAAGACTGGTTTCCTTTGGTGCAAGCTTCATCTTCCATGCACAGGAAAAAGCACTGAGGCAGAGGTCATTTTTACAACCAGGCTGAAGAATATTACAACGTCCATTTGCCAGTTCTATTGACCTCTGACTTCTCCATTGTTTGGCGATCCTGAGGGTGAAAGTGAACTGACTTTAACTGATTCCAGCAGAGGCCACAGAGCTGTCCAAGCAGACTTCCTGCTGACTGGATGTTGACAAGAGGAAATGCTGTTTTAACCCTTATCTAATCAGGAAGGATAAGTAACACATTCACATTTTTACAGCTACGTGTACAACTTGAGACGGGAGAAATGCAGATGTGCTCTTCAGTATCAACATGTGTCAAAATGACCGCCATGTCCTCCACAGCTCATCACTGCATGATTGGGACATGTGAGTTGACTAAAATGACCTTCGACTCTCTACCAAAGCAGAACATCAATCACAAGTTGAACCTCATCACTAATAACTGTAAGTCACCAGACAAGAGATCTGAGTTTCAACACTACAAACCATTGCATCATCAATCTAGTATTATTCTTGAGCTGAGTCAGTCCCCATACCACACAATAAAGATCAACAAGATCTCATACAAACAATAATACAAGCTTCACAATGAGAGAATCTGGACTTCATTACATTGTGTCCTTCCTTTAGACTTAGAAAGCAGTTTGTGACACATCAGTCAACAACATTAGACAAAAACTCAATCACATCAACAACAAACAAAAAACATAAATAAATAAATGAATGAATAAATAATCAATGAAAAGATCTGGATTGCTCTGTCCCCATTCAATCTATTAATTCCTGTAACATATTCAGTGGTTTGTTCTCTTATCTTGTCCTTAACATGTAACCATTTCTCCCACTTCTCTCAACACTGTTCTTAAACTCCTATTCTATGTGTTAGCTGCTCCATGTCATAAACTCTGTTCACAATGTTCAACCACTCATCTTGTGTTGACAGTTCTGCCTTGTACCACCTCTTCATGATGGCTTTTTTTTTTTTTACAAGCGGCCAACAAAATTTGCCTCAAATATCTGTCTCTTCTTAACACAATATCTATGTAATATTAGCAAAATACAGCATCTTACGTGACTTTGGTATATCATAGCCCAGAATATTGGTAATAATCATATGAGAATTTCCCCAAAACTGTACAATTCCAGGAGATCGTACAAGAACTTGCTCCGTTTATGGCCCACATGCTCTTCACCCCGGCTCTATTACAGACAAACATTCGCTCTTAATTTTGGGTGTAATAAAGAATCTAGTTATTTTCTTCCAACAATGTTCTCTCCAGGCATGGGAGGATGTCATAGAGTGTTGTGTTCTCCAAATACATTATGTATAATCACTGTATTTCTTAGTCTTATCATTGGTTAAATACCACAAACATGGACTCATGGAAAATCTGCGAGTGAAAATCTTTCCTTACAAATACACTATTTACACCTGTTTGAGAAACATCTGCTAAAACATAAAATGTCCAGCTGTTTAAGGAAATTACTTCGCATTTAAAAAAAAAAAAATCTATAAAAGCAGGCCATGAATATTTAATAGATTTACTTATTCAGTATGAACTACTGGACTTGGTGCTGAGTGCCCATCTTCTCATGGGATTTGCTGACAAAAACAAAAACTTGAAATATTGTCAGCCTTATTCATTAAAGAAAAGTCTGTGATTTGGTGCATATGCAGTGTGTACGAACGTGTTAGAACTTGATTCTCTTTGTTGTAGGCTAGAAAACATCACACATTTCCACTGCACAACAGAAAACAGTGATGTTAAGTGGCTTTGCATTTTCAGTCAATATTCAGCGGCTAAGTTCTTTTACCTACCCATCGGCTTTGTGCCGTGTGGCACATGAGGCTTTAGGCAACTCCCTTGAAATCAGTGACACAGTTGTGTGTCACATTTCCTTAAGTGATGAACAATATCTATTTTCCGTTTCTGTGTACTTATCGGTCATTGATGTGGTAAATTCCTTTCGTGTAGTTAATGACTCCCAGTATGAACTCTGCAACAACAGCCTTGTTCTTGATATGAGAACTAGGAAATTCAGCTTCACAATGATTAAGCATAAGCTTTAAATAAACTGGACTTTCCTTACTTTTGAAAACCTACGTCACACTGTCTTAATATTTTGGAAAATTTGTAAAATGTCATGTCACTCTCATGGTGTGCCCCTGCACAGTCATGCTGTGTTCAGTTTCCGCAGCTTGATTAGCACTTCTAGTGTAGAGTGGAGCGGTCTTGGGCTTCAGTACAAAACCTACTTCTGTTATCTGTTGCAGACTGTTAGAAAACTTAAGTCAGTAGTTGTAAGTCAAGTTGCCATATCGAACTACTTGTTTTGTATGTTCCTTACTCATCTGAACAGCTCAGTGATACTTGTACTCTCGGCCTCTTTAACCTGAAAAAATTACTGTGTCCAAGTACTGACAAATATATGTACAACATTTGACAACATCACTTATTATTAGGCATTATGAACCTACAATGTCAATATCTTTCACTACGGTCTCTACCAAACAAAATGAACTGTGGGGTGAATAAACCCAAGGTCTCCCATCTACCTACCTCTGCGAAGAATTGTGATTGGTGTAGTGCCGGAATGAGAGCCGCTGCTTGTTATATGACGGTGAGTGGTTCTGTTACTTTGGCCCTGGCGCCATGCTGATGTGAAGCTGGGTTCTTTTGCAGCTCCCTCACCACAACTGGGCTTCTTGACTGTATTCTGGATATCTAGGAACTTCAGCTCTTTGATATCCATGGAACTAGAAGACAAAACAAATTAATGACCTTACTCAGAGCTCAAACTGCACTGAACTGAACTGATGTACTGGAATAGTTCTTTCTTCTCAAATGGTTCCTACACATCTTTTTTCTTATTTTCAAATTCAACAGGTCTCAGGACTTAGAATTTTGTGATATTTATTTTCAGTCTGCATGTAAAAGTATAAAATAATCGAGTTGGACTTGTGTAGCTCTTTCCCTGGAACATGGCTCAACGCTTAAATTAATAAGGGTTTCATTCCCGATTGGACTGACTATATCTAATAAAGATTCATGAATGTATAAATGCATTAATAACTATTCTGAATAAACTGAGCAACAAACGTGGATGATAGAAACCAAAATTTCCCCGACAATCCACATCCACAATATGATGTGATAACATTTCTCCTCCAAGTTTGTGACTGATTCAATTAAGTACATCTTCTCTATATTGTCTCCACCATTTTGTAATTTTAAAACACAAAAAATAGTTAAGAAATTTTAATCTGTGTCTAGAGCCTAAGCTGAATGAAAGTAAACATAATGGCAGGCAATACTTCCATATATTTACCAGATGTTTATATTCTAATAAGGAGATTATCAGAAAATATCAAAATGTTCAACAGGCCTGTCTCACACTGAAAATACTGTAGCTTTTAAATGTTCTGGTTGTGGACCTGGATCCAACTTTCCACCGAATCACAGAGACCTACACATTTTGCGGCAGAGATTTTTATAGAAACTGTTGGAGCAGAGAGTAATACAAAAACCTGACTTCTAGTGGAGCTTTACATGTGGAACATTTTTTTTTAATGGTGAAAATGGATGTGTTGGATGAGGAAATTTGGTAGCACCATTCTCCTTTCTTACCTGAATGTGACCTCTGAAACAGGACACTTTATCCCATTGTGATAAGGCTGTCTCAGTGAGATGGTCTGACTGGCATGATCAACAGATGACACCTCTCCCTGATACACTCCCAATGTCAGTCCACAGTTTATAGACACAACGCTACCCAGCCAGTCTGCGGCCATTCTGCTCCCTGTGATCCTGTGGTTCAAAGACATAAGAGAAATTATATTCACCGTCCCTGCTATGGCACATTAAACCAAACTCCACCGAGTAATGGGCCAGATTACTGTTGCTAAGCTTATGGGCAACTGTCTTGTCCAGTACACTTTATAAATGAGTATGTTTTTCTGGCATACTCGGCACATTAACGTTACACAGCACGTTATTTTGATTCAGTCGGTTCACGCTGATCCCCTGTGTGAGTTAACGTTAACGTCTTCAATTGTTTTCACCATTAGGTTCCGAGCTTTAGCCACCGTTAGTTTAGACTGGGTTTCGCGTGTTGCGTGAACCTGTCTGGGGCAGAGATTATGAATATTAAAAACTTTGCAGGGAAATAAGTTTAAATGTGTCATCCATATGAGGGTAGTGTTCCAGAAATATAAGGAAAGTCACAACATTAAGCTACACAACCAGTAAGCTGTGTTGGCTAGCTGTACAGCTAACATTAGCCTCGATTCTGTCCGCCCCGTTTGCTTTTTATCTAAGCGGACTGTTTTTGAACATGTGAAGAGTGAAGAGTGTTCACTAATTTTAAATACACAACCTGACTATATTCAGTCGATAATGGATAGATATACCTTGTCGATAAATCTGCAGCGAGATGTCAAGGAAAGCCAAAGCTCAAGCTGTTGTTTGTGTCGTTTTCCGGGTTGGTGTGTGACGTCACTTCTCTCATCTCCCACGTGGGTTTGTTGTGATTTTTTTTTCTTGCTGAAGTTTAAATTAGTTCGTTTGAGAGCTAAATATTGTGAAATATTTTGACTTAGAGCCACCTTTTTTGTACATCAGTGACTGTATTTATCCTTATGTGATGATCATCAGTGTATTAATGAGTGGGTGTGACAGTTTTCTTTCAATTCAAGCAGGCAATAGGAACAAGATGATCATTAAACATATTTTTATTTCATTTGTGTGGCTGATTAAAGGATGCTCCAATCATAAACCCTTACATGTTATACAATCATTGATACATTAGAGACAGAAATACAAAATTGTATAGCTTACTATTATAATCCAGAAATCACTGGAACTCTTTTGGTGTCCTGAAAATTCATATAGATCCACAGCAAAACTATTTCATCTCAAATATATACAATTACTAGGCACATAAAAATGACTTTATGAAATAAAAGAACTTGATATACTTACAAAATCACATTTTGGGATACAAATATATCTTCAGTGTTTCACATCCACATTGTAATGGAATAAAAAAAAATATTAGCTTATTAGCTTAGTATAAATGGTATCATAAGGTAATATCTGTTCTGTGTT
Source organism: Toxotes lorentzi (assembly GCA_037833715.1). Taxonomy (NCBI): domain Eukaryota; kingdom Metazoa; phylum Chordata; class Actinopteri; family Toxotidae; genus Toxotes; species Toxotes lorentzi. Next base: position 6,492,730 of record JBBMJY010000001.1, on the reverse strand, counting down.
ACAGAAAAATTAGGTTGCAATGGCCTAAATAATTGTGCCTATCCAGTAAAACATTCTGTTTGTCTCAAAGTTGAACAAGGCAACTTAATTTCTGAGTATTTTACAACTTCTGAATGGGAGCAGAATTACTGGACAACACAACAGGAGAACCAAGTATCTCCTTATACTTCACTGAGAAGCATCAACCATGTGCAGGAATATCTCTTAGAGAATCAAAAGAGAGAACCAAAAACATGACAGAGATATGTTCATACAAACACACCTCTACCAGTCTGCAACAAGCAAATTTTACTTATTTGCTTAGCTCTGTAGATCAAATTCTGCATCTAGAGCCTTACATTCTGAGAAAAATGCTTCTTCCACTGACTCTTAATCTGACCCTCGTGGTGCTAAAGTCAACTTATACCACCTGTTGAGTCAAACATTGTACATGGCATAAAACTTCACTGCTCATTCCTCGCTCTCATCATGGCTCTCAGGTTGCAGCGTTTGTGCTTCATTGTAAGACCATATTCAGGTGTCATGTCCAGTGGCTCTCCAGGCATCGGGAGGAAATGCAGCTTCTGGATAATGATTGCCAAGAAGAGGAAGACTTCATTTCGTGCGATGACCTCGCCGATGCAGCGCCGCTTTCCCAGGCCAAAAACCATCACCTTCTCCCCTTCCACCTTGTTGAGCTCAGTGCCATCAGCGCTCAGGAAGCGATCTGGGTTGAAGGCGGATGGATCTTTCCACAGCTCACTGGAAAATGTAAAGAATTGAGAAATAAGAATGGATGTACAAATACCCCTAAAAGTATAATAAATTAGGTTTAAGCTCTTGATTCATCCAGAACGGAGACTTGTGTGTGAGAATGAAGGCTACAATGTGTCTTCTGCATGTCTGCCTTTACACTACCAGTGGAGTGCCTTTGAGCAAGGCATGTCACCTTCCTCTGCTTTAGCAAGGCTCGCTCTACTGGTTAAACTGGGCAGTTCTGAAGTGTGAGTGGTAAGTCTGTAAACTTCATCCATTTTGATAGAGATTTTTTTTAAAAAAGCATAACAAAAAGAACTTACGGATCATGGTTAATCTGCCACTGATTGATGAAGACACATGTGTCTTTGGGAATGAAGTAGCCATTCAGAGATGTGTCTTTAGAGGTGCTGAAAAAGAAGAAGAACAAAGTGTTAGCCTGTTGTGTATTTACAAGTTTATTTCATTTTCAAATGTACCTGTAGTACTATCAGGAACGTAAAAGAGATGAACCTCACCAGTGTGGGATGGTGAAGGGAAGGAATGAAGAGTGGCGAAGAATTTCCAGGATGAAGGCCTCCAGAAAGGGTAAGTTGGGTTTATCAGAGAGAAGAGGAGTGCGGTCCAGACCCACTTTGTCCTCTGAAAAATAAAGAGTCCACTGAACATTAGTTCAGGGTGAGGATGGAGACTGCAGTCTATTGTCCTGTCTCACAATCAGCCAGCAAAATGTGTGTTCCTACACTAAATCAAATGCAAGAATGAAAATACCAGGAACTATCTTGTGTAAAACAGCTGGACTTACTCAGTTCTTCATAAAGCCTCTTTTGCATCTCTGGGTAAGCGACCAAGTACATTACTGACCATGACAGGGCGGTGGAGATGGTGTCAAAGCCTAGGTAGAGAAACAAAACCTATGTTAGGACCTTTTTTTTTTTTTTTAAATCTGTATATGCAGAGGTCACTTATGATCAGATGACACATAGACCTACCAGCTCCAAACAGGTCGTTGACAATTCCTACAATCTTCTCATCTGACATCTGGACATTGGAGTTCTCATCCAGCTTCCTGTCCTCACAGTGATCAATGAGGGAGTCAGTGATGTCACGGATGTTGTCCTGAAAGAAGATGATTGGATAATTTCAATGAAGCTTCAATACACAGCAACTGAAAGAGGAAACATCTCTCAAGGAGAATGGACTGAATAAGATATAATGAATGATACAGTGCGTGGTGTACCTTGTCATAGGTGGCATAGTGCTCGCTGACGATCTTTTGCACAAATGTGTTGAAGCGGGCATTGATGCTCATAAACTTCTTCATTGTTGTGCTGGGCAGGAATTGAAGAATGGGGATGAAGTCTGCGGGGTTGCCGTTGCCCGCCACCTGGCCAAACTCATCACTGAGGTTCACCAAGCTGAGAAGCTCGTGATCATTGTGGTCGTAACGTCGGCCAAAGCACATTCCACAGATCACGTTAGCCACAGAGACAACAATGTAGCGGAATGGGTCGAAGCTGCTGTCAGACTTCATGACAGTGTTGAGCTGTTTGATCAGATACTCTCCCTCTTTGCAGATGTGTTCCTCCAGCATGCAGGAGTATTCTGGGGTTGTGCCCTCCAGGGTGGAGAAGGAGCGCAGGGCACTGTAGGCCAGCTTTCTGCGGGCACGCCAGACACCGGCCTGGTCTGTACTGAAGGCCAGACTCTTTCCATCGTTGATGAAGCGGAAGCTGTACAGGTCAGGCCTACCTGCAAACTCGTCGCCTTGCTTGATGAGAGCCTGTCGAACAGTTTCACTGCCACTCAGCACAACCACAGGACGCATGCCGATCTGGATCTGGAAGACGTCACCGTATCGCTTGCTCATAGCAGTGAGACTCAGGTAAGGTTTGCTGCCCACCTCCAGCACATTCCCAATGATAGGCAGGGGTTTTGGTCCTGGGAGCCGACGAAGCCCCTCAGGAATCTTAGTGTGGAAAAACTTGAGAATCTGGTAGACCAGACACACTGTTGTAATGGCCACCAAACCCTCAGATACCGACACTGATCCAATGAATGGCAGTATCATAAGCGCCATAATGACAACTTTTTTCTGGCTTTAACACAACCTGGAAATTAAATAGGAGGGGCATTAGAGTAGTGAAGGCTGGGAGGAGAAGAGGTGTTGTGCAACATGTTGACTACATGCACCATAAAGTTTAAAGCAACTAAACACTAAGGGCATGTGTTTGCTATTAACTAGACTCTATATGGTCACATGCTGCACAACAACACTTAATACAGGTGATGGTCTATGCAAAGTGGTAAGCTGTGCAAAGTTTATTACTGCAGCACAATGACTCATAGAAAACCTATCAATGAAACACCATAATTAAAAAGAATTAGCAAACTTAAATTTGCAACTGCAAAGACCAAACCCTATAACTACACAAGTTACTCTTAAAATAAAAATATAAAGAAATAATAATCTTCACTCAGCACTTTGCTCCTATCTCTGACTTTACCTGTTCAGTTATAAATCAGTCTGTCGTCACATGCATATATTACGCTTACCTTGGTGAAGCGGTCAAAGAAGAACAATGCTGGGATCCCAGAGGTTTCAAAATAGTATGAATATCGTTCAGCTGAGTTCCTGTCTCTCCTAACGTCTCCAAAACAGAGAATGGGCTCTGGCTTTATAGTGCGCTCCACAGCTTCATTGGCTGTTGTACATGACGTAACCCCCCCCCCCCCCCCCGTCCTCTCCCCCCCTCTCTCTCTCTGTAATGAATGAAGTGTTCAGAGTGCAGAGAAAAGGTGTGGGTGAATGTGTACGTGCGTATCCGAGATTTAAAACGGTATGAAACCACATTTCAAGAGAGGATTTGGACATTTCACAGATGTTGGCACAACGTTTGAAACCCACAGGGCTCAATAGCCCAGCGGTTTAGGTTTTATGTTTTATGAACAGATAAGGCATAATAGCCATCATAGGCGAGTATAATTTCCACCACTATAAAACAGTTTCCAGTCACTGATAACAGCATTCAGTTTTATACATCCTACTGTTCTCCAGTTTGTTTTCAAAGGATTTGCAGGTGCGGTGTTGCGTTTGGTTCCTGTGTTTATGCCATGTTTGGGCTATGATATCAAATACAGCCTACAACCTTCATAATGAGTGTGCTGCTTACATAAAACCTCTGCGCTTTGACCTCACCTGCACCAATGTTGAGTTTGCGGGTGCAGGACCCTTGTTCATCTAGCTTTCTTCTGATCAAACAATCAGATCCACTCGGCTATCAATATCTTGTGTGTTGCAAATGACTTTCCCATACCTCCTAAGACTCAAAACATCATTGATCACTCTGTGGATAATTGCAGAGGAGTTGTCAACTGTCAGTTCAGCAAATTCCGGCTGATCACGCAATGTTATCGCTCAGCTGATTCTTCGATGATAATGTGTTATCAAGCTGGACAGAATGAGTATTTTTGAGAAGCATGTGGCGTGAAAATGGAAAAGGCGTTTAACCGGTGGTCGGCGACAAGAATATTTCGACTTCTGCATGTACAAAAGAAACTGCAACAACACGGTTAAAACGTAAATGTCAGGAAAATAAAAGGGGGTATTGTGCAGCAAAAGAATGGAGAAGAGAGAAAGGGGATTTAAATTAAATGTAAATACCACAACACACCATCTATAAGGCTCCTCAGAAAGTGTCATGACTCTTATTGGCTTTGCTCTCGGTCTCAATCAGTCCTGTTTGCCTACAGCAACAGAAATCTAGGTTCGGTGTGAGAATAGGAGTTTGTGTCAACTGCTTCGGCAACCACCCAGTCAGGTTTAAGTCCTGATAAAACAGTAAAATGCCATTGCGTGCTTGTACCTGTTAGTTCTCCGCTGGAGTTAAAGATTGACCAGTTGCGTGAGAGCGCAGTGATCAAACCCTCACCTCCCCTTTGAAGAGGATGCTGGGGAGGGAAGCAGGGAGGGGGGCAATCAGGCAGCACTGCTGGAGTGCAAGGGTAGATGAGTTCAATACCATTCCTCTTTGTCCCCTTTTCAACCTTTTATACCCAGAGAACAGTTTCTGCCGCCTCATGTAAGTAAGCTTTGTGCCATTGCGCTGTGCCATTTGGGGCTTAACAAAAGCAACAGTCTATAATTTCATAATTTGCATGAACCGTCTTGGACTTTGAAATGAACGCATTTTCCCACTGTAAACATAAGAGCCATGGCATTAGGCATTTTATAACAACAACAACAACAACAACAGTAATAATAATAATAATAAAAAAGTTCGTTTTTGGTTTTTAGCCTTTGAACATGAAAAATCAGCATAACACTGAATTTAAATTAATTTAAAATTTAAAAATTTAAAATGTTGAATTAAAGCCTTATTGACTTAAAAACAAAACAAAAGCAAAAGAAAAACCCTGTCCTGTGGCGACCCATAGGGCACAGTCTGGTGTACCAAAATCTGCGATGTGTTAAATTCTGTGACGATCAGCGATGAAGGAAAGACTGATGGCTCTATAAAGAGAATTACACACTTTACTGACCACAAGGTTCTATTATTTATTGTGGAGTTATGGTGCAAGTATGACCCCAAATATATTGTTTCTTTCAAAATAGCCTCTTCCAGCGTGAGACCAACCTTTTTATTCTGCTTTGTTTGTCTTTTGATTTGGCTATGATCACAGTAAACACACCAGCTTTAAACTGCAGACTTACCACATGCACATGTTTCAGGCTTTTCAACAAACTTGACAATCACTGGAAGGGTTCCTTGTTTATTAGTATTATTACACATCTTATCTTTGTAAGTTTCTTCAGTTACAATGTGATTTGCTTCATGTAAAGTGTAAAAGGCTTTTTTTTATACAGTCATCAGTCATCCTAATTTAGGTGATGAAGAGGTTCATTGACTCTGACAGTTTGTCTGCTTTATGTCACCTGGAGCTTTACTTTGGAGAAAGCTCATTTTACAATGGATGGATGGACAAATAAAGTATAAATAGTGGGCCACAGGACACTCTCCTTGTGTGTAACCTGTTTGAGAAAGGTGTTAGTCACTCTCCATCACTCAGCATCTTTAAAAAGTGTATCTCTCATATAAACCAAGGACATAACCTTCAGTGTCCTTTACACTATGAAGGGTTTTAAACAGTAGAATGAAAGCAGAACATGAAACATGGCCCATATTCTGTCATTCCTCGTCTGATTTGTGGTGTTGTGTGAAAAAACAGTTAATGTAAAGAACAATTATAGTTTGAGCTTTGCAAAAATAACAAGCAGGTGTTGTAGGACTGTGCCTCTTATTTTCCTTAAATTATGTATTTTAATAATGCAATTTCTGGTGGGGTATGAAGGAGTGATGAGTTATCCTGTTACCTCCTGAAATCATAAACAAAAGAGAACTGCTTCACAACCTTTATTTTAAAATGCACCCAAGTCCTCTGACAATGTGAAAAGTGAGCATATGAACATATTCCCTTTAAAATAATCTGTTCATCATAGCCTTTGTGTGTGTGTGTGTGTGTGTGTGTGTGTGTGTGTGTGTGTGTGTGTGTGTGTGTGTGTGTGTGTTTTGAACCTTAAGCCTTAATTCCAAAATTAAATATTTTTTTTCCCTTTTTATTACTATTATTATAATTATTATTATTTCCGTATTACTCTTTAGGACTGTATGACTATAAGCACATCCAAAAAAAGAAAAAAAAGTGTAACACATACTTGAAGTTACTCGTCTCTGTTTTGAAGCACTGTGGCGGTAAAACAATCTTTGCCAACAACTCAACAAGTGCCCCAAAAATAGCTAAAGCTACGGAGCCGGGAATTAGATTTTGAATGAACAGAAAAAGTCCGGCAGGTAGAAGTTTTGGATGTTCATTTATTTTGCGTATTCCGCGGCGCTCGGCGCTGTGCTGATCCTCCCGGACTGTGTACTGACTCTCCGGGGACTCTCGCCGTGCGCCTCGGCGCTGCGCGTCTGGTGCTGCAGGTTGCGTGAGAAGCGGAGCTGCCGTCCAGAGGGGAGGGTCTCGGTCTTCTGGACAATCCTAAATCTGCTTGGTCAAGTCACGCGAAGGCAGCAGCCTCTGGAAAAGACACAAGGGTCTTAAACTTGCAGAACAAAGAGCGCAGGACGCGAGACTCCCTTTTTTTCCTCTGCTTGGGCACGAAGGTGCACATATTTGCGCGCTATAGCTTCTGAAATTGCGAGGATCTTGGGGCTTTGGAGTCATGCAATCTGCCACTCAGGCTTCATTCACTGCAGTCATGCAACACGATGGGGCCGGACTGAGCAGCCACACAGATGAGAACCCAAACGACAAAACAAGTTATGAAAACTGGAACTTATAAAACAAACCCTTTCTCTCACGCAGCGGGGTCCCAAAGTGGAGCCTGGGATCGTTGGACAGGGTGCAGGGAGTCATTTGGCAAAATTAAGAATAATTTCATTTCACTGTCTTCAGTTCAATTTGTCAGGACAGTGACAGTTATGACCGCCAATGGCTTCACTTTCTCAGCTGTCTCTTTCTCTGTGTGCATAAAAAAGAACTGTTTCATATTCCCATGTTAAATAATTAAAAAAAAAAAAAAGAATGTATACATATATAACTTTACACACTTAACATGACACACTGAACTAGGAAACAAAGCCCAGCTCAATATGTCTAACATCAGAGATATAATAATTATAGCTCAGGAAGCCTGGGTAAAGACTATGATTAGACTGAAAACTTTGTTTCTCTTTTTAGTGCACAGGTCATATTTCAGCTGCAATGACATGATGGAAAGTGTTTATTTACTATTGTATGAGGTTCTGATGGACACACTGCTGGTTACAGGGCAAGCCTTTGCACTCTAGTTGGCATCCTGCTGTTCTTGTGGGTCAGTGGGTAAAGGGAAACTCATCTTTGAGCAATCTATATAAACCTGAAATCTACTTCACTAAAGTGATTCAGAGCCACACTGTCCAAACCTTCAGGTTGTGTGTGTTGAGTGTGACTGTGCTCTTCGGGGATGAAACTCAACCTGATTAAAGATGAACGTGACTTTGATCGTGTGTGGACCGCCTGAGGTGAGAGTCGGCTGCATTCTTAGTGAGCGCTCAGGCTGCAGGAGTGTATGTCAGATCACAACAGATGAGAAGCATTCACAGCTTGAGACGGAGCAACTGCAAATGTCACTTGGCTGAAAACTATGCTTTACCTTTTAAAATTCACATTCTAGGAATTTATTCTTCTCATCCAGCCAGAGTCAGTCCCTAGATATCAGACCTGACTCACGCAAGAAAAAAAACAGGTCAAAGAAAAGAAAAGTCAAAGCTGAAGTGATAGGGATTCTTTTTTTTTCTTCTGGAATAAACTAGGGGAGCAGAGGAGGAAGGATGTGGAAGCCCGGATGTGAGTCAGTGGGGAGATTCTGTGGTGAGCTAGCCTACAAACTTCTTAAAGATTACAGATTAAGAGATTACAGGCTACTACAGGAAGGGAAGAGTAATACTACTGAACTGAACACCAACACAGCAGTGGTGGGTCATGTCAGGATGCACAGGATGAGCTGGAATGCAGAGCTGGACACTGGCCTGGAGGTGTTTGGTGTTTGCCCATGTCCATTTCACAGAACTGGAAAGGGGGGAAAAAAACAGGAAAAAAATATTTTGCCCAGAGCCATATACCTCTTAAAGAATTCCTGGACATAAAAGCAGGTGTAATGACTGTGAAGGTTGTTAGTTTCTACTCACGCAAAGGTTGTCACGCACCTTGAGAGCAGGTGTGTACCTCAGCTTCAGTGTGTGAATATCTTTCTTTGCATACCGGCGCTGTCAGGAGTTTGTTTTTGCTTTGTGATGGTTTTCATGATTTAGTATCAGCTGAAGAATGAATGTACCCTCATGGTTGTCATAAAGTTATAAATTCTTTTCAAAATATATATAAATAGGATTCTTTTTAAATGGATAGTGGCCAAAAATGAACAAAAACAAAAGATGCTCATGGTATTTTACATAGCCAGTGTTATGTCTTCAGTGTTTATCCGTATATCAGTACTTATGATGTCACTTTTGAAAATAGAAAATGTTTTTTCAGTAATACTTCACACAATACTTCCTTAAACCGCAGAGCCTGGCCTCAAGCTCGGATAAACCACCCTGCTGAAATGTTCCCCAGCAAGACAGTAAAGTCTTTATTTGATCCGGGACTGATGAGCTATAAACTTCAAGGAAGTGGGAAAACAAAATAATTTCCCCTTCACTGGTCTGTGAAGTATCACATTAAATTCTCAGGTGTGATAATTATCCTCATGTCAAATGTTGCTTCAAATATCACCAGCTGTCACAAGTTGATGAAAAAAGATTTGACCATTGGAGTCTTTAGTGACACGGGAATTTATGGGATACACAAATTAGTATTATGATGCAATATAAATGGGAGACACACGAGCTCTGCTGGGCAAGTTACTCTAAACTAAACTTTGATCAATTATTCATTTTGCATTGCTAATTGAAAAAGTAATTACATGACTCTACTGGTTACTCAGCTGCAAAAGAGTTGCATTTCTCCTCTTTTAGTAGAAGCTAATCACCCCCACCCACGTCAAGCCCCTGTGCCAAGCAGATCCTGGGCCAGTCTGTCCGCTGGACGCAGATAGACAGTGATCAAGCTAACCTCCAGACATCAAAGTAATAGAGTGTTACTGGGATTAGTAACTGCAATGTAATTACTGAACTGCAAATTGTAATCCCATTACTGCCCAACACAAAAGTGTCAAAACTGAAGCAGCAGAGGCTGAGACATCCTAACCCTTAGTCCTTAGTATGGGTCAAGCTCTCGCGCCCTACATTTCCAATAATGCACCTCAGTATCATCTTTCACAAGACTCTCCCTGCTTCACCACCACCTCTATATTTTCAAACTTTGGAGAGCTCCCTGCAGAGGCACAAAAGACATTACACAGCTGCTGTCACAGCTGTACTACTTATGATGGGTAAATTGAACTTGTGTAAAATCAGTGGAGTGCCCCTTTAATGCGTACTCTACCATTGCATTATTCGTAAATTCAAAAGTTAAACCTTTCTGTAACATAAATGAAACAATACACTTGGTTTACTATCAAACACAACAATGTCTTGACCGGTAGAACCCTGGTGAACAGGGCTCCTGCCCTTGCGTGTGCCTGATTGAGCAAACCTTAATAGGATTATTTTGCACTGCAGGTCATGACACCCCACATGAATATTGACCTAATACAAACTTACAAATAGCCCTGTCAGTGCATTATGGGGAAGAATTAATATGGAGCTAAAATGGCCATGGCTGTGTCAGACATTCGAAAGTTTTTGCATTGTGTCTCACATTATCTCTCACTCTCTCACACACATTTGGTGTTTTCTAGCACACATTATGTTATCTGCTGCATGCAATTCGGCCAAAGTACTCAGTCTGACTGTAAACAATATACAAACTCCTCACCGCATTGCAGCACACCACTCTGACTGAATGCTGCTTGAATACCTGGAAGATGCATTTTGTTTTCCTGTCATGCTCCATCATTAATGAGGACACAACAAATGATGATGGTTTTCTTGAAATGAAATGGACTCAAACAAAGCATCAAACAACATTGTTACTCTTATCACTAGGGTTAGTGTTAAGGGACTGTGAATAAATAAACCGAATAAACAAGTCAGCAAGGGAAACTGCCTACTGCCATTCAATTTCATTGCTGAAGACATTGTATTATACACTGCAGAGCACACGTTATGCACACAGAAGATGTTGAGTTTGTCTTTTCAGTACAGAAAAGCTAAGTTGAGCATGACAGAAGGTGCACAGCCAGTGCTCTTAATGTTGTTTTTCCTTATTTTTTATTTTATTGTGTAGAATTTATCTAATTCTCTAATGGTGCAAATTTTCAAGGTAATATTACAATAAAGGTAAACTTGTTGTTGGTTTACCTTTATTGGTTTTTTTTTTCAAGATACATAGTATAAAGCTATTGTGGAAGTTATTCAGGGTTTTAAGAATAGAAAAAGCAATAACCTCAGGTTTGTAAACATTTGGCAAATCTCTCTTTAGCAACAGGGTATGTTCCACAGTCTTTTAAGGTTGCAGGTATCAAACCTTTACTTAAAAAGCCTTCTCTTGACCCTGGCAATTTAGCAAACTATAGACCTATATAGTTTTAGTTATTATGACTAAACCTATAATTAGTCACAATTATGTTTACAGACACTGTTATACTGTTATAGTTAAGGATAAACCCCATAGTAGGGCTGGCTCAGGCAACTGAACCGTCCCTTAGTTATGCTGCTATAGGCCTAGGCTGCTGGGGGACTTC
>JBBMJY010000001.1:6421669-6481568 GCA_037833715.1 Toxotes lorentzi | reverse complement strand
GGGGTCAGGCTCTGGGTCTCTGTGAAGCGCTTTGAGACAATTTTGATTGTGGAAGGAGCTATATAAATAAAACTGAATTGAAAATTGAAAAAAGTTTAATTAAGCTGAATTAATGTTGATCCTCTTTTTAATTGATCTTAGGACAAATGAGTCATGGTATGTCTCTGATTTGTCAAAAGACCAATGCTTGCTGCAACAGGTGGTTGTACTAATTTAGAGGACAGAGAAGAGAGTCAATAGATAACAGGGTCAGGGTGGGTCGCCACGTAAGCGCCAAAATCAGCTGAACGACCTCAGCTGATATGTCTTTCACACGCAACCGTGAACTCAGCACATACACAGTGCAGCGTCCTTGAGAGGAAAAAAAGAAAACATTTTACACGGTGCGTGTGCGTGTGCGTGGCGGGGAGAGAAGGACTTCGTGTATGAGTCTGTGTGAGAGTGTATGGGTGGGGGGTATTGGATCACCTTCCCTTCCTGACCAGGCGTGAATACCAGATTAGTAACTGAGCTAATGGTTTCCCCTCCCCCCCATCCCCACAACCCCCCTCTGTCCTTATGCAAGCCAGTATTTGCGCTCCGCAGCAATAACAATAGTTGCGTGCCGACCTATCTCGGTCATCCATCTTTCTGTCACCTCTCCCTCTCCTAGCGCACGAAGGTGTCATGACTGAGCTTAAATAGGCACGACCAAGGAGGGCGAGATCGTAAAGGGGAACCCCTTAAGATGTGTGTCTGAGGAGAGTCATGACCCACTCTGCAAAACAGAAAAAAAGGAAAAAAGAAAGAAAAAAAAAACGCACACGCAGTGCCAAATATTCACACAGGCTGTGCGTGTGTGAATATTTGGCTCATTTTCAGCTTAACACAGCAGAATGAATGAATAGAAATCCATCAACTGATAGAAGTGGTCTTATTTTCTGATTAGAAGTATTCATCACTGAAGACTAAATGATGATTATTTCACGGAAATCATCAAAGAAAATTAAACACACATATGTATATGTGTATAATTAGAATGTACACACACACATACATACAAGAGGAATCCTGCTAAAAAAAGAAAAAGAAACCATTTATCCATCAAACTGCATGCCTACATTAATGTCCAGTGTGTCCATTTATGGCCATATACAGGACCATTTCACAGGTGTACATAGTGTTGTTTTCATTCCTTTATTCACGGTGTCATACAGTGGGCTGTTCTGGCTTCAGTTCATCTGTGCATTATTATAGCAAAGTGACTGACATGACTGTGTGTCTCCAACAAAATGATCAAAAACAGGCTACCAGAAATATTCATTACCACCCAGTCCACCTGTCTCTCTACCTGACAGGTGGAGAGAAACATGACTCAGACTGAATGCTAATGTTGCTTTGTGTCAGTAGGTAATAGTTTGCAAACTCGTTAGCTATAACAACTTTATAAAGCAATAACTGTTTACTGGTGTTTTTTTTTCTTCCGCCCTCTAGTGGCTACATATTGATTCATGCAGTTTTAAATGTGCTTTGGGAAGGGTTTTTTTTGTAATAAACACAAGATATGTCTACATTAAGTGTTCCTCAACAAAACGCATTGTGTGTACCCTTGAAGTCTTCTGAAGTGTACCCTCATCAAACATTTCCAAAGGAAATTTTTCAGGTGTTTTAAAGATCTAAACATGGCTGTATTGTTTACGGCCATGTTTGATAGCTTGCAACATGGCAGTTCCCTCAAAAGGAACTGCCATTTCTACTACATTTCCCTCAAAAGGAAATGTAGTAGTGCAAAATATAATGACCCAAAATAAATTTTGTGCTGTGTCACTCTGTTATTAAGGTATGACAATTTACATTTAGGCAGCTTCTTCCCCGCCTTTACTGGCACATCCTGGCGTGAAATTGTGTGAAATGTTGGCAGGGTTTGTACTCCATCACCCGCATGCATGCATGTGCATGGGCACCCTTGTGCGTGTGCATGGGACAAACAAAATGGTGACCTTCTAATTGAAAAACAGCCCCATAGTGCTGCCAGAGGCCAAAAACTCCACAGGGAGTCTTTAAACATATGATTCAAAATGTAAAAACATGTCGAAACAGTGGTGATGATTTCAAGAATTTGTAATTTAGAAGTTTATTTCCCTCTGTTAGCAATGGGCTACTACACTTACTACTGACTACATGAGTTTATGGTCAGGCCTGTTCCGTTATGTCCTATTTATTCTCCACAGGATAAACAGTTGTGAATACTTTTGCTATGCTATGCTTTTTTTTTCTATTGGGAAATTAGATATGGATAAGCTTGGCACGCAAAACAAGTCATGCGTGACACAAATTAACTCCTCTTGCCCCCTACAAACACGCGCGCACACACACACTGCCCCCACCACAACCTTCATTCTCTTTGCAATGCAAACCAACGGGCCGTCAACCAGCCTGTCATCTACGGGTTAATCCACAGAGAAGGATTTCAGCAAGGAGGTCTTGCTCCGACCCGTTTTGTGGGAACTATAAGGAATGAGCCAGCATAATTGGTGGATCGCCATTAATGGGAAATTCAGCACAGTCAATAGTTGTAGTTAATGTCCATTAGAATACTTTCAAAACTTACCCAAACTATCTTCTTTTCAGGACTCAATATAAACGAGGCAGGAATGTTGGCAAGTTGACATAAAGTGAAATATATTCTAGCCAAATTATTATCTGAATCTACAGATGGCAGATTCAGTAACAACATGAATAATCAGCAATGCTGAAACACATTTCTTCCCTCTCAAAATTTAACACTCAAATGCACATTTGATGTACTTAGCTGAGACATCAAACCGATTTGCTCAGCATGATCAGAAATTAAGGCAAACATTGACATATTAAAGCTAAATGTTCAAACCAGTCCACAGTTTTTCCGTTAGAGAGCTACATGCTGTGCTTGCAAAGACCCGTTTTCCCAGAGAAATCAATGTCAGAATTTCTTTACAGACCTTTAAAGTGGTACTTTCCCGTAGGAAAATATTGCAGACAACAATATGCACAAATGAACAGTAAGACCAGTGAGAATTTAGTCAACTGGCAGGAAAACCCTCCAAAAAAGGAGGTAGCAGCAGTGTGCGTGTTGTGGACAGGCAACCAGGCCAATTCTTTTTTCTTTTTTCTTTTTGCCAACTGAGTGATTCCTCCCTCAATAGACGATCTGCGGGTTAATCATTGTGCATTGCGTGCAGACTGTGTTTGCTCGGACAGAGCCAAGGGTCGGGAGGTTGTGTACAGAAAGAGCGGAGGGAGGTATCGGTCACCCTTTTCTATCATAACAACACCGGCCGTTTTTTTAGACAGCACGCTAAGTTGTGTAAAACAAAAAGAAAACAAAAGAAGAAAAAAGTTTGCAGTTGTGCATTTTTAGATCAACTGTGTGTTTGTAGGCCACTATATCAGGAGCGATTGGATGTGCTTCACAGCCTGCTGCAGGTTTCTAGATGAGTCCGTCACGGGTTAAAGATGTAGGATTTTTTTTAGGTTGACTTGTGTTTTTCTCTTGTCAGTTTTCTGGGGTAATGCTTAACTTTACCAAACAAAAAATAGCTTGACACAATGCAATGGAATGAAGGTCAGTTCCCTCAAAAGGAAATGTAGTAGTGCAAAATATAATGACCCAAAATAAATTTTGTGCTGTGTCACTCTGTTATTAAGGTATGACAATTTACATTTAGGCAGCTAAAGCACTTACGTGAAGGTTCAGGAACAGTTGTTGACATGGCCCACAGTCTCCATCCTGTTTTCCAAGTCAGTAATAAACACTGTACCTCCATCCACCATACCTGCTGCACTGTAACAAATACACACTACTTCCTGCATTTGAACTGAGTGGATCATATGTTGTTTTAAACTGTTGAAAAAAAAACAACTAATACAGAAACAGAAAGAAAATTTCTGACAGACAAAAGGGAAGGTAACTATTTTGTTGTTCAGACTACAGAGAGCTTGATGAGATTTGAAGTCTTGCTATACTCACATTTAGCCAAAACCAACAGAGAACAGTGTTGTGCACAAAGACTTTCAGGGTTGGGGGGAAAAAAGAAGAAAAACAAAACCTCTCTGGTGTGAATTTGTGAATATGAGTAAACTTATGTGCACATATGTGGTTTCAGAAACCTGGAAAAGCCAAAAGCCAGACTGGATTCATCCACAACTGCTGTCAAGGACAGATGTGCATGGTCTGACACAGGTGATAAGAAATCTGGTCACTCTTTGAATCATGTATACAGAGAGATGAATAAACAACTTGCTTATATTCCAGTTTATACAGTGGGGTCCAAAAGTCTGGGAAAGTGGTCTCAAACATTAGAAAGTACAAGTAAACTTTCTCAGATGTGTTATATATATATATACATACACGTGTGTACACCCTTTTTCTTGTATGAAAAATGATGCTTCACTCGCTGGACTGAACTGAGGCTCCACAATCCCCCTCTGGTCACATTTGAGTCAACAGGGGCTCTTTCGTGTCTTTTGTTTTCTGGATCATGGTCTCACCATTCACCCACCACCAAGCTGTAATAACCACCATAATACTTAGAGTGCTGTGTAATGATACTTGTGGCTCTGCATCATAATAATGAAAGAATATTATTCCATGCCTAAAAAAGCTGGTCTGGACTCTCCTCTCTTTTACTAAGCTTAGGTTATGCAATGGAGAACTCAGCTTTTTAAGGAGATGAGAGAAGCCCATGTGAATGCCAGTGATTATTACCAGCCATGAACAGACCCACTGATAATGTATGATAATAGATTCCTCCTCAACCCACCTCGTTTCCATGTGGCCCACGGGTGCACCATACATCTCAAGCCACAAAACAACCAAAAGTGCATTGCACGTTGTACTTTGTCCACTTGACTGTGGTTTGTGCTCTGCCCCTTGTTTTTGAGTTTTGAGTTCGTACTGCTTTTACTTGAACTTTAAAGAATTCCAGCTTTTAACTTTTTGCGCCTGAGTCTCTTTCAGTAGATCACTTTTACTCCAATGTGACCTGAACCTTTCCTTAACTTTCAGTTGATTATAGTCCTGCTCTTCCCTTCTGTTGTTGAAATCTAAGGTAACAAACAACCACATGACTCAACATGCAAAACTGTAAAGTTAAATCAGATTTATATACTTTTTCTGCCTTCTCCATTCAAGAAACTTGGGTATAGAGGGGTGTAAGAATCCTACAGTAATGATTGGCAGAGGTGAATAATTCCCTCGCGTGAGGAAGCTCTGGTTATGCAGGTACATGTGGAGCACTGTCGCTGTTGTGTGCCAAGCTTTATCTCCTTAATCAGTTCTCTTTGCCACCAGTTAATCATTTGTGCATGCCAGGACTCAGACACATTGATTTCATTACACGCAGTGGGAGAACAGAGGCAGGATGACGACACCGTGGCTGATAATGCTGACTTAGCCGCTGGACAGTGGTGTAAATTACACAGTCACCAGCCTTCCTTTTGTACCACTGGGAATAGATTTAATCATTTGTATTGTGTAGCACTCCAACATCTGATCCCTCTGTGTCTCAACATGCTCTTTTATGCAACACAGTGAGTGACAAGGAGGCAGATGAAGGAAAAAAACATAGAAGGTGTGATACATCTGGCCAATAGGTTTGTGTGTGTGAGTATGTTTGTAAGGATGCATGCGTGTATGTGGATGTTTGTGTGTGTGACAGGGCCTACATGCCTACATTAACTTTCACATGTGTATTGTGTGTATATTTTTAGTTTTGATGACAACTGGAACAATAGTAAAACATAAAGAAAAAGTGATCTACACACTTTGACATCACACTTGTAAAGCATGCAAATAAAACAGCAGTCCAGGAAGAGACAGATAAAAAGTGAAAAAGTATAACACTGCTGGCTGCTGTGTGCTGTGCTGGCATGTGTGATAAGTAAAGTCAGTAATCCAGCAGCTTGTTAGCTCGCAGGCCCTCACACAACAGGGGATTAAAGATGGTGACCATGATACAGGAATGTTAAAGAGACACGACACAAACTGCTAAAAGAACAGCCACACCTGCCATACGTTTGCTGTGTGTCGCAATGCTAGTCGGTGTCTGTTTGCTGCCGTAGGTATGTGTGGAGGTATGGATGCGTGTAAGCAGAATGAGTGTGTGTGTGTGAGAATGACAGAGAGGAGAGTCTAGTTGTTTGTTGCCAATGGGTGTAACCTGGCTTAAATAAATTTTGATCCCTGCAGGGCAGCACCACTTATCATCCACCCATCTCTGGATCCGAGGAGCATCTCGTAAACACCACAACAAAAATGTGTCCTTGTCTCCTCTTCTACTGCTTCTCCTCTGTGCTTGCAGAAACACAATCCTTTTGTCCGTCCACCACTCTGCAGGCCTTCTGCATTCAAGCGAGCATGCTTACAAAAAAAAAAAAAAAAACAACAACAACTGAGCGCTGACGAGTGATGTGGAAATCCCATTTGATAATGCAGTTTAGATTGGGGAAGAAAGGATCATCTCATGAGGAAACGCTGCTGATGTCATATCACATGTGGTGACAGGACGCGGGGTTCACACAGTCTGCCCTCCAGTGCCACATCAAATGAGGTTACAAATAGATCTGCCAACAGCCCATTACCCTGCCTGTCAGTGAGAAATTATTCTGATTTGATCTCAAGCCAGTTCTCAGCTTCCAAATGTAATTTATGAGCAATCATAATTGTAGCAGTTACAAAAAAAATGTTACTGCTTGGCCTCAGGTGAATGCACTGTAGCTTTTTATTGTCAGACCAAGTGTCTTTAACGTTTGTGTACTCTGCTCAGTGATACTCCAAGATCATTCTGGATAGCTCTGCAAGCTTTGTTGCTGCTTTAAAAATGGTACGTCATCTAAACTCATACATACAGTACTTAGGTTTGTTCACAGATCATTAGTAGACTGTCACTTCAGTCTGTGTCTCTGTCACTTTCTTTATAATAATTATTTAATTCGTAAAGAGGTTTTGGCATCAGCCCTTGTATCATTTAATGTGTCAAATAAATACGAGACCTTTTGTCGTAAAGTAATTGGCTGACCCAATTCTGACATCAGCAGAAAAGGTGGATACTATAGCTGCTGTAGATAGGAAGATTAGAAGATAAGCCGCTAACACCAGTAACTATAAAAGTTAGCTTGACGTCAAGGCTGTGTTTCCTGTTTAGGTGCAAGCTTTGGCAAACTTAACGGTCCAAATTTCACCTTCACCACACTCAGCCAATGGGAGTAATACTGTCTTGAGGTCCGTATTTTAAGAGCCTGCCATCTCCCAGTGTTGTTCAATATTATCCTAGCAGACTACATATGCAGCACTTATTTCTTACTCGCATTGCAGCCATGACGACATCACATCTTTTTTCAGCTGAGTGCAGGACAGTTTCTGATCATAGTCTCTGCACGCAATCACAGAGTAAGTAACAATTGTTACATTTTCTCACATGATTCACCCACAAAATTCATCTCTACAGGCTCAGTCATCGCACACAACTTGACCCCTCATGTAATAGGTCAACCAACAGTCATACACCACAACCAACTATGGGTTGGAGCAATGGACTGACAGTAAGCATAATGCAACAATGTGGTGAGTTACAGTAAAGGTGTCATACTGGGAGCTGAAAGATTCATAGTTGTTGTTCAATGTTTTTTTTTTTTTAAACTAGGCACTGAGTGTTTCATTCAAAAATATCAAGATGCAACTCTTTATTTTCCAGACAGATTTTCTGCAAGAAAAAGAACAAATGTTTTCCAAAATCTCAAACTACACCATCAAAAGATAATTTTGGTTATGAGTTCTTTCCAAATCTTAGACATTACTTTGGTGAGCACGGTGTTATCATAGCTGAAACCTACGCTAAACACCTAAGTTGTACTAAACTGGAATTTGAAGTTTGTATCTTGATTACATATTACAATAACATAAAGGAAAGGAGATATTTTAGATAGGTGTGAACACCTATAAAAGGAATTATCTATAAACTCATATGAAATGTTTGTGATTGCAACATGGAAACCATGGCCTGTAAATCCATGCATTGTGCATGAAGAGGGCATTAAAGGAAGGCAATAAAGAGGAAGGATGTTTATGGATGGGTGTGGTAGCATGTCCTCACGAAGCGCACGCCTCAGTTTCTGATGCATGCACAAATGCGAGTGAGTAAATGTACAGTTATGTGTCTTTGCATTCCAGCTGCCTCAGCATGAGTCATATGTATGCTTTTGAGCAATCAGCACAAAGGCCTCAGACTTGCAAACAGTGCTTTCGTATAAGGGAAATAGGGGTTGATGAAGAGAAGGGGTTGTGGCTGCAGCAATATTTCTCTTAAATATGCTCTGATAATCTGCAGAGGCCAATGATTTAGCTAACACAAATGGCAGACACAGACCTGGAAAAATGCACAATATGTTGCCTCTGTGTGATCTTACAGGTATTATCATCAAATAAAATACAGAATATCAAAGTCAGCACTGAACAGAAAGATTTGCGTGTAAATTCGGTTTTCCAGGCTCCATAGTGAGCACATAAACAATCTTGGAGACACTCCTTGGCATGGATGAATGAAAATGTTTTTTGTGAATGACAGCAGCTGCTTGACAAAGAGTCCTGTCTGTCATTCAAAACCTTTCACATTGCACACAAGCTGTTTTCTTTGGCTGTTGTAGGGCAGAGGAGAACTCTGACAGTGAAGACATGGGAGCTGTTTACCACTATTCCTGTGTTAATCACTCCAGTGGCTCAGTTCGACTGGTTTTCTGGTACATATGATAATAAAACCAGAGATGGTGGGTTCCTCTTCGGAATGATGAAGTAACAAAAACAACATACAGATAATTGTCATTATCAGAAGAAAATATTGGTAACACTTTAAAATATAGCCTGAAATTCACTGTCTAATTTTGTTGTATGAATTAGACACCAGTAAAATACACTCACCCAGGACAATGATCCTGGGTGAGTGGTCTATGGACGCTGAAATCCATCCATCCATTTTATATACCGCTTAATCTGTCAGGGTCGCGGGGATTTCCTCACATATTCTGTTTATTTCAGTGTTGAGGTAAGTACACTAAGTCATTAAACACTAAACATGCAGCGAACAGCTGACGGGCAATCAAAATGTCAACACCAAATAAGCCAAAATAATTGAATGTGTGATTTTATGCACAACATGTTGAAGTTTTGGCACCAGGATTCTAATTTCCAATCAGAGTTATTTACTGACTCTTCGCTTTAGACGTCTGTAAAAACTTGTGCCAGATACATATTTTTTCTGAATCTTTTACTGTGTTTGATTGCACAACAGTGTTTACTACAGCAGTGTTTTATTTGCTTTTATCAATGTGAATGCACCTGGTAAATGTTTGCAGTTTGCATGTCTGCATGTTTGCCACGCAGTGGGGAGTGACTGTGGCAGCAAAAACACAATCTCTTATGGGCTTGCCACCCATAAAAAAAACACCATCCTCAATGGAGCCAGAGGCACTGAAGACAGGACTGAACCCAGATATTGCTCTGCATTTTAAAAAAATAACCATGACACACCTGATTGAACAAGTCATCTTTATTTGGTGTGATTATCAGATGGGAAAAAGAAAAACACGCAAAGTGAAATCAAGAGATCTGGAAATGGACTGAAAGTTGACTGAGCCTGACAGATACATCTCTCGGCACTTACAGACCTTGAGAAAAAAAATTTGACAACATTTCCAAATCAGCTCCTTGATTAAACGGGTAAAGTACGTGAGAAAACTGAATATGGTGTTCAGCCATATTTAAAGTATCATTTGCCCCAAGAAAATGACTGTATATGTAAGACGAGAGAGGTGACGCCCTTGTAAGAATCCAGTGCCCATCCTCCCCATGCCCCACTTCCTACCAAGAATGTACACACACAGAAGCTCTAACTTCCAGCAAACAGGAAATGCTTCAGCAGTCCCCGCATTCACCAGTGCCACCCACACTTTCACCACTTTGGTCCAGACTTAAATATCTCAAAACCTAATGAGATGTATTGCCATGAAATTAGGTACAGATATTTAAATGGTTCGGAGGATGAATCCCAATGACCTTGGTGATCCCCTAACTTTTTATGCTGTACCACAAGTATGTCACAGTTTTTACTTATATCTTAACGTCTGCTGGATGGATGAGCACAAATTTGTGGCTCCCTGTGTCCAAGTACGGCTTCACACAGCCAGTAACATGGCTGTAGTTTCTTATTTCACCTTCCTCTTTGTCAGTCCAAAGCCACTGTTCCACTATATTATTATGACATTGCAAAGATGTGTCATCCATGACAGTACAACAACATTTAAGCCTCTTTTGGCCTGTTACTACTGTACTTTTCTGTTGAATCCAGGGTCACCCATGTTTTTAAAGCTGGACATCCTCTATCACTGCAATTATTCACCAGCTGGGATTGTGGTTGTCACCATAAAAAATACAGCACTTTAACAACAACCCTTTGCACGGCTGGATTTTTTAAGGACAACATGGTTGTTGACGTCTATAGGGCCATAAAGGACAATAGGTGCTCCTGAATCATAATGTCTGGTTGCTCACCTGGGACTAATTTGCCTTTGTTGACCCTTCCAGGAGACTTGGGTTACAAAAACATCGCTCCCAAAACAACTGAGAAACACACACCCTGAGGATTGGTTCCTCATGAATATTTCAAAGGTGAAAATGACCATATTTAACATGAATTTAGACACAAGAAATCAGCAGTTGGAGGCTTATTCCTCAAAAAGAAAAAAAAGCAACAACTACAACAACAACATTGGTTTAACTACCACCTTCAAAAAGCCGTATGAGTCAACAGCAAGTTAATGACTTTGTATGATTCACAGTTATGCAACAGAGAAATGTGCGCACGGTGATGAATGTAATCTATATAACAGTAACTGAGCATTAACTACAAAACATAAATACCATTGAGAGCAGCGCCAGGCTTAATTACATGGTCTTCTTTTATTAACGAACTTTCATGACCCAGCAGGCACTGCTCTGTTGTTACCTTAACTATTATCAACACCAAAGGCACGCTCTGTGTGCATGTGCGTGTGTGCATGTGATTTATGTGTGAATCCATGTGTGCATAAATAACACATTAGTCAGATACAGTCAGATGTATAATATTTGGTCTGATATTCAGAAAGAAAGGAAGCCCACAGCTGAAACATTAGTCTTGAAACAACTTCTTTGGTGTTACTGTATCTAAACCATTAACATGATTTACTTTCCTTTACTCAAATTTGTTTCATGCATCAAAAATTTCATACATCAAACTGCAGAGGAAATATCACTGTGCCCCCGGCAAGAATCCATGAAAAAGACATGGTGAAACGCCAACACAGCCTGTTGATGCTGATTTTCATGATGGACTGTAAATCAAAACTCGTTTTTTAACTGTCTGTCAGACATTTTTATAAGAGGAAGGTGTCCTGCCTTACTTAGGCAATTCGTGTTCCTCCATCAATAGCACCCATGCACACACACATACCAGCACATCTAGACATTATAAATTCACATAACGAAAACAACGTCTGCCTCACATGAGTAGATCATAGGCTCATGGTATTTTCACCTGCACATGGCAATGACGTTGGTTGTTTTGAATTTTTTTTTCTCCCCCAGCACTGAGTTACTGAAGTGTTATGTTTCTCTTAATATCTTAATATCATAAATCACTGATCACTGTATACTTTGCTGCTTTTGTTTTTTAGTCAGCTCACATGTTTTTAGCCTGCAGAGCCATCTCTTATGAAATTAATATACCAAAAAAATAAATAAAGAAAAAAGAAAAAATGATTCAAGTATTAGTTTTTGTGGTCCCACTTAAAATTTCTAGTCTTCTGTCTAGATTTGCTTGTTGCTCAGTTTGCCTATCAACAGAACAGAGAACCAACCAAAATAATCTATGACCCAGTTCCATATATAAATATACACTCTCTTGAATGTATGACAGGTACATTACCAAAACATGAAACTGATGTTTAAGTGTTTAAAATGTGTTTTTCTTTTGTTGAGTCATTCATGTCAAGAAAAGTGCTTACCATTGACTTTTAACATGATTTCAGTTTTACAGTTTACAGACGCTCATCCTGCACTTCCTGATTCCTATTAATGTCACACATTGCTGGGAACTTCTCTGGAGCCCTTGGAGTTGGTTGTGGAGAGGAGGTTGCTGCACAAACTGTTGAACATCATGGAGAACATCTTGCATCCCCTCCACCAACTGATGGTAAAACAGCATCTCTCTGTCTGTCTATCTATCTTACATATTATGACTCTTACATATTTGGTGTTCTGCAAAATAATAAGCATAAATTGATAGTAATTTAACAGTGCCTGACATGTAATTGGATTCCATGTACCATGTATTTGTATAACATATATTTGTTGTCACAGAAAATGTGTTGGTGTTTATTCAGATAAAACTCTAGGTGGGTATGTTAATGTTGTTCTTTGTCAACTTTACATTACCCACCTCTCTCATACTGTGTTTTAATTATTGTGTCAGTGAGGTAAGTTTGATGAGAATTTAAACAAGATAAAGTCACTAAAGGAGTGCCTAGATTAAACAGATGTCAAGTCTCTGCAAGCTGATTTTCAGAAGAAAACCACTGCCTGGAAGGTACAAAGAAAAAAAAAACATTCAACAATCATTCTACAAAAGAGCTTCAGTAGTATTTATCATATCTGAAGCGGAGAATTATAACACTAGAAAGAGACAATGACAGAAAAATATAAGCTCCTTGTGTCCAGGCCAGCAGTTGTGTGAATGTCTGCTGCTGGATAAATAACAGTTTTAAAAAGGACACTAGACACCAGTCTCTATGCCCCTCTCCAGCCAGTTCCAGGCAACTGCTTTCTAAGCAAGACCTTTGTTATAGTGGGAGTCATTTCGTAACGCTACTGGTGTCTGCACATTGGTTGCCAAGCTCAAATTGAATTATCAGCCTGTTTTCCAAAGGAGGCCACTTGGAAATTCCACTATTATAGATATCATTACTATGCCAGAAACCCCAGTCTGCCTGGGCCAAACACAACAGTTTGTGATGCTGCACTGTGTCTATGTGTCTGTATATCTGTGTGTGTGTGTGCGTGTGTGCACGCCCATTTGCCTGCATCAGTGTCAGCAGGATGAGTGGCTGTGCATGTATCAGCTTCGACAATCGAAATGATTTGTACTGAGACTGAACGCTCTAGGTATCTTAAACAGATTTGTTTTTTTGCCCACACGAGCGCCATCGGCTGATTAAGCAGTACATCGGCGTGCCATCGCAGTTATCCAGCTGTGGTTTGGCCCACAAATATCAACAAGTCCTCAGTTTCACACAAGTAACTGGGAAGCAGACACAGAAGATTAACTGTCATTGCAAAGCCAAACACTGTTGACAGGAGATGTTACAACTTGCGTTTGTTTTGAAGAATGTGCAGACTGTATGAACACACGTCATTAAAGCAATATTGTTATTTTCTTAAATCATAAAAGAAGCCAGAATAAAATGCTCCTGTTACTTTGCTGACATAGGGAATGACTGACAGGGTAACACTGGGCAAAAAGTGGCTGCTGTGAGAGAGAGCAACCCTTCTATCCAAGAGGCCACCATTTGGCTAAAATCAGCTCATGTTCCACCGACGCAACTGCTGCCCTTTATTCACTGTGTGCTCTAGGTGCCATGTTGCCTCCACACTCCCAGATTTTGGGGATGTTTGGTTGCCCTTTGGCAGTCTTGGATCTTTTTTGTCCAGTTGTAATCCAACCTTGCAGCACAGGTCTCATCGCTATCTAAATCAACAACATTAAAGTCAAGCAACTTAAAACAGGCAGCACTAGATGCTTAGTCTCTTTTTCTATATATCAGTTCCCAATTTCTTCCTTAAAACTGCACTGATTGATTTTTGGCTTTTTTTTTTCTGGAACCACAGCACTAACATATTATCACCATATAAAGTTGCATATTTACATATCTAGCAGACACGGAACAATATTCATATTTATTTGAAGTTGCGTTTACAGTCACCTGATGAATATAACTCCAACATTCACTTAACTTTTCCTT
Source organism: Toxotes lorentzi (assembly GCA_037833715.1). Taxonomy (NCBI): domain Eukaryota; kingdom Metazoa; phylum Chordata; class Actinopteri; family Toxotidae; genus Toxotes; species Toxotes lorentzi. The sequence continues at coordinate 6,467,501 of JBBMJY010000001.1, read as the reverse complement.
TTAGTTTTTAGTCTTCGTTTACTCCTGAGACAAATATCTGGCTCTTTAGTTGCTATATGCTATATTCACCATCAAGTCGCTTACATTGTTTGTCTACTGTGCCTGTGAGTTTGATTCATGCAGTCAGACGGAGACTGTTCCAACCTGTGCTGTGACTGACTAACCTTACATTTTTGCAGGCCACAAATTTCACATTACATAATCCATATTTAAAGCATAACTCAGTCCTGTAGGTAGCATCTGTAGATAACTGCCTGGCCACCAACATATCGGTAATGGAGACTCCTACACATTCATGCTTAAAATACCTGCTCCTATACACTCTTGCTAAAAATCTACTAAAAAGTAATAAAGTAATGAAGTGATGTATCAAAATAATGAGCTGAAAGACACTAACATTCTCTGTGCAGCTGAGGGAAAGAGCAGACTTGGTGGGTAATTATTTGTGGGTTTGACATTATAAGTATTTTTTTTGCGATTGTTAATATAAAAATATAGATTAGTGCAGCTTTAAGGACACAGGCCAGGTTCTTTTGGGAAATGAGTAGTCTTAACCTTTCCTGCTTTTTTTGGTGATAATATCCGCTTGACTTCACAAATATGAAAGCCTTTTCCAAAAGTTCTAGAAAAAACGTCAAATTTTCATCAAGTCGAGGCACTGGCTACATCCACTAACACTACCAGGATCAGAGGTTTTATTGCATGGGCTGCTGCTCACAGTGTAAAGACGCATCTGTCATGGTAGGATGCTCCAAATAGTCAGTCACTGGAATACACAAATGTTTACATCTATGACTAAGAATTTGTATGCCTCTTAAGCATGTAAAAAGAAAAAAAGCAAGTTGTAAAAGTGCCGCTGCCACAGGCCAGGCCAGGAGGTTGATGGGGCTGAAAGGATGAAGCTGTTGTCCTCACGCAAGGCAAGTCTGCAACCAGAGGCAATGCTCTCTTTTTCCCAAAAAAGACAAGAGAGCTGTGGACTTGCTCATCCGGTTTTTCACACTCCTGGCTCTGTTACGTGCATGCGAACAGCTTGTAAATGACAGGGGAAGCCAAGGTGTATAAAGACCAAGTGCCTCAGGCCAGGGGAGTTTACACAGCGTGTTGCTATTAATCCGCCCTCTCAGATTTTTCTATCCAGTTCTGCCATAACGATGCCAATCAAAGGCAACCTTCCTGTGAAGTTAAGTAAAAGCTTTTGGCAACTCCTTGATATGCTTTCTTGACAGATGTGATATTGTATCTATGTTAAATCTGCCAACAGGCATTACGGTGGAGAATCAAATCATGTGTGTGTCATTCACATGGTAAATAAATCTGGCTTTTCCAACAGTGAGAAAATGTAGAGATCTAGTGGCCCTGCAACCATGACCATATAAAATGTTTTTATTTATATTTATCCATTCTTTGTGTTTTAACCATTTAGTGGTACACTGGGCTTCACTGAGCATCGCATGTGTGCCTCAGATGGACCGGCAAAGAAATTCTCAAAGACACCAGAACCAATTACACTGTGTAGACACCTGCCTTTGAAAAAAATGTCGGATTAGCCACCACTGTTGTAATATCAGGTCTTGATTGAAGGATCAGTGCTTCTGAAAGAGCCTCATCCAGAGGCTTCTTAAACAGACACCTGTAGGACAACAGATAATACATACTGATCATGGGATTGGTGGCATGCTTTTGACAGAGCTAATAAGTCCATTACTCATCAGACAAGCTCCGATTCTCAGGCCTCTTAGCAGCTCCATTATGAGCCTACAGTCAGCCTACAATCGGAAGAGGGTGTGCCCAGAGACAAGGACTGGAAGAGGAACAGGCTTCAGAGAGTAAACTAGGGTTCTTAGCACTCAGCCTCAGGCACGTAACTCAGATTTAAGAATGAGTTAGCGTGTCAAGATAGCGTGTCTCGCTGCAGACCACGCCTGCACCTGTCAGGTGTTCTGTGGCACGCTTGTGTTTCGTGTGAGATCATGGGTGCGTGCGTGGTTGCATGTTAGATAGTAAGACATGTTTGTGTGTGTGCTCCATCTTCTTGTTGCACGCAGCTGCATACCCCAGCGATGATGGACACCTGTGATTTACCTAACCACTGCAATGGCTACGGATCCCTGGAAACACCTAAATATTTTAAAGAAGTGCAGCGTTTCACCTGCTGGGGCCATGCAACGTCCTCGTCCTTTTGCTGACACATTAAGTCTGGTTATATAAACTGTAACATTTCTGTCACCTCCAACTATCACAGTTACCTGTGCCTGTGGGTTTGATTCATCGATTCAGACTCAGACTGTTCTAACCTGTGTTTTTGAAGGTCACAAATTTCATATTACATAATCTATATTTAAAGTGAAACTCAATCCTGTAGGTAACACCTTCACATCAGAAAAAAAAAAAACAGTTTTATTTTTGCAGAACAAGCTATAAAACAGACGCAGGAAGTACCTGCGTCTGTTGGCAAGTTGGCAAGTACCATATTGTTATTTTTTGTTTAGTTTTTGTGGTTGAAAACAAAAAAAAATCTCTGTGGCTTTGTCAATATGAGCAACCCGTTTAACATTACACACTGTAATTTGGAACATTGTTACTATGAAAATATCAGTTAGTGCAGCTTTGAAGTTTGCATCCCATGCTCATTATATAGGAGGGCCTCTAAGGAATGACAGAGGTGAAAGCTGTTCACATGAGTCCAGCTTTCTGCATGTGTTCATGCTGGTGTTTATGTTCCACTCTCAGATTGTTGTGTGGTGCATCCTGCTGGTGGCTATAAAATCCTGCCAGTCTCTATACCTGGCACCTGAATTTAATTTTGGCAAACAGGATAAATCTAAGGGGTCTCAGTGTAAAGTGTAAATCACTGTGACATGCAAGAAGGTCCTGGGTCCAGACCCTGAGCTGGTTTCCACTGGATTCTCCACTGGTGAAAGGCAGAATCTAATGTTCCCTAGTTGTGATTGTCTATCTCCGTGTAATGAACGGTGACCTGACCTAGACGTCCCCCATGCATTTGTCCTATTTCCTAGAACCAGCAGCAGTTTCCTCTTATCTTAGACATTTGTACGTGCCTCTAGACACTAGGTGTCTTCAAGGATTACAAAGAAGAGATGACTGATAAACTTGCAGCCAAGCTAAGCTGCTACCGAAGCCTGTATTCATTCTTTGAACTATTTTTATCCTTTTTTGAAGGAAGCTTGCATTTTTATTTTATTGAGGTTTCAGGAAGCCTACATACAAATAATACCATAAAGTGTTTGTGAGAATTTAGATTAGGTGAAACAAAGAGATGTGGTCAGTCAGGGGCTGGTGACCCTGATGGAGGTCCCGTGACCTCCGTTTTCCTTAGTAGATCACATCCAATGCATGTATTGATCCTACTTTCTGAATGATATCAGTTAATAAGAAGATTCAGCAGCTTAATTTGCCATCTGTTCAGACATGCCAGTCTGTGCATCTTATAGCCCGCTTACTACAGATTACACAAAGTTTACGCTGGCACTAACAGTTAACAAAGCATGTTGCATATCATTATTAAGTTTTAATTTTGATATAATATTATTTTTAAGGCATTCTAAGGCCTTTCTTTTATAATCAACAGTACATAGATTACAGGAAACTCACATTTTTGAATGTATTTTTCCAACCTTTGAGGCAGACAATCATCTTCCAGAGGCTTGAGGCAGATAATCATTGCATTATTATGCAGTAATTATTACTAATTTGAAAATCAAATCAAATAGATGACTTTGCTATTATGGCATAACTAAGACATTCACTATTGTGGTATGTGTTGATTTTATTCAGTACTGTAATGAACAGACATCAGTCATTGCCTGGAATATATAAAAACAATCCTAAAATTTGCAGCCTGAATGGTTCATAATATGTACATACACATAATAATATGCCGTCTCTGACTCTTTCTGAACTCTTGATTTGTCCTTGAACTTAAACCCAGATCAGCAGAAGAGCTTGTAATAACTGCATTAACTGACCTGCATGTGCACTTGCACACATTTGGATTTCCCCCCCAAAAAAGAAAGAAACTCATGATACTGTATATAAATGCTCCATTTACACACTCTGTCTGTCTCTTGACATGCAGACTTGCTCACCCTCATACTTAAGCATGCACACACACACACACACACACACACACACACACACACACACACACACACACACACACAGAGAGACCCAGACTGTTTGAAGTGACAGCCCTGTCGTGCGTGAGGTGTATTTATGGATGGCCATAGTGTGCCAGTACGGAAATTCCTCTCATAGTAGGAAACATCTGGCCAAATTTTATCTGTTGTATCTTTATTCTCATCTAAAGATGCCAGCAAATAGTTACACAGCTCTCCTCACGGTACAACATCAGTGGAGCCTCGCACCCGAACTGCCTTTAGGAAAACACATGTGAAATGTATTATGTCATTGATAGTCACAGATATATTTTTATGAGGAGTTTTAAAAAGAAATATAGGGGATATAAAAGTATTATCACTCAATGTTGCCAATAAAAAAATGCTCAATTTTATAAGATGACATGAATTATAAAATTTTAATTATTAAAATTTGAGATAATTAAATGTTTGCCGTACTGATAATGGGATAGTTTCTGCTCCTATAACTGATCTTACTATGATGGACAGATCTGTCGTTGCTGGTGGTATGTGAACTTTTTGCTTCGACGTGCACTCTGACCTCCTCTCTGCCGTCCCCTACAGGCTAAGAGGAAAGCCTCCAGTTGCATGACAAGTGGTGAAGGAAATAAGATAATCTCTTTCACTCTCTTGCCTTTCTCTCACTGACATGGTTCTTAAATTGTTTCATGTTGTTTTTCCTGATCCTGGTTGCCCTGGCAACGACTGTACTGTGAGCAGTGACCGCACGACAGGGGGCGGAGCTGTTAGGTGAGAAGCCTGTCAAGTAGAACACACACACACACACACACACACACACACACACACACAAGCACAGTAGATTTGACTGAGATCTGTTCATCGGGATCAAAGAATCAAACACACCAAAAAGGCCAGAAAGAGTGAACTCAACCACAGAAGATCAAACACAAAGTGTGCTCTTTTTCTTTTTTTTAAACGCTCTCCTTGGTGGTGGGTACGAGCCCAGACAGGCCCCCTTTCTGAAAGCCTACGGCCTATAATTATCCCTCCAGCTGTTTATACCTAGGCATTTGATCTCTGACCTCTGATACTTACACTTTTCTTAATAACACCAAGCCACGCTAGAGTTCAACAGTTAGTGCTGAGGATAATGAGTGGGGGCATGTTACATGCACATAAATGCTAGGATGATTTACTTATTTTCCATAACTTGCATGTTTTGGAAATTATGAATATTTATAGTTAGTAATTATAGGAGGATGCAGTGCTGTAAAAGTCACTTTGGTTGTCTTATCTTGCTGGTATTTACAGAGATGCAATGCAATCCTGAATTTTAAGGGGAATTATCTGTGACTTAGCACCCTCTGCTGGTGGCACTGACTAAAACGTAATTTAGGGGCAGGAAACTACTCATACAAGTTAGTGCAAATCCCTGCTCAGTGATACTTTGACAGTAGCTGTTGAGGCAGAGTAATGCTTATTCATTTTCCACACACAAATTTTCCCAGCTCGTCTTTTTAATCTATGACCTTCAGTCTTTGTGGATCTGCTGCCTGCTTATGACATTCATGGTTTAAATTCTCATGCTGCTTTCAAAACTTGGACAGGAAGAGAAACATGCACTTATCATCTCTCCCTGTTCAACTGTCATTAAAATTCCTTTAATCAAGAAATAAGAGCCCCAAGCTGTTCACTGCTACGCCAGTAATGTCAGATTTATGTTGCATACCTTAGTTAAAGTATACAACAAAGAACCATCAGTGCCCGTACAGTGAGCACAGTTTTGATGTCCATTGGACATACAAACAAATAGGCTGTAACAAGTTACATTTACTCCTGCTACTGTAACAAACAACAAGTGTTTTTTGTGCACTTGTACTTTTATGTATTTTTTAAAATTAATAATCAGTAATTGCACTCATATTTGAAGATTTTTTAAGCTAAAGTATTTTACTTTGCTGCATTAAGTCAAAACAGTTATAGAGTAAAAACAAAGGTCACATGAGGTGTGAGGGGTGCCTTCACACCTGGTCTAACTCTGTAATAACGTTAAGCATGGTGTTGTTATGCGACCATGGGTAAGATAAGCTTTTTTCTGCACAGAAAAAAGGATTTAATGTGATTTAATGCACCACCCGGTGACCACAACAAGTGTTCCAAATCAAGCACACCTGCCATGTTGCATGACCAGTGGCTGCATGTTGGGTGTAAATGATAAATGCTAAGGTGTCAACAAATTGCGGCTAAAATTACAGCAATTGAGCACTTAGACATATAGCACAACATTTTAGGAAAATCCGTTTTTCACTTTTTTGTTATTGTCCTGTTCACACCTGACAATAACATGTGTCTTGTGATCTGACGTAAGTGAGTTCACACCTGGCATTAGATTGTGTCTCCACATGCATCTTGAGTGGCCACTTGAGACTGGACCTCATTTCCAGGGTCTATATGCAAATAAACACGTTCATCATTTTCAATTGCGAAGACCAAATGTTTTGTTGTTTTTATCCAGCGGGAGGCAGCGATGTACGTGGTCGGCTGGAAATTAAAGAAGAAGAAAGCAAAAGAAACTCCTTCAGTGTGGCCCAGGACACAGTCACACACACTGCTAAAAGAATATGTGGCCATAAGTGGCCCAGACCACCTACGAATATGGTCTGAACAATTGGATCTCAGTGTGTCTTGGATGCATTCACACCTGTCCTTAGAGCTGTCCACTTCAGATGATCAGATAGTCATATTTCCCTATGGCTCCGTCTTCTTTATCATATTTTGCTGGCAATTCAATACTGAGCTGCAAGACACAGGAGTCTCTCATTTATCATCCTTTTGATACATCAACAATAAATATTATTTTTTGATGCACTCACCTTTGTCTTTGTCAGACCTGTAAAGCTGAACCATTGCAATTTGAAGACAAAAAAAATAAAATTAAAAAACTTAAAATCTGGATTTAGACAGACTTTTATTGAGCAATGAGTTAACCCTTCTTGGCAGCCTCTTCATAGTAAAAAAAAACTTTCAAGCTGCCTTCCTTCTCCTATCTGTATGTGTTGAGTGTAAGCATGAAAACGGATGCACACCTGAACATGAACATGAAACTGTTCTTTTCACTGTATTTCTAATAAAGAATATGTTCACATTGAACTTGCCTGATAACATAGGTTATAAAAGTTTTAAAAAAAGATTTTTTAGAATCACTTTTTGAAATTGACCCTTACCATGAATCCTTTTAATTAAACGTCTTTATTGCCTACAACCTTTTCTGTATATCATTTCTAAGCAGCAGATACCAGCAGATTCTACTTGTCTGACGTTTACTGTCAGAAGATTGGATATCTCGTATATATTTCTTTTACATTATATTTAGATGAACATATTGCTGCAGTAAATGTTTTTTTTTTTACATTTGATTGAACATTTGAACTTCAGTTGTTAAGTTGTACAATTTACAATTGTACAACAATACATCAGGTATTACTGTTGGTATTACAGCACAGCACTGTGGTCCATACTCATGACTCTCAGGAATAAGTTTCTGAAGATGCCTCAGAGTAGAGAGTAGCTGCAGAGTTCAGACCTGTGGGCTTGATACCGCATACAGGTGCAGGGGAGTCTCACAGTGCGGGTCCTGGGTCTTTGTACTATCGCTCTGCTGGCAAACTGTCAGTGGCTGCAGAGCCTCCATGGACAGACTCAGGAACAGGAAAAGATGTAGACGATAAAGTTCATCGTTTGAAGTGGTTCAGCTCAGAGGGACAGCTCAGAGACTCAGACATTAAGGCTCACACTCAGGTTCTCACTCTATGTCCTACACGCACATCCCTCACTCACACCACAGCATATGAACGACAGCAAGACAGCACTCGCAGAGAGACTGTGGTCCAATTTCTGATTTTGTAATCCTTTGTATCTCTCTGTTTTACAGTCTGTGGGAGAGTTTGTGTGTAAACCAAGGCTCCTTGCCCAGTTCATCCCAGATGTGATTTTAGGAATTTCTTACAAGTTGGCACATTGACCACCAACATCCTTTATCAGTGAAGAAACGAGTTAAGTTTGGTGATTGTTTTGCTGGGTTTAAATGTTACTGTGAAGGTCAAGTATTGAGCATGAGATCACTTTGTCCAGAGCCCCACTCTACAAAATCCAGCTCCCCACTGGACTGAGGAGGACTGTCCAGAGAGATTCCTCGTCTCTCCCCAAACACCTTCTCCTGCAATTCAATTATATCATTACGGATGTCGGCCATCATTAGCAGGAGGAAGTCGAAGGAGCCGGGTGGTCCCTGGAGACAGATGGGAAATTGAGGAGTTTTCATTTTTCACAATACATCATTGACAGTCAGCCAACAATGTTTCTTTTTCGGAGGTGTAAAGCATTGTTACTGTACACAGATACAAAATAATGCACAATACACATTATGCAGCTATCTTATATAAATAAAACTTTGTGAAGGGTACACTGATTACACTAATTACACCCACTTCATGAAAAAAGACAAGAGGAAGACTCTTGATGCCGGGAAAAAAACATGGCCACTATTGCAGCAAAGAATAAAATTAAAATCCAATAACTAAACCATAGATAAGATATACATTACAGTTTCAGGGTATTCATGGTCGCGATGCATATTTTGGTCTGTGTATAGTCTCATACAGGTGTGTAAATTCTACATTATGGAGTAAAGACTAATTCTAGATAAAGATATGGAGGCAGATCAAAAACAAACTTTATTCCAAGGTATGAAATGAGTTTTCATTTGTAAAGTTGTAATAAATGTAGCATTTCTTTACTTGGGGAAATATATTCCTTTACAGAAGGAATATATGTGTTTAATCTACAAAATTAACTTACGGGTGGACCTCTTGGACCCGGAGCTCCTCTGTCACCCTGTAGATGAGAAACAGCACAAATGAACCGAGTTTCAGCATATACAGCCTTCCAAGAATAGCATCATGTATGCACAGAGCACCAGCGATGAGTCTCTGTGCCACAATGATTAAAATACTTTCAGAACAAAAGAACAGGCACTTAACTTGTATTCTATTCATGTCCTGAACACAGTAACTATACTAGGCAGGCCCAATTAATCTTCAGTATTTATTATATTTATATATTGGACTAACAGTGTTTGTACAATACAAGATAATCTTTGTCAATGTATCTTCCATAAGAACCAAAGAAACATGAACCATGGCAAAGTTAGCGTTTCAGAACCATATTATGGTTTGATACGTGGTTCAGTGCAATTCAAGCTGCCCATGTAGCAGCTTCAGTGGAGTCTATTCACTCAGTGACACATGTTTAAAGGTACTGCAAACACTAGACGGCAACAGTGCAGCTCCAAACAAGCACACACACAGACACAAATATAAGCAAGAATTTCAAACCCGTATGAAGAAAACAAAGATATGTTATAATGACCTTTATTCCATTTCTTCCTGGTGCCCCAGTTGGTCCCTGTATAAATGATAAAATATGGGTATAAGCTCTTCATCACAACACCTTTTCAACACAACATCTTTTCAACACAACACCTTAAGACTACTGTCAGCTTAACACCCTGTAATTAGCTGTGATGGTAACACTATGAGGAGAAATAAGCCTTCATGCAGACCAATGGATACACTTGATTAACCCTTTCATGTATGACGTTACAAATGTAGAGCAGTAGGCTTCTTTTTAATTAAAGCAACAGTGTCCTGCTGAAGGGATTATCATACAGACATTATGACATGTCATATTCAGAAAAGCACAGGTTTGATTAATAACACTAATGCTGGTTTCAGTCCATTCAGGTTTGTTAGTTGCAGGGTCCTGGAGTTGTTACTGCTCAGCCTGGAATGACTTCACACACATGTGTTTCAAGGCTATAAATAATCATACAAAGAGCAGTGTTGGACCTTGTGTTCTGTTTGAGGTGTCTTCTTAAAAATTTCTCTTATTTCTTTCTTTCTCTTTTGAAATGTGGGTTTGTGTTCTGTTTTTGGGCTGCAAAGATTTTTTTCACTGCAATACTACAAGTGGCCACTGGGACAAATAAGAAGCAAGACTGCAAGGCTGCGTCTTATCAAGCTCATTTAATACGTCCATGGATTTCAAGCAAACTCCTCAAGGCACCTTCACACGCCTCTCCTGTTTCATGGGAATTGTGGGTAGTGGATGATCGCTGTCATATGTGTACTGTTACTGCACAGTTGGCACATACTTGTTTGCAAACTTTAGATTTAGCAGGACAAAGAGCTGCAAAATAAGTTAGTACTATGACACAACTTTATTTATTTAGTTTTATGATTTGCAGTTGTTTTGGATTTAAGATGTGATTTCCAGGTTTCAGGACAGTTTTCCTTACGTCACTCTGACGACCTCAAGTAGAGGATCCAGTTGAAACTAAACCATGTAACAACTCCTAAACTATGGACATAGTTTTTTTTTCTTACCACTGGCCCCCTGCGGCCTCTTTTGATGTGCTTCATGTCAGGCTCTGGACCCATGGGTCCCATGTCTCCCCGTGGACCCCGAGGGCCAGGCGGGCCCCTCTCCCCTGGGTCCCCTCTTTTTCCTGGCTCTCCTGGGTGTCCTGGTGAGGACAGATGGTTAAAGTGATAAAGAAATCTTTTCAAATTAGAGTGATAAACATCAGACTGTTATTACATAACAGTAATATCATAATAGATCAGCTATGCTCCTCAGATGGGTCATTGAAAGCACTGCTCACCTTAAAGCTTTGGTGTTGAAAATCACTAGGGTCTTAAAGGTGAACTTGCCTGTATATTTGTTTGTATTTACGTATTCTTGCTTTTGAGTTAATTTTTATACCATCTGCTTTAAATTATTTAGTGCACTTTCAGTGTACCTTTTTAAAAAGTGCCTGACTATGCAAGTCTAGAAGCAGCTGTGGATTTGATTCTGTGTCTAATGTTACAGTTATCACAACATTACCTGGGACCCCAGGAGCTCCTGGAGGGCCTTGAAGACCAGGAAGACAAGGGCTATCAGGACTTTTTCCTGCCCTCCCCAGAGATGGTTTGTCACTACTGTTAGCCAGGCCAGGTACCTACAAACACATGGAGGAATGACTAAGCAGAATAAATACAGAGATAGTGTGTTTCCAATTTGAAACCTTGGCTATCTCTTCTGTTTGTAGTTTACTGAGCTATTAGCACTTTGACCCCAATCTCAGTTGATGTTTTAAAAATATAAAGCATCATAATTTACATTCAACTGTAACTTCCATGGTTTTATAATGTACTAAAATGTCTACAGGCAGTCTACGTCTTTGCAACGTCTACCTGGTCAGTTTGGAACCTGAGAACGATAAATCAAATATCGGTAAAGACTATCTGATCCAGTCATATTTGGTTTCATTCCTCTAAAGTAAACATGTTACCTGGTTTGGTGTCTGTGTGTTGCCCAGCCTCAGTTTAAGCTGTAGCAAACTGTTTTTCATGTTCATAAAATCCTGACAGGTGAATGAGCAGGTACCAGCACTCATTAATGTGTCTGACTTCCCAGATGAACTCACTGCAAGACAAAACATTTACATACATAAAAAATCTTTACATATAAATTAAAGCTTGGCATCAATTGCTATTCTTTACCTAATTCAATCTACACATACATATACTGAAAAAGCATAAATCACAGGTTGTGTCATTATATTCACGACTTAAAATTTAAAAGCTGATCATCTTTGTTTTGATATATCGTAGTTTGTCCTCTACTGATCCTGACACTGATGTTAGCTACAAACTTTGACTGAATTTAGGCAGATGGAAGGAAAAAGATCAATTTATTTAGCTTATAATTTCTTTCATGAATCTTATCTTGTATAGGCCTAACACTTCACAGAACAACAAACCAGTGCATGTCTGGATGCTGACGCTAACTCGGCAACTGGTAGCTTCCTATCCAGGCCTCTAAACCTCAACTGATTTGGTCACCAACTCTGAACTTACGGTTGTGTACGGGGATGCAGGAGCGCTGGTCCGGTGCGAGTATGTAGCCAGTGCGACAGCGACACACGAAGCTGCCCACTGTGTTCACACACTCATGGTCACACACACTGCTGCCTGAGTGCTCACACTCATCAATGTCTGTATGAGATGATCAATGAAATCAAAATCCAAGTTTGGAGGTTACTATAAAATGAATGCTACTCAAGCAATAGCACAAAGTGAAATGAAAGACAGACAAAAAGAGAGCAAGAGCTAAAGATTAAAGATGCTACAGCATGCCCTGTTGACATTAACACATAGGCACAGCTCAGTTTTGAGATATTATCCATCCTAACATGCAAGTTTCTTGTGGAACTTGTTTTTTGCCCTCACTGCACATAGGCCCGGGATTCTTTTCATCTATTTCTTTTAAAATTTAGGAGCTGTTAAAACCTTTGACTAGTCAAGAGCTGTGTATAAGCTGGGACCTCACATCAGTATAACTGCATGCACATGGTGTTTTACATCATGTGCCATTGGTCTGCAGATTTGGTAAGAAATCTTTTGCTTTATGCCAAAAAAGGAAAATACTTTGCTGTACAAAACAGAAGGAGGATGCTGTTTAAAGAAGCAAAGAGGAAACTGCTTGTTTGTCCTATTTTTAAATGCACATGTTTTACTGTAAGGACAAAAAGGGAGATGTATCATACCAGTAATACACGTGGTAGTCAAAAGTATTTAGCTGAAAGATGACGATGATGACGAAGGTGGGTGGGATACTGACCCAGACAGTAAGGAGATTGGTGGTTGCGGTGTCTTTCTCTGTCAAAGCGATAGCCGGGGTAACATGTGCAGACAACTCGTCCAAAGTTGTCAGTGCACTGCTGCTCGCAGGGCGATGCTGCACACACATCTACGCCTACAGAGAGAGAGAGAAGGCAGATAGAATGAGGACTGTCTGAAAACAAAAATACCACTGTAATCACCCATGAACACTTCTTCTTTATTATCGCCTCTTTCCATTCATAAAGTTCCACATCCACAGCTGGGAACTGACCAATACAGCTTCTATTGCTCTTTTGTCATGGAAGACATTTTTGACATGTCACATGAACCCAGGGCTTTTATGCTTCAATTAAAGCCTCTGAACTGGGATATGAAAAGAGCCACAACTAAAGCTTCTTGAGTTAAATGAGAAAAACAGATCAGTATTTTCACTTGATGTGGTATATACAGTATTTGCTTAATAGTGTTTATATTCTACCTTGTATTACATTTATCTCAAGAAGTAGTGGAACATCAGACTGTGAAGTAAACTGCTGTTGTTCACGTTTGACAGTGTGTTATGTTCATTGGGGAACAACGTCCTCTAGTGGCAAAAGTAAATCACTGTTAATCTATGGAAGCATCTATAGTGTTTCAGGTAGTGACACTAAAGACACCAAACTTTTGTCAGAATTCTTCATCAGTGTTCCTCATATTGATTATGTGAGTCCAATTATCGCAATACCTACATTTTTTTTTTAATGTGCCAGCTGCCTGTGCTGTGTTGTGCTGTTTGTCCCAGTTATGCACTACAGTGTGCAAGTTATCTGAATGGACTCCTTAAATATAATTACTCAAAACGGACAAAGATCATCCATAATGACAGCATTCTCTGGAGGTCTACATTGACAAATATGGTCTCCACATTGCTTTTTGTGCAGCTTGTTCTAATCTATAAACTAAATATAATATATAATATATATATATATATATATATATAAACTAAATAAAGATGAAGAAACTATATCAGATGAGGAACGTGCATAGTTTGTGAGTCAAACTTAGAGGATGGTGTGTATGGTTTACCTACTTTCAGGTATGCACTGGCCCATCACAAACCTGAATCCTTCACAGCATTTCCTCCTGAAAACACAGAAACAGTAATCAGATGTTTGTATTTCTACCACCATTTTCAAATCAGCAGGGTCAGTCCTTCAGCCTCTAATCGCTAAAGGAAAAGCTGGACATTTTGCAATATATACTTATTGCAAAATGTATATTTTGCAATAAGCTGCAGCTAATCTGGACATAAAGACTGTGAACGGGGGGAATAGTTAGTCTGGCTCTGGTAACAAACTCCACGTACCAGCATCTCTAAAGCTTTCTGTTTAGACTGTTAAATGTTTTGTTTAGTCCATAAAAAAATTAAAGAGCAAAACTCATCATGAGGCACCCTATACACCAGGGGTTTGCAACCTATGACACCCACACCAGCAGCCCAGGCGCTGTAAGGAGTAACCATCCCTGCACACAAATCTTGCAGGCCTTTCCAGCTCAGTTGGACAAACTAAAAAGTTTGGGTTTGTTGCATGAGAAAACTGGGCCCAATGTGCATTTTGCTGTGTCAAATGTAAACAGTCATTTTAAAACTAAGAGTGAGAACGACTTCAAAGATCAGTCTCATGAAGCTGAGCCAATCAAGAGGATAGCAGGAAAATATGCTGGAAGGAATGAAACACATTTAAAACACTACACACCTCCAAAAATTAGGGTATGTATTTACTCTGAAAAATACATTTCAGAGTGTGTCACTAAAAACATACAGGAAACCATCCCAGAAACATAAAGGAGGCTTTCGACAGCAATGAAGAGGATTTACTTGATGGATTGTTGAATAAAGACAACATCATTTCCAGGATTTAAGACCTGCCTGTGTTTGCAGTAGCTGTGGGTAGCTGAGTTACTGAAACACTGGAAAATGTACACATCCAACAAACTGCACTGAAAAATGTAGCAGTGTTCAGTGTGAACATCAGTGACATCCCACGTCTCACAGTCAGGTGACAACAGATCATCCAAGTATCAACATACAGACCAGACCAAGAGAAGCAGTAACAGGCAGAGATCACAGTAATTGTTAAGCTCAGGTAATATTTTACTTATTAGCCTATTAGCCTATATCACAACAAGGTAACAGAAAGGGAAGACCCTGTGCAAATAATAGCTGTATAAACAAGTTTAAACATCTGACAATAGTGTAACTAACTACTGTAACAGTGCATAAACTGATAATAAATTACATGCAATCAAATCATTTTTTGTGGTCATTCTGTTGCCATTTCTGCATCACAACCAGTTTACATATTACACAGTTACTGCAAACATGTATAAGCTTTAAACATTTCAGCAGACTGTCTCTCCAGCTGTCTGAGAGCTTCTGGTCCGTGCTCCCGTTTTCTCTCTAAAGTACCAAAAAAGTCCACTGATAGATAAAGACATATATGTGGAAGAGCAGTTGCAGTTTAGGCACTATGTATTCTGATTTGGCTTATTTCTCTTTTTGTTCCCTGTACAGTACTTAAACTCTGACTAAATAAACAATGAAAAACTATCACTGATACTCTAGTTTTGTGATATAAGCTTGTAACAGTTGGATGCCGTATTTTTGAAGTACAGGATTGTACAATGAACGACGGGCAACGGTTTCTCCCAAAATTGATTTATGGTGTTTGGCATTGACAGTCGTCCAGCCATCCCATAACAATCCACCACATGTTACAGACATTACAGTTGGAAAAACAGAGAGGAAATGGTTCAGAAACTGGAGCAGGACAGCCACGCAACAAGTATCACACACAGACACAAGCTTGGGAAAAAAAGGGGGAAGAAATGCAAATGTCCTCAATGCTGCATGCTGTTACCGGAGGGGACTTAGCATGCTGCCTCATTCACAGCCCCCTCAAGACAACAAGTTGCTTTTATTCTCCGCCAGCCTCCATGCAGTGTAACCCTAAATCACTCTGAGATCCCCCCTCCTTCTCTTGAATGAAAAATAACCTATAAAACGGTGAGGCTGGCCTAAACTGATGAGATCCAGATGAGAGCGGCTTTAATCTGCAGCCTGTAGCTGGACGTGTTGAGAGGGATGCATAGGGCCGGACTTAGAGCTGAGGTGGAGACAGGAGAGTGAATGCTGAGATGAACATCGTCACTCATTCAGTCTGTCAGTCTGGCAATCAACCCATCAATCAATCAGTCAGTCTTCTACATTGGGATAATGTGTTGCAGATGCAAGTCTGTCCTGGAGAGGAACTTCATGAGTTTATATCTTTGGCGCCAGATTGATATAGGTGCTGATACTGACCTTATAAAGATAACTGGGTATCAGTTGTGATGTGATTTTCCTTGTTCCTTCATTAATGTCATTATCACACTTCCTGTATAAGGTACACTCAGCACCCAGTGCCACAGCAAACTCTGGCCACATGTTCACCTTTCATTGAGGTAAACAGATTTTGTTTTGTATTAGGGCATACCTATTAAAATCAGGTGTTTTATTTCAAAATAAATAAAAGATCTCATTACACTTTAGCTTTTAAGGGAGAGAAATTGATTTCATGGTAGTCCCAATATAAATTTAATGCAGCTGCGTATTCACAGTAGAACTAATGAATGCTGCTTAATTCACTATTTCCTAAATGGGATCACGCAATATTTAGATAACAAAATATCCTTTGTTCTCTCAGTTTAAAGATGCAGGCTAATGTAGGAATTAAAATGTAAATGTCTGTTTGACTCTGAAGAAGACATTTTTTGCTTCATAACTCAACTCTTCAATAAGTCATTGTATTTTATGATTAGACCAACATTTTTTTATTATGAATTCATCCATTTCTATTACTAAAAAAAAAAGCAGAAACATGTTGCATAACCAAAGACAGAAAAAGTGCTGTAGTCAAAGTCCAGCAAGTACCAAAAGAGCAGACTTCTTTTGGGTTAGTGATGAGTTTAGCAGAAGATATTCATTTAGATTTAAAAACAGTGAAGTTGCTAGGATGCTTCACCAGAACTGCCTCTCAAATGGTCGAACAGTCCTGTAAACCTCTGTTCTGACATCAGAACAGAAGGAGCTGTGTCCAACAATTTCTGTAACTTACCAACAGGTAAGCCCACATAATTCATCCTCTGGGCACCACGAACATCAACAAACTTTAATGACAATACATCCAAAGTCCTGATGCTGCCTTCCTTTTTATGCTGAGACTGTAGCTAAACACACTCACACCAGAAAGAGAACAAAACTGACAATCCAGGACACTGCTGCAGAGGATTACCAAATCAAAATAACAGAACAGAATCAGGAGAGAGGCAGCGAAGGCCATGTTATCTCACTGTAATACCTTACACATCCACATACATCGACAGGCCGCCTGTCTGTCAGAAATGCAGCAGCCTCTGCAGCTCTCCCCTGGGCGTTTCTGACAGACAGGACAGGGGAGGCTGGGATGTCTTGGCAAGCAGATGAGGGTGAAGGGAGAAGTGACCCGTGTGTTTTTGTTTTGGAATGTGAAAGTATGTTGGTCGGACAGGCAACAGGCTCGGTCAACGTGACTCTACAACACAGACCATTACACTTAGTGGAATCTAAAATGAGCACTGTGTGTGTGTGTGTGTGTGCGTGTCTGTGTGTGTATATACACACCACACATTGCCTAGTGGGTATACACAGATGTTTCTTTAGTCAGTATGTGTAATAATTAGAAGTTGCAGTAGTGTTATTAGGGCATGAAAATGGACACAAAATACTGCCCATAGCTGGTTTTGATTAAAATAATATGAGCGACCTGGCTTCCAAAACCCAGAACAATCTCACTGTGTGTGCGTTCATCTGTACATACAGCATGCGTGTGACTGAGAGTCTGTGTGAGGGCTGGGATACCATCCAGTAATTGGGTACAGCCTTTTAATGTCAGTCAGGGTTTATTAGTGAAAGAGATCCATGACGCTAGCAAGCTCCCTCTCCTCTCTCTCTGCTCTCTCCTTTTTCATGTCCTCTCTGTGCACTTTACTTCACTTGCCCTACATCATGCCTGTGATTTGGAACATGTCAATTTATATTTAGGCCATTCTATCAGCCTCTTGTTTCACAATGTGACCCACTGGTTCACTAGTTGTTGACATAATCTCTGTCTCACTCTCTTCTCTTCAGATTGACATGTTGTTGGCCTCAGTATTGCCCTCTGTCCATGAAACTTGATGAGGTGTCTGCCTTTTCCATCTTTATTTCATTCAGAGGAATATTTTTCTGTCCTCTTAAGATTTGCAGAGGCCAGGAATGCTCAGAGCCTTTAACACCCACTTTTACACTACAGAACTAAACTGGAATATCTGTCTGCTAGACCTCAGCTATTGATTCTCCACAACCAAAAGCTCTTTCTTTTTTTTTTACAAATGCTGTAAATAAAAATGTCCTGAGGGACAACAATCTCCACGTGAAGAATTTTACTTATTATGCAGCTTTTACAGCTTTGATCCCGAGACCTTTCCCTGACTATACCAAAATGGCACTTAGGTTTATGACCAAGCACCTGCACATTAGTCTGAGCTGTACTTTATGTTTAATGCTAATTAGGAAATGTTAGCAAACATTGTACCTGCTAAAACACAAGAATCTTAGTGTTGTCATTGTGAGCATGTTAGCATGCTGATGTGGGCTTCAGCTGTAAGGCCATGGGACTGACCTTACTAACCAACATTGATGTAATGATTCACACAAAGTTCTCTCAAAAAGACATGCACAGCACTGCAGTGTTCAATGGATTTTTACCAAAGTAACTCATGAAATGTTCATGAATGTGTACTGAATTAAAAAACCTTGTATTAAATTCTAGACATGATACAGGATTGGTAGTTTACCTCTTTGGCCCTATACTTCTGGTTAGCTTATGCCACGTTATGGCTCAGTCTGTAGCAGTTATATTTTGTATAGGTTGAAAAAATTTATATATTTAGTAATTTGCTCATTTGCACAATACACAGCTGATTAGCTCTGCATTAGGAAAATACATGGATGACAGAAAGGTTTGGAGAGGATCTGGACAGCCTCTCTTGGCTTTTGCTAACACATTGTCATGTGTGGATATCATGAATTGTGACTGCTGGCTGCTGTTTTTGACAGCTTATGTACCCAGAGTGAGATAAATTATAATAAACAAACTGAACTATAAATGGATTGGACATTACAGAGTTCATGCAGATCCACTAAAAATCCCTTGACTGGCTGTGATACAGATCCTGCTGAGGGCTTTATTAAACCTCTAACAACCACTGATGGTTGTTCGGTTAAAAATAATCTGTAAACAGTAAAATGACTCTTGGAGATTTCTGGTGGGAAAGAATAAGCAAGAACAAAAACATGAGTCACCCTTGGCAGGATCCTGACCTGGACTAGTGATCTTAAATATAAATCTGACTGATTATATCATGTGTAAAATCTAGCATGACATAACTACTCCACATTGAGTCTACATGCCACACTGGCCTGACCCTATCCAAAGCATCCTAAACGTCATCCCTCTCCATCCTCCTCTCTGGCTGTTGGGTACTAACGTTCTCCCAGCAGTCACTTGTCTTGGTGGTGGCTGACCCTGCAGCTACCTGTCCAGTGAGGGGTGCAGGCAGGACCACAGACGGCCCCAGTTTGCTGCTGCAGCCTCTGCCAAAATCAGCATGAAGGCACTGGAAGAAACACCAAGACAAGATCCAGAGGTAGGCCTGGGCCTGGATCACTTTACACTGAAGATTATGTACTTTAGCAAGGGGTCTCCTTCCAGAGGGGGAATGCTCACTGTTATGGTTTTCCATCCAGTTTTACTGTGATTTATTTGTGCATTTGCAGGCAGAAATGTGCTACAAAGACAGGATATTCATTATAGCACCCCAAGAAAACCCCACTACCTCCCCAGTCCCCAGGCTAGACAGTGCAGGGGTCCAGAGAGCAAACACAGCATGGATGAGGCTTTTCATAGATGATGCTGCAGTCACTCTGCATTAAGAGTCTCATTCATATTACAGAGCGTTGCTTCCCCAGTTTGTATATAGTTTTCATGACTTTTGAAATAAATCCCATCTCTTATCTGTGTATCGCCTTTAACTGCAAAAATGTGGGATGATCCAAGGGGGATAAAGGGGGGAGGAAATGCCACAAGTAAGAAATGAGGGAGGACATTGACAGGAGGAAGAGGAGGATGGTTAAAAGACAGTGATGAAGGTTGTTGTCAGCTTAGAGTGTTCCCTCTTGGGACTCTGGTGGGAGGAACACAGGAAATGGAGCTCAGTGCAGGTCAACGGCCTCTTGACACACCAGGACAGGAGACCAGCTGTGTGTGTGTGTGTACGTCTTGTCATTTTGATGGATGCTTCTTACTGATGTTGCTTATACGTGTTACAACTACAGCATGTTGTATTCATCAACCGTGCTGTAATTGATTTATTTGCTCTGCAAAGCTCACAGTCGCAAGCAGTTAAAAAACTTGGCTGGTCATGCTGTGTGATGGTGTGATGATGGATTATACTGAAGCACATTAGTATGATGAGACCAACAATAAAACTGTGGCATAACACATTGTTGGGGGACTGCCATGTTCATTTTTTTTGCATATATTCTTTTGGGAGTAATTTCTGTTCATTTCAGATGGTAAGCTTTTTTTTTTGTTTGTTTGTTTTTGTCTTCTCAGTGTGTTTCAATTTTTTTGCTGGTGCTCAAACTGGTGGGAGTGTTATAGTTTTTTTTTTTTTTTTTTAAAAATAAGGTGTTCTGCCCTTTGTGGGTTTTTTAAATCCCCAATGAAAGCACATTTAATACTACTTAAAATACATAAATTAACAAACTAATTTGTACTTTCTACCCATTTGTCAAGACAAGCAGCAAATTCCAACTTGTTTAAAGATTAAAAATGTCCAAAAATTCAAAATCGTCCTAATGACCTAAATCTAAAATGTCGTAAACTCCTCAAAATCCACACAATAGCACCATCTACGTCAGCTTCCTCGTAAAGGTGTGAAGGTGTTGAGCAAAGCCGCATGTTAAGCTCTTTCAGTGTGAGTGTATAATTGCGTGTGTGTGTGTGTATTCTTTTTAACTTGTGTGAGTATACATATGTAAAGGTGTTAGAGTGGTGAGTGTGAGCACCTCCTCTCTGTTTATTTGCTCTGCCTGCTCACTTCCAGGGCCCAGGCCTCAGGGGAAACATCAGCGCTCTGGCCTAACAGAGAAAGCTTTGACTGGGAGCACAGGAGGTCTGAAACACTTCCACCAGAATACAGGCTGTCCTGCACTCCTCCTGCTCCTCCATGTTATGCCTCACCTCTCCCCACTCACCTCATCTTTCCATCATTTCTCTTACCATTCTCCCATCCTGACTCCCTCTTTAAAAACACCCTTTAACCTTCTGTTTCCTTGCTGTCAGTCCAGGATCATAGGAATATCTTGATACAACCACTGAACATGTGAGCAGACACACTCAGTTTTTATATTATATCTCATTGAGGTGAGCTGATTTTATGAGATAAACATTTTCTGTGGGTGTCTGCTAACTGCTGTTGTGGATGCCCTCCATCTCTGTTTCTGTATGCAGTGCTGGTTTCCAGATACAGTTTTGTTATAGGTTTACTCTGTCCACTAATAATGGCAACAAATGGATTTCAGGATGCTGAACCTACAGATGTCTCTGCACCCAGCTGTTGTTTGCCAAAACATCCTGCTCTCTTCAGCTCTCCAAATGCTGAGCATTTAAAAGCATGAAAACCTTAAAACAAGATAAACTGCTAAATAAATAAATAAACAAAGTGGAATAATCCCATTGGAATGGTTATTAAAACCACAGACTCCACAGACCAGATTTCTGACTAAGCCTGATGATTGGGAATGATGCAGCATCTCACCACTTCATTGTGACATTTTGTAAATTGCCCTACATTATTTCGTTATGCACGATTTCCCAGTAACCACTGAGGAGATTTTAACGAAACAGAGGTGCTTGATTCATTTTCACACTTCATGCCAGATTTTCAAACTGGCTTGTAAATACAATGGTTTTACGTCATAACTAAATGGGTTTGTAAGTTCTCTGCCATTACGAGACTGGAACATTTATGGGACAACATGTTTACTGTTGCCTGAATTTCATTTGATTCAAGAGGATTAAAAAGGATTTCATGATTGTAAACATGACCACGTCTTGATGTGTGTGTCTCAGGGCTGACAGAGCGTTCCCAGTGGTGTGTGGCCCCTGTGACCCGTCCAGGCTCAGTGTCACTGCAGGAATGTGGCATCGCTGACCCTCTGAGCTGTTTTCTGTGACAGACACACACGTGATCTGCTCTGTCCAAGTCTACAGGGATCTGGATGTTTGGTATCCTACCTGACAGCAAAGAATGGTCTGAGGGAAAAGATGTGGGGGAGGACATGGGGAGAAACGGATAAGCTATCTTTCCAACTATATTTCTAAGCAGACAACTGGGAGTACATTTTTAAAATATTCCCAGAAATAAAATGTAAATTAGGCCAGTTTCCATCGACATCAGCTTCCTAAACAGAAAACACATCCACCTGATCATTTTTTTCTCTTCATCAGTATTAATCTTTTATATCAGCTAAACGCAGGTCCTTTTGTCAGAAGTGTGTAACCGTTGTAATTTTTTTAGGGCACACAGACTCTGATTTACTCACTGGCCAACTGATACCAGATGTTAATGCCTCCTGCTCACATTGTGAAAGTATCTGGGAAGCCATAGGAAATATTGGAACATCGCTATATACCAGACCAGTGTGTTTCCATCATTACTCATTGTATAATTTTCTGGCATAAAATATTGTCATAAAAATAAGTGGATGAAAACCAAGCAGTGGAATTGCAGAATGTATCACAACCTCATGTGCGTGTGTCAGAGAGAGAAGCTGTGAAAAGTAACACTTGTTTTTACGTGGGATGCTTGAATTATGTATTTTTATGTATATTTATTTATGTAAATGCGATTAAAACACACTGAACTGAATTGAGACTTATGGTCCAATACTGAGATAAGGGAGGTAAAGAGGGACCAAAGTGGGATGGGTAAGTGTTACATATCGACGAGTGAAAGCAGCTAGGCAATGAGGTCAAGCTAACGACAGATCCCTAATGATGATGTGTCTGGATAGGTTTTCATGCCAGAGAGGAAAGCTGGTTTAAAGGAGAACCTTTTACTAAAAATCCCACTAGAGACTGTAACTGAGGCTCAAAGTAATGGACTGATAAGACCAAGAAGGTCTTCCAAGTCTTCTGAATGGCTTTGTGACTGGCTCAATGTTGAAAAATCCTGGAGGTACTGAGAGATTTATAACTGTTTTCACTTGTAACTCCACAGCTGTTACACTCCACACCTCCTCTCAGCTTTCAGTTTTGTTACATGAGACAAAGCTTCATATGTGCAAGCACATGCGCCCCGCCGGGCTTGTCAACTTCAAACAACAGTGCAACAACAATGTCGTTCCAGTCTGTTATCAATTGGCCGGTAATTTGTTTTGCTGTATCGACAGTGACAATGCAGCCATAAAAAGGGCTGAAAAAACACTAATCTAGAGCAGATTGTACGAAAAAAAAGCCCAGCCATTGTGTTTGTCCAGAGGGCCGTTCAGGTGCATGCTAATCAGAAAAAGATGGAAGATGATGACTGGAATTTTTTGGGAGGTCCGACTCTGGTCTACAGCTCTACAAAGACAATTATACCTCCATTAAACACAGGAAGCGTAACTCAAAGGCCTCATAAAAGTTCACTCTGAGAAAATGAAGATGGGGACAGCGGTAAGTTCTTCTCAGTGTAATGAAACACCAGAAGTGAGAGCGGTACAGCTTTGCTGAAAGAATCTTGTGTCAGCTCCAAGTGTGAGAAAAATGAACAGGTTACTGTTCCCACAGCCTGGGATTTGTTGATCACCATCCAAAGTAAACAGAGAGAAAACGCTTAAGGGAGAATTGAGAGTGATAGTTTGAATAGGATGCCCCCTGTGGACTTCTGGATGCAATACAAACAATCCATAAGCAGGTCGCGTACGTGCTGTACGTAATGTGTGAGTCAGCTATTTGTTTCCACAAGGCCAGAGCAGAGATTTCACCAAGCATTTTAACGATCTGAGCTCATGAGCTGCAGATGAAAAATGAATTTATCCCCAGTGTTAATGATGAGGACTGAGCTGAAGACAGAGCTGTCAGTGACTCACCAGAATCCTCTCTGGATGATAAACAGTAGACTCCAGGTAAAGGGAATTTAATCACCAAGACACACATACACATATATATAAAATGTACCAGATACCAGATATGCACACACATGTTTACAGTTTATCCAAATTTGTCCCACTCTGTACCACCATACATCTACAAAGTGAGGCAGATTTGGCAGGATTTACACTTGCGCACGCACACACACATACACACACACACACACAAACACACACACACACACACACACACACACACACACACACACACTTAAAAGCATAACAGATGATCTCATTTGCACATGTACACCTGTGTGGACACACACACACATAAAGACAGACACACACACATAAAAGTATCAAATCAAAGACCAGACATCTACAAAGACAACACACATGTGAACACATGCATAAACATATTCACATACCACTCATAAACATGTGTCCAAACACACGACATGCACAGTGATGGAAGCATCTGGTTCTCGTTACCTGTTTCAGACTAAAATCAAATCACCTCCTTCCATTCTTCAGTCAGAGGTTTCCTGCTGTTTGACAGAATAAGCTTCAGCTCCTAATTTTACTGTTTATTGTTTGTCCATTTCTGTATTAATCCTGTCACTGGAGGACAAGCCTACTGGGCTGAGTAGTGAAATGTAAAGTGGGTGAGTTATATTATCATAGAGAAGTGATAACATGTACAAACAGTTAGTTTACAAGTTACAAGTTAGTTAGTGTACAATAGTGTATGTCAGTGTACAACAGTTTACATTTTTGAGGAAGAAAGAGAAGAAACACATCAGGGCTTTTTCAACAGGGTCTTCCACGACCGTGACAGATGATGAAATTCACTTAATATGTAGATGATGATGATGCACGTTTTAAATCAAGTCAGAAAAACTTAAACATCATGCTTGCAGTAGGACATTTTTTTCATCAACAGCAGCATTATAATGACTTGTTTTATGGCTTGTAAGAGGGGGACCTCTGACTGCAGATCCCAGCAGGCCCTGAGCGTTCAGCCCTGCAGCGTACGAGCCACACACACCATACAGCACACATGTAAGGGAAGGTGTGGACATGTACACACATACACTTCTGCTTCTCATCACCTGCTATAGAAAACAGCCTTCTGTCTCACAAGTACAGATGAATAGCACAGTGATATGATATATTCTGCCTGCTTCTCTTCCTCACTGCATCTGTCTCTTACACACAACAGCTGCTGCACCGCAACTGACACTACACAGCAGTGTCCATTGCATGTGCACAGTTTTCTGCTAACAGTCCCACAATGTTATGCTCTACCTGTAAACCACTGAGTGTATAATCTATGTATGATAAAGGCAATGATTTGTGTGGAGATTTAAAGGTGAAACAGTACAACACAAATATGTAAATGTATAAAGTTAGTCGTTTCCACTTCTTTTGTATCAGACTATACACAAGGCAGCTATTAGACTAAACAGCACTGATATACAAGGACAGTACAATGTGTGTGTATGTGTGTGTGTAGGGCGCATGCTCTGTATTTCATATTTTATCTGGAACCAATTGCCCGGGAAGCATCCCTAGTGCATGCAGATATATTTTTATAAAACTACTGATGTTTCTGATCCAAAGAGGACATCAAATATGAGGGGGATGTGAGAGGAAGACAGAGAAGAGAGAGAGACACACAAGGAAGAATGAAGGTGAAAGTGAGGGAGAGGAAGAGAAAGAGAAAGATGAGAAAGAGATTTAAAAGGAGAAACTGACAGCTGAAAGGGAAGGATAAGACATAAAAGAAAGACATAAAAACATAAAAGACATAAAAAAATAAGAACGATGGTCAGGGTGGATATAAGAGGATGGAGATAAAACAAAGAAAAACAAAGGAAATGAGAGTAATATATAGACAAGAATGGGAGGACAGAATCTGAGAGGGGCTGCGAGTGTGAGTGTAAAGTGAATGTCATGTTGATGTCTCCGGAGCGGAGCTGCTGTTCTCCTTCTGAACGTCTGATTCACTGACAGCATCAGTGAGTGGAGCTTCAGTCAGCATCCCACCATATGTACTCATCTAGGTGGGAAGCCAATTACAGAAGAAAGAGACAAACACTCAGCAGCTTCTCTGATTTCCCCTTCTTGCTCTTTTTATAGGCCTTTACGTGGTTTTCCAGGCAAATCCCTCACAGAGGAGATCACTCAGCCAGGGTGTAGCTTTATTTCCTTTGGATCAAAGAAAATACCTCATCTTCCAAAGCCCCCCCAAACTCCACACCACTCTGCTTTACTTTATTCCCTTGCCACTTTGCTGTAGTTCTCCCTGCTGGGCATATTTTCTGTGTCTTTTTTATTATATTCTTATTATCCTTACTATTCTGTTTGTTAAAGGCCCAGGAGCTGCCATGTGTTTCATGGAGGCAAACTTTAAATGGAATGATATTCATTTCTCCACACTTGGAAGAAACTACACACCGTTTTTGTGCTTTTGAACAGATAAAATCGACAGAGCGACAGGCAAGAAAGACACCTGCTCTGGTATGATTGTCTTAGGTCGAAAAATTCTCATGACTCTGACAATTAATGAGATTTCAAAATAACAATAAATTAATTTGTATATCACTTTTCTAAGCAGTTACAAAGTAAATAACATTAAAACAAACAATGAGCTTAAAAAAAACTGATACTGTGTATCAAGTATCATTTCATAAGTGTAAAAACTGTGTCTGCACCTCAGAGTTGAGAAACTGTTGAAACTGTATTTTCAACTTCTTTTCATAGCATCAAGCCAAAACTGAGTCCTGAAAACTGTTTTTGTGCTCAAGACTGGGTTGAGATGAGTAATTCTTTCACCCATCTCTGCTGCTGCCTCAGTTTCTGGAGTCTTCTGTGTTTAACGTGTCAGACTACCATCACAGAAAAATGCACCTGAGTAGATTCGGCTTTTCAGTCTGTGAGTGACACACATTGCCCTGGATTTTGAACTGCTAAAATAACTGTTATGCACACGCTTAGGAGGGTAAATCAGTAATTAGTTGGTGAGTTATGAATAAGAAACATGGTGTTTGTGTTTTGTGAATCTCATTAAGCATCTTACCACACTGTGTTTTTCCTCATTTACTGGGTTGATGTTTCCCTGGCCACCACTTCTTTATCTGTCCTTTTTACTCTGTATGTGTCTTGTTAGCCTAAATGACCATCATGTCAGTGTTGTTTTAGCTGGATGACTCATTACCACAGTTTATTTTATATGTAATTTGCTGTGTTGTTGCTCTTTTCTGAAATGATGATGGTTTTGTGCTTTTCTGTGCACTTTTTTTTAAACAAGCTTTCAGTTGGCCTGTTTTACCTTCTTTTACACAAATCAATGTGCAATCTTGTGATGCTTGACCAGTAACATTGGGGCTTGACTGAGCATGTGTACATGTGTGAGTGTGTGGGGAAAGGTTAGCATCTTTGAAAGCATGTGAAGAGGCTACGAGGGATCCAGAAGTGAGAGCCAAGTCTAATGCCATAAATCCAGAAGGAAACAAGGGAAACGAGAGGAGGCTTGAGACTCTGATATACCACTACTCTATCTGTAGTGAAGCACTGAAGGTGTCAAGGAGCAAAGTTCACACACACACACACACAATGCACACTTGGATTCCAGTTAACAGCTGTCAGTAAGTTAATCAATCATTGCAGCCAGTCAATCAGTCAGTCAGCAGTTTGTTTGGTCATTTAAATGCTCAATCATCCAGTCTGAAGAGTCTGAAGTGTCATGTCTGCTTCAGGGTGTCATTCACCCTGAAGCAGACACTGTGTCTCCCAGCTCAGTGTTATTTTAGAGTTTTAACTACTGAAAGACTGCACATGTTCACCTCTCAGAGGGACCATGACACCACAGTGTCTCATCCTACCCCATCCCAGAGCACCACCTTCCCAAGAGTTAACAGAACACAAGCGGTAGCTGCTGGTGCTCAGGTCAAATCAAGACTGACTGAAGTGTTTCCTGTCATACTTGTTTCTTTTGCCCTAAAACGATCAGACATAATTGTTTTTGACAAGGACAAGGACAGGATCAGTTTCTTCACACTAACCTCGCTGACCTTATCTGGGTAGCACAAAGCTGTCAAAGTTCCATTCAACACGATCAAACTCTTGTTGTTTATTACATTTGACCTGATCACTACCCCAGCATTAATACCCAGGCTACTAGACAGAGGCCTGGCTTCTGTCTCTCCAGAGCCAAATACACAGGCTCAGCCCAACTAGAAAGAGGGAAGCGGAGATGGAGATGGAGTCCAGGCCTGGAGTTGAGTCAGTCTCCGTCGGTTCTCAGTAATGACCACTTTAAATGTTTCTGGGTGACACACAGGGCAACTCTGGGTGGGGGGGTTGTACTTGGACTTGTTGCTTGTAAAGGAATTCATGCCTACAGACCACTTTCAGAGTTTCTATCCATGTTAACAAGGTCTTTCACTTTTTCACCTCATCCTTTCTGACCACAAAAAAAACCAAAAAACACGCCGAACCTGTGTTTGGCAGGATATTCAACTAATCCACTCTTATCCAGCTGCCCGGTTAGCTCAATTGGTAGAGCATGAGACTCACTCTTTCAGGGTTGTGGGTTTGAGCCCCACTCCAGATGGCACCACCTCCCATGGGTTCACCATCTGTGGGAGGTGCTGTAGGACTTTGGTGCTTTGTGGACTGGGCGGGAGTCGCCCCTGGGCCTGGACCCAGATAAGTGGCAGATGATGACATGACACTCTTATCCATTTTGTGACAGGCCTTCATATCTGTGACAGAATATGATTACATGTGCTGTCATGGTCTGTATAAGGAAGAGTTTTAGCTCTTCAGTGAAGAGAGAGAACAACTGATGTGTAAAGATCAGCAAACAAACGCTAACTTTTGGTAATCCCTCTGAGGAAGTCGTACAGATTGCATGAAAGACAAAACAAAGTCCAAAGCCACTAACTCAGCCGAACAAAGACCCACACCCATACTGAGGTCCACTTACTGAAATAAGCAAAATCCCAACCGTGCAATAATTCAAACCAGCAAATATTCTGAATCTCTGAGTGAAGCCAACAACAATGTTCACAGACTGAAAGCAACAAAGTACAAAACTGAAACTAATGTGGTCTTTAAAGAGTCGTGGCTTCATAAGTCTGGGTCCTTCAAACCAGATGTTTGAATTGGTAAGACCTGACATGCTTTAGATTCACATTATGTTATTATCATGCAAATAACATATAGGTCATTTTTAAAATTGCATATAATTTTTCCTTGTGTTTGGTTTAGCTTGTTAGGGATAATATCTGGGAGGCAGATTTGGTCTTTGAGGACCACTTAAGTTGAGAGGGAAGTATTGTTCAGGATGAATAATGATTTCACTCCACTGTGGCAATTATTCTTAACTGGATTGTTTTATATGGAAAAATTAGCAAACTCTTCCAATCTGACCATTTCTTATATAAGTATTGGGGTTAACTAAAATTGCAAAATCTCACAAATGATTTGGTGATTAGTTCAGTTTGTGTTATTAACTGAGGGGACCCAATAAGTACTTAAACCACATCTAGCAGCTACATAGATAGAAACAAACTTTTCATTTTCACATCCTGCAAGGAAGCACAGGGAAGTTTCGCTAAATGCCAAAGTCAGCAGGTTAACATGTTCCCAATGACATGTTAATGTTTAACAGCCACCATCTAAGCTTAGCATTGATTGATTTTGCAAGTATTTGGTCATTAATTAAAGTATTGGAAAAAAGATAGCTTGACCTCATGGTGTTAAGTGACTACCAAAGTTACAACAATTCATCCAGTACATAGGAAATGTCATGGCAATGCATAGTTATAATAGTTCAATAGTTTTCGAAACATTCCACTCAAAACCACAAATGTCAATTTCATCACATTTGATCAGGTATGTCACTGGATATGTGAAAACTCTTACCTGCTGGTGGTACTAAATGACCAGTCAGGGGATCACCTCTGGGAGCCATGAATTAAAGACCAAATTTCACGGTGATCAATGTGATAATTGTTGAGATGTTTCAGTCTGAGCCACAGTGACTGCCAGTCAACAGACTGACATTGCCATCCTTTAAAACACGCAGCTAGTGTGGTTAAAAACAACAATATGGATTGTTACTTTAATAAAAATGACTTCCAGGATACATGTGTATTGATTTAAAGTATGAAAATCACAAGGGAACCAAAACTGCATTTTGGCAAAGGAAACAGGAAGGTGATGCAGCTACAATATATCTGATATTGGATGATATCTGATAGTGGATACCACAATCCACATGTGAAACGAAACGTATGCGAATGCCAGGTGTAAAGTGGACTTCTTGCCTTCTGACCAGCAGTCAGCATGAAATCACACATCCACAGAGGCAAACCCTGTGTGAGCCATATAATGAGTCAAGACGGGAAGTGGTTGTGGTCAAAATCTAAGGTTGACTTAAGCTTAACCTCACATTATTAAAGCTTGAACAATGTCTTTGACTAGTGGGGTTACTTTGTAATGTATAGCTGTTAGCATTAGGACACAGCATGTATTGGGAAGAGTTAGTACATTTTCTGGTCTGCTGTTAAATCCTCCACGCCAAGGGCGAAGAGTCCGTGTCTACTGATAGCAGATGGTGTAGTCAGGTCAAGCACATCTGTAACTGTGTGCTGTCTGTGCGGACAGCTAATGAACGAGTATCTCTGTGGAAGTTTTTCAGACAAATAAAATGGAAAAAATGTGTGGAAGGGCCCAGCAGTGTAATGATATCAGAGACCCCCACAGAGATGCTTCAGAGGCAAATATTCAGCCAAAATGACCAAAGTGTGTGTGACTCAGCCTTGAGATATTCCTGCAGGCAAAGTCCAGAAACACTCATTGTAAGCATTCCTTTTTTTTTTTTTTAACTTTCAAAAACAGCCAGAGTTACACTGTTTTCATCCAGCCACATGCTTTCTGTTGTACAGGAGGTCTGTTTGTGCGTGATATAGAGAAATGAAATGGAAGGATGAAGGGAACCTCCCACTTCTTAGTCATAAACCTTTCATCATTTCATGAAAGCAAACCCCATTGTTGATAATATTTACGGAGGGCATTTTTTTTTTTTTTGTAATAGCTGTTCAAAGTATTTACATTCAGTAAGTATCTCTACATAGCAGTTTTTATTGGTTGTGGAGTCCACCATTCCCACATTGGATTCAGGTTGCTGACCTAAACATGAGGGATTCACAGGAAAATGATTCAATATCTAATCCAAGGAGCTCTCATACACCATCTAGGTTGTTGTTTACATCCCCCCTTCGCTAACCCCACAACCTTGTGTCACATCATTCACTGTGTTACCGTGAGACTCCACACTGCACCCCATGTTTTATTCATGATGTCCAGGGAATTCAGATCGACAAGACTGGACCCTGGACCTGCTGTATGATAATGTTAAAAGGCCTGGAGATTTAACCTTTGACCTTGCACATTTTTTAAATACATTTGCATTTGTATATTTTTCCTGCTTATTTACTGTGCATTTCAATTTTAACTTAACTGTTTAACTTTTTTGCTTATTTACTTAGCATTTCCAAACTGCATGTTGTGTAATTCTAACAATTTCTCTGCTGGGATCAATTATGTTTTTTCTGATTCTGAAATCAGTCATGTCTCCATGACATTTATCATCATCCCTTACTTTATCAGATTAAGAGCCTGAGCCCACATGCTGTAGCATGATGTTATGGGTGTTATCTACTGCTATAACGAGACATGCGGGGTATTTAAACCAGAACAACATGCCAATCAAGTGAAAGGATGGTTTATCATTTAGTGGAGTCTATCAGTCCTGTCAGAGCTGGGCTCCACAGCTGAGAGTGTTTAGAGAGCAAGGGAGAGTGTCTGAAAGGAGCAGAAAATTAACTGCTGTAACTGCCAGCACAGACAATACAGAGACATTTCATACAGACTCATACATAAACATACAAGCTCTCACACACTCTCATCACTCAGAATCTGGGCACAAACCATGTATATTTGGCTTGGCACTGACTGAAATCTGACCTCCAGCAAAGACAGAATAAGAACACGAAATTGGCAGAACAATAGAAACGCAGAAATTGAGCTGATTCACCCTCATCGCTGTGAAAACCACAGCGGAGGGAGGAGGAGACCTGTGGCTGGCCAGTCTTTGTTTAGATGGTGAGATCAGCAACGGTTTACGTCTGCACAACACCACAAAACCCTCTGAGACAGAGACATTACATTTACATGTTAGGCATTTAGCAAACACTCTTAAACACAGCAACACTCTCTGAGTGGACCAGAAGAAGACATCAGGGAGACAGAGAAGATCAGGGATGGTAAAAGCAACCAAGTGAACGAAGTGGAAAAGGGTCATATGCACTGACAGCAGGTTGGAGAAATCTGTATTCATTTCAGAATAATACATTTAAGAACAATTTCTACTTGAACAAGTAAATCATCATAAGAAACTGTTCAGTATTTCTTAAATATGACTGTTAGACTTGGCTTAAGCATCAAAGACTCCTTTTCATAAAATCTCACTTAGCGATCTGCCTCATATGAAGTGCTACCATAATTTCAGTACCATAAGTGCCATAATTTGCTTCACTGTTTTGATAGCAGCTAAGCCCATTTTCTTTTAGGAAGGTGTGAAATTCCAAATGGTTAACATGCCATCTTCAATCAAAACTCCAGAAACATGACTTTTTCCCCACATTATTTGAATATGAGAATGCAGTGCCAGGTGAAGAAATAAGAGAAGAAAACCAGAAACTATTGGAAAATGTGCAGCCTGTCTGGACATGACAGAGCAGGAGGTGGAGATTAGACTGTTAGACTGACCAGGTCTGGGTCAAATACAGTTTACAAATCATATCATAGCTTAGCAGCCATAAGTAGGCAAGGCAGCTCTTTCAAGCTTTGGATTTCTCTACATGTGCTGCAGTGCATGTGTGGACGTAGTAAAAACAATACTGACAAACAAAACCATAATGAAAAGGTAAAAAGTGTAAGAAATACTAAAATCATATTTACTGGCTCTAGCATAAGATGAACTTGTTAGCCAGTTGGCTAAATGGCTTTTTACTGATAAATAAACATTCTTTCTAAGGCCAAGGACCACATCATTAACTATGGAGTTATATGCTACGTTGAAAAACAAAAAGCCTTGTTCAGAGTTATAATAAACTACACTACCACATTGTGTATCCAGCCATCACGAGCACACTTACAGTAAGACCTCTTTCACAAGATTCTTGGTTTAAAATGGGGTAAATGGGAACACTAAAAATCTGGAAAGTGATAGAGTTTTCTTCTGATTCATGAAGCTTCAGCTGAATTAGATAGCTAACTGCAGGAGATAAGGTATGGCAGTGACTGCTGTCCTTTTATCCACCAAAACTGGTGGTCGACATCTAGAAATGAGAAGCCTGCTTTTGGAGGACCCATTGTTTCAAAGAAACAAAGGCCTGCAGACAGGATGAGTTATCCAGAGAGCTTTGCAGAGTAAAACCTAGAACAACATGGACAGTGAAACATTACATCCAGACAACTCAACGTCATTTGTGAACCAAGCCACAGACCTACAGTGCGGATCCATCATGACAAAACTACAACTTTTAGTCTGTCCAAACAAATGAAAATAAGTGACGGCCCCTCCACCAGCCATGTCCACACAATGCTGCTCCCACTGAAACAGAGATGAAAGTAATATTTTTGGCCAGACACAATGGATCAATCTGTTTGCCCCTGAAGTTATTTGCAAAAATCTGTTTGATCCAGGTCTGTGCTGAACCGCCTTGAGAAACATGGAAAGGAAAATACAACCTCATCTAATCCACCTCCTCTAGCACCACACATCTCTTGTTGAGCCAGAAATTAAACGAGACACAGTGCCTGTTACAGTCTAACCTTGACAGTAAACAGATCAGATGGTTTGGCCTCACACCAGACCTGGCGCCTCATTTATTAAAGGATCTTCTTACGCCAACAACCCAATCCAAGCCCAGGTTTGGCTTCAGAAGAAAGTTATGTAAATGTCAAAATGAGTGATTTACATTGATTTTCTCCTTTTGTGTGTGATGTATCATGAGCTAAAAGTCTTACAACCTGCCTTAATGTCTGCACTGGATTCATATATTTCCTTTAACCTATGTTTCAAGATGCTCGTACGATATGATATTGAGGTACATTGTCATAAATTATACCCCTTAAGACTGTGCGTAATACGAGAAAGAAGAGCCCCGTGTTCATACCTTTAAATTACAAAAACACTTTTCTATTCACTTATGAGCCTATAGTTAAAACAAATGTTGGTGATCAAATTGTTGGTAATCACAGTAATGAGTCTCCTGTCCTCATCTTCCTCTGAATGGATGCAGAGCAATAAAAATAACTAATCACATCCTCTCCTGTCAAACTACTTCTACTTTTTAGGTTATAATGCAGGCCTAGCTCCCTGAGGGGGAGGCCTTCCCTAAATGTTTTAGCTCTGGACCCAAGCTGAGAAAGTTCAAGTTGAAGTTCTGTTGTACTGTCACAGAGCCAGGCTGGTGGAATTCAGCTCAGCGCAGATGGCAACTGCAGTTCAAGGAAAGTTATTATAATTTTCCTCAAAAAAGTGGCTTAACGAACTACAAAATGAGAGTAGAATAAATTACGGTACGATGAATCTGTTTTTGGTCATGTTAGACTGTGGTTCCATTATTAAAAAGAGTGAGAAAGACAAGGTCGCTGCTGTTGGTTGACAAATTACGACACTTTCACCAACTGCATCTTTGTTCTGTGAGTGATGGTCTCCAGGAAATTATTTTTCTCTCTTAAGTGGATATATAGAGTTTCCAGAAGGGGGATATACAGTGTGGAGTTCTGGAAAGGACATGGCAGGGTGGTTTAGTGGTTACAAAAACAGTTCCTCAACCCCAGAAAGTTTCAGGTTCAATTCTTCCTACAGGCATCCACAACCACTTGTCCTGTCAAAGTATCCTTGAGCATATATCTGTTCTGGGAAAGACAGTCAGCTCGATACCAAAGTATAAATATATATATGCACAGTAATTCGCTGTTGTTTCACACAGTGGCTCGGGCTTATTAGACTCAAGGAGACCTGGTGCCTTACCTGAAACAAGTGCTGTTCTTCCCCCCTGCTCTGACACAGGGATACTCCACTGTCAGGATCTTACTATCTGGACACTCCGTTCTGAGAAAAGAAAGACATGGAAAAACACATGGAAACAAACGTAACTGGCAGGCACTGTTTACACTGTTTGTCAGCAGTGCTTGGCTACATACTCATGAAAGAGAGGGAGAGAAAGAGATGGGCAATGACATCCAGAAAAGGCCAGGGTTTGGACATAAACAGGAGATGCTGCGGTTCATGGTCAGCGGCCAATATCCAATCTGATCTGATTTTCTTTTTTTTTTTTTTGTACATAAACACATTATATCTGAAACGATTAGTCAATTAAGTGATTAGTCAATTGACAGAAATATAATATGCAACTTTTTTGATGATCAATTAACAGTTTTAAGCACTTTTTGAAGGAAAATATGTCAGCTCTATTTTCTATTTCTATTCTATATTCTGTCTTTCCAGCTTCTCTAATGTGATGATTTTCTGCTTTTCTCCGCTTCATACTTTTGTAAATTTAATATTATAAATTGGATATGGGGTTTGGACTGTTTGTTGTGCAATTTGATGACTTGGCCTCTGCAAAACCGGGACTGTTTTTCACTATTCTCTGACATTTTATGAGCCAAATGGTTAATCGATTCTTAGGGATAATAATCTATCATGAAAATAATCATTAGTAGCAAGACAAATGTTTTTTATAAAGATTCCTTAAATTTGTTATGAAAGAATCGTGACCAAGATATACTGAGAGGGACATTTTACAGTTAAAGCATTGGTCAAAGCATGTCAGTGCTCAGTGATGGACAAACTATGAAATGGTTATTAAATGACCTCAAAAGTATCTTTGGCATTTCTGTAATGTGTCACCAATTTATATGCAATAAGCTGGTAGAGGCTGATTTATTGATCTAGCTCTAAATCGCAAAGCAAGAAATGTAATAAAAATGATATTGAAGGCACACTGTGATTTTCAACATGTAAACCAAACAAGCAACATGCTGTATATACAAGCTTCTAGTCTGATTTATTCATGTAGATTGTTAGAGAAGGGGAAAGTGTCAGAATTACAGTCCAGTCATACACAATTGTTTTAACTAAACCTTGCACATGTTCTTAAATGTATTAACTATGTGCTTATTAAACTGGTGTCATTAATCTCAGCAGCAGATGTTTTCATGCTCCTCTAACAGAATCCAGTGAGTTTACACTGAACCTTTAAAACATAAATCTGAAGGTTGCTTGTAATTTTAGACAGGAAAGAATAACGACGTGAATAAAGAAAACAATACCTTTGGTTTACTATCCGAGGTTTAACCTGTTGCTCAGCAGTTTGCTCCTCGGTGGTTTCTTCCTGCTCCTCAGTATATTATTGAGTGCATGTGCTCTACTCACATCCTCTCCTCACCTCCTGACCTTCCCTCTCCGGGCACGTTAATAGCATCTGTCATGTTTTGTCTGAGCACAAGTAACATTTGGCTCTCTGCACCGAGACCGATTCCAACCATTTGGAGTTACCCACTGCCTTTTGCATTTCCTTGAAAATCACATTAGATTAGACGGGCTACAGCGGTTCATCCAGGGGTCTCTTCTTTGACAGCCCGCTCACACAGTGTGTCGTAAAAAAAGCAGCAACCAATAAAACACAGACTAAACTCTATTATGGCTTTTGGCGCTGTGTGCTAATCTGACAGTGAAGTCCTTGTTTTGAGTTTAATTTAAATACCGAAACAAACTTGGTAATGTGAGTGGAGAGGATGGTGCCAAGAAGTTTAACAGAGCTTTACTTTCACATTCATCTTAAAACCACTGTAGATCATAATTCAGACGGTGTGGCTGAAGTTGAAAAACCTCAAACTGACAGTCACGTTGTTTATGAAACGTTTCGTTAAGGTTTTTAGAGGAGTTTTGCGTCATGATGAAAAACCGACTTCACTCCTGATTAAACTTACAGATGAAGCTGACATCAGGATATTACAGCTCATTCTCAAAGAGTAAGGACATTTTTAGGATCCACTTGTCAAGACTTACCTCGAGGTGTCAACTGCAAGCGTCGTCCTGATAGAGCTGGCACTAGATTCCCACAGGAAAACGACACAGATAGCGCCAAATGGTAAAAGAGTCGCACCATAAAGTTGACCCATGTCCCCTCTGCGCTCTGGGACAGATGATCTCTTCAAGGAAAACGCCTTCAAAACGCCTCTGTTTTCATCTGTCTGTGACCCGCGAGGGTAGTGGTATCAAAATATCACAAATCCTTGTCAAGTATCCCGCAGAGGTGAAACACATGGAGCCTGTGGCACAGTAAGTGCTGCGCGGTGCATCCGGAGCCCCGTCCCAACTTTACGCACTGAGGCACAGACCCCTTGGAGAGCTACTGAAGGTCTAACAGCTCAGTGTGTTCTCACTAATCCCTCAGGATTTACATTCCTGCCTCTAAAGAAGAGACTTCATCTGAGTATCCAGCCTCACTGCACTGCCCGTCGCTGGTGATGACGTATACCGCAACATCAACAACAACAACAATGACAATAACAAGTATGATATAATAATAATAACAGCTGAGTAACGCCGATAATCCCAAAATCACCTAGGAGCTCATACTGCTGATATTTTGAAAGTCGAAACACATTTCCAATTTGAGTTTCACAACATAAACTGGAGGGAAATTCAGGCATTAGGGGGCGCTATTAGACGACATGACGTGAAAAATGAGATTGATCAGATTAAAATGTATAATTTGGAATTAAAATCTATCAGTTAAAAAGAATAGGCATGGTTAGTTAATGACAAATCCCAGCAGCATAGTGTAAAATGTTAAAAAGCTTTACTTGATACACTGACACACAACATCAGGTTAAACAAATGAAAATCAAAACAGAACATGAAAAACTAATGGGTTTTTTTTAAGATTTAATTTAACAATTTTAAAAGTTGATGTCCCAGATATTCTAGGCAGTTAGTAGTAGTCTAGCAGTTTCACCATGTTTGGATTTACTTTTGGGAACAACCAGCAGACCAGTGCCAACCTCTGAGGTCTGGTGTTTTGACGTTGTAGCAGAAGATTCAAAATTTATTTTGGCCCCAAATACTTTGTGATTTAAAAAGGAGCAGGAATTTGAAATCAGTTCTATGACAGACTGAAATCCAGTGCAGAGATCCGGCAGTCAGAGTGGTGTGGTCCTTGTTACGACCGCAGCAGCAATCAATAAGATTCAGCTGTCTGAGAGAAAAGAAATAAAGGCATGGATTAACTCTTCTAAATCTTATCTGAACATGAATTCTGACAGCTGTTTAAGTTTAGATCTGAAATCATTATGATTCAGTGACAGAGTTAAGACGAGCACCAACTTCCAGTCTTTCCTTCTGACACAAAAATGTATTATTTTAGTGTATCCACTTTTATTGTAGGATATTTTGGCACCCTTGATTTAGTCAGTGCATTTTATCAGGCAGTCTGTGAGACAATATTTATTTGATTATACAGATATGTAAACACAGGTGTCATCTGCATAATCATGACATGGAGGTTTATGGGCTTTTCTGTATTTTGTTGTAGCAGCAGTTAGCACAGTGTAAACAGACAGATTTTTTAAACATTTATTTATTTAATATTTATTTATTTATTGAAGTGCCAGCTGTGCACCAAATCTCAGGAAAGACTGGAACAATTTGGTTCTGATCTTTGCAAAAAAGAGTGGTCTGTCATCACGAGAGAAAACGTGGTGATGGGTCTGCTTGTTAGAAAAATGCTAGTGGAACAACAAGCTCAAAGACTAAGACCTAGGAAGAACTGAAAGACGTGCTAGTCCCAGGCTCACCCAGGAGGTTATCAATACAGGTGTTTTCAGCAAACAGCCAAAAAAATAGCAGAGAATTTCTGTATGTTGCCGTTTCATGATCTGCTATGTTTCATGCACATTAGATAAAGAAAATAACACTGTTTTACAAATAAGTAAACATTCTTTGTGATTAGACTGAATCTCTCACTGAAGTTACTGTTGACGTGTATTCACTATGTATCGTTGTATTTTGCCAGTTTGAATTCTGTTTCACAACGCTGATACTTGCAAAAATGCAAGTTTTGAAATAAGTCAGATAAACCTTTTCATAAAACACTTATCTGGAAGAGTTTAAAAATAGGCAAAAGGCAGAGAGTGAAGGACTTAAAAAGACAAGAGGAAAGAAGAAAGGGAGTAATAAAACAGGCTCCACGTAGAGGTCAGCTTTCTATAAATAATGATTCTCCACTCATTATTAGTATGTTTTTTTTTTATTATACTTGCAATCACAGCCTGATTGCTGGAGTTGTATGTTTGCCACAGGCTTTAAGAGTTGGACTGCCCATATGGCTATCTGATTAACCTAGCACAGAGTGTACAGAGTATGTATTTTCACATTATTATGATGAACTGAAATATCCACATTAATGAACTCATGTGAGTCCTGTTAAATGTATTTAGTTTCTTTTTATCAGTGTTGAAGAGAATATTCCTCATTCCTTTCA
This sequence comes from Toxotes lorentzi, assembly GCA_037833715.1. Classification (NCBI taxonomy): domain Eukaryota; kingdom Metazoa; phylum Chordata; class Actinopteri; family Toxotidae; genus Toxotes; species Toxotes lorentzi. The sequence goes on along the minus strand of JBBMJY010000001.1, from coordinate 6,427,777 downwards.
CATTTCTTTCATATTACTGTGAAACACAGGCTGAGAATATACTGTACCTCAACCCCTCTGCTTGGCACATAGTTAATATGAAATAACATTAATACAAATTAGAACCTCCCCCAGATGAGTAATGAAGAGAATGAAATCAGAGCCAAACTGTACCACATTGCTCAACATTTTCTCCTTACAGAACCCAATAAGAAAACTATAGTAATCCTGTAATAAATTTTAGTTAGTGCCATATCACACATACATCACTACAAAACTGAAGGTGTATTCACTAACGTATTACATGCACGTAAGTCTCTGTCTTAATAATAAGACTTGGGGGATTCTGTCATCCCTGAATATGATAAAAATGTTGTAGTGAGTTTTTATTCAGGTTGGCTTGGTTACCAGTTGCATTACTTGCATTTCTGTGGGCTGTTTCTGATGATTCCCTGGAAGCAATAAAGTGTTATTCCATTGTTGTGAGAGCAGATCTGACCAATAGTCACCTCAGTGGAAAGCATGGCGCAGTGGTCAGTGGATGGTCAGGCGATGTTTGGTAACTCTGTACTCAGTGGTCTCTTACACATCTATTCCCTCTGGTGCATGGAGTTCTTGGCCACTGTTCAATAGAAACAGCTGGTTTTATTCACCACAAATGAATCATGCTAGAAATACACATGCACTCACTTACACACATACTGTATACATGCATACACACAGTAACTTGGTCTAGCACATCAAATTAAACTCTACAGTCTCCTTTGGCTCCATTCCCTCCAGAATCAAATAAATTCAGAAAATACATAAAGCAACATTATTAAAGAACCACAGGAAAAGCCAGCTGTTGAAATGGCGGCCTCTGCTTCGTTATTACGACCACACAGGCCACGGTTTCTCTCGTTCCCACGAAGGATAGTCTCCTTTCTCGGTTTACTTTGGTTGTGGTTTTTATTTGGTGTTTGTCTATCTGCGTATAAGCAGGCTGGAAGAAATGTGTTTTTCATTGAGGGCTGGGGCCACATTTTGCATTGTTACCAACTTCTTGTCATTCATGGATAAACGTGTCCAGTTGTGAAACACATAAAAGCAAAGTCCTTATCCTTAAAGTCCCAAAGGACTTAGATTGGATTTTAAAATTGTGGCACAAAATGTGACAACTACTGTGAATATACTTCTTATACTTAACACCAAGTCCTCAGCCTAACTTGAAATTCATCATCAATAAACCGATTGCTGGTACTAATTAGCTAGAGATAATATTTCACTGACATGGTTTAAATCAACCCAGTTCCACATTTAAATTCAATTCAAGTGCAATTCCTCTAATTATCTGGTCTAAACAAACTTAAGTATCAACTAAATTCCAAGCACTTTCTGGCACACTCTGTTTATATGAACTGATCTCATGAAGACATTTGCATGTGCCAGCTACTAAAACTCTGGGCAGAAAAGTATGTACTAATTTGAGATACATTTAAACTGATTGAGACTTACATGAAAGGTTTTGATGAGTGGGTCTCTGTTTGCAATTCATGCAGGAAAGAGGAAAATGGCAAAAAAAAAAAAAAAATGTCAAGAGTTCATTTTCCAAACATTTCACAGAAATGAAGCTTTGCAAATATTTTATGAAGAGGTAACTGTATTCAACATGCTTGTTAGACTGTAATAATCCAGTTTTTACCCACAGTATTCACAACAATACTCTTGTGGAAGTGTGCACTTGTGATCCAATTCTTTCGGCTGTTTCACATTAATTTAGAACTGCCTTGATCAGAGCCCGCCAGTCCTGGATGACAGTTATTACAGCAGTGTTGACTCCTACCAGCAAGGCATTCAAAAGAGCTGACCACACAACACTGTTGTTGTGTTTTTGTGATACAGTTTCAGACTTCTGAATACTTTAATGGCAAGACTCAATGAGTCCTCATCAACAACACACCATCCATGGACTCAAATTACATCAGGAGTACCGCAAGGATGCATGTCCTTCCCTGCATTAGCTCCAGAAGCACAGTCCTTCATGATATTATCTCTGTTTTGTCTGTGGAGGACATTAGCCTCTTGAGACGCCTTCTCTTTTAGTCTCTCATTTCAGACAAGTCTATGCAAGTGAAGCGGCTCCGCACCTGAACATGGAGGATTTAGGAGTTACAGATTCCTCACATGAGAAACACTCTTCTGATGCTGTTGTCCAGTACATGGTGCACGACGCATCAGAGCTCCTTCATCATCTAAGAGTAATAACCCATACATGTAAGTCAGTGGATGACCCACTGCTGGTTTTGGTGAAAGTTTAAATCATCACTAAACAGGGGAATTATCCAAAGGAACGAAACTGCATCCACTGATGATGAATCCATCCCACCCACTGCATGATAGGACTGAGAAAACATTCTCCTCACCATAAAACATGCCCAGAAGTCCTTTATACACATTTCAGTGTTAAACCTTTGACTCCGATAAGCTTGAAGTATGATTTCTTTCTCCTTTTTAAAACCTTTATGATTTAATCTTTCTTTACTATGTAAAGAGGATTGTACATTGAAGATTGACTTGTATTTGCAAAAATCTGTTTTGAACTGTCTCTCGAGCACCCTCTTAGACAACCAGCACTTCTTTCAGTTTTGTGTTAATCATTATAAGAACCGGTGTCCCCTGTCATGAAGTGAGACAAAAAAAAGTCTTACACACAGCCGACGTTACACAATGTTAAGAGAAAAGATACTGCAAATAATTTTTTGGCTTTATGTGACATTTAATCCAGTGAAACACCTGCATATCAGACCTGAAATAAAGTGAACAGCAGAGATGCATGTGTCATCTTTTGTAGTACTGAAAGTACAAAAAGGTCAAAGTTAGAAAATTACCGTGACTAATTCTATTTCCTCATAATGCTTTTTGTTCTTACAGTCCATCATGATATCCACACTGAATAAGTAACATTTTCCAGTCTTTGTGTTGGCAAAAAATTTAAATCTCCCTTGTCTGATAAACACAACACAAGTATCATGACCTCATGTCACAGACCTTAACAGAGATAACTTATTATTACAGCTGTCCTCAGAAGACAAATTGATCTTTGTAACCTCTCTGCATGTAGTACATCGGATCCGTCATCTGTCCATTTGATTTATTCATAATTACAGTCTTCCACTGCCATTAGCAACAGTCCCATTTTACATTGCTTGGCATTAAATACTGACAGGAAAACATATGGAGCAAACCTGTCCTCAATTTTCACATCTTCCAATTGGATATATTATTGCTATTTTGTTTTTATTGTAGCTATGATGCTTGAAAAACTTGAGGGAGTTTCAGAAATATGAGTCTTGCATGCCTCTCTTATCGTAGTAAACACCTGACTGTTTGAGCCAAATAACACAGAAGCCATCCATCAATGTCAGAACAGGTCATGTGGAAAGAAAATCTCTTTTGTAATATGACTTACATTGCACAATGTTTTGGTGTTGGTTTGTGTTAAGCAGAGACAAAAGTTAATGAATTGACATTTTGGCTGACCTTTGGACAAATGCTTTGGCTTGCTTTTTTTTGTTACTTTGTCATTTTTTCTGGCACTTTGTTGGTTTTATTACAGCAGACGGCAACGGACTTAGCAGAACCTGTTCCTTAAACCACAGATTGCTCCTTTAAACGTCTCTCTATCAGGCCTCATTGTTACTTTTGGGCAGGAGTTGAGGTCAGGGTGTCACGAAGAACATGTCTTATTTTGCTGGTCTCACACCAACATAGACCTGGGGCCTTTGCTCCACTGGGACAAAGTTTGAACTTACAAAAACACGGTGGTATCACCTCTTATTGTTTCATGAAATTCAAACTGGAAAAAAGTAGGTTTCTTTCCTGCTTGTTAAAAGCTCTAGAGATGTGGTTCAGCCAATGGAAAAAGATTTTTTGGTTTACTTTATACAGTTTTGTCCCCCCACCATCAAACTGCTGTTCAACATCTGACTTTCAGCTTGAGAACAGCAGCTCCTTTGGAAAATCTTATGTTTTATGCCTCTTTACAGCAGGTTTGCTGAGTTGAATAAAGGTGAAATTCATGCATGAATCATCTACACAAGATTTCCTAGAACTGTCAAACTACTCCGATTTCTCAGTTTCCCCATTTGTCGGCAGTACATCAAGCAGTTTGAATAATAAGATCCTGTCTCCTGCCTTTTGTCTACATCACCCTTAGGGATTAAAGTTGGGGTTATCAATTCATGGGTCTCCCAGCAACATTACTGTGTGATGCAGTTGCAATTGTATCTGTGCCATAAAAGAGCACAAATGGCAAACATGCTCAGCATCCCAAGAAGAACACTGAAAATGTTGATATATAAGCTTATGTTATACAACCGCAGGTAAAACACTGAAATGCTCATTTCAACATAATGGCGGACAAATTGTACAAATTCACCCTCATGTTGTCCTAACCTCTACGCAATCATCTCGTCTTTCAGAACAAATTACAATAATCAAAAGCTGGTATCTGGCTAAAAGCAAGGTCAAATTTATACTGCCATGTTATTCCCTTTGAGTTCTGCCACCCCTAACGTACCTGCACAAGCTCCTATGATTTATAGTTTGTAGAAAGCTTTGAAGGGGTTTCTTTTGCTCTCACAGGTGCACCCAGCAGTCTGCAGCTGAAAACACACTCTCAAGCAAGTCTGGTTTTGACGTGACTCCGACCTTAACATGTCACCCTGTGCAGCACAGCGGTGATAGATTTGGCTCTGCTTGCCGGATGATGATGTGACAAAGTAGCCTTCATTAGAAGAAAAAAAAACAAAAAACAAAACAAAAAACCCAAAAACAAAAGAAGTGATGCAATAAAAAAAACAAATAAAGGAAAAGCTTTATTGCTTTCTTGATAGATGAGCAGATCAATACCACTCTAGTATCTGTCCCTTAAAATACTGCCAGCAGCTGCTTACTTAGCATAGCATCAAGACTGGAAACAGAGAGGGGGGGGGGGAAACCTAGCCAGGCTGTCCAATGGAAACAAAGTACACCTAACGGCACCAATAAGGTTAACCGTTTAACCCATTAAATCATTTGTTTAATCCTTACTAAATCCATAGAATGAAAATGTCAAGTTGTGGTTTTATGGGCTGTTATGTGCCAGACTCCTTCTTGGACAAGAGCATGAAATTTCCTTATCAGGGTCATCAGGGATATAACTGAAATTTAGAGATGCTGGAAGTCAGACTTTGTTACCTTCAGGCAGAGCTAGGCTAGCTTTTTCCAGCCTTTAGCTTAAGCTAAGCTAACCAGCTGCTGGCTGTAGCTTCAAACAGTAGCCTACTTAGTGTTAGCAGATGTAGTGGAGCGGAGGCTTAAAGAAAAGGGTGTTGTAACAACACCACCTGAGGAATGTCACCCCAGGAAATGACTAAACCAAGTGTAGGGTTGATCAGATAGCACAGGTTTTTAGATACCACTGGGCAAGTGTTTTGATGTTTTTAAAAGAAGAACTTTATTTAACAAAAATTAAGTGACAAAATTAAAATATTAAAAAGAAAACTACACGTCAAGCACTAAAGGAAGAACTAGCATAAAAATAGCACTTGGGCCAAAGAGTGCAGACAGGGCGAGGGCTTACCACAGCGGCAGAAAAAGACAAAAAGGAAGGGTCCATAACCACCCATGACACCACATACCAACAAAAGAAGGGATCATGAAGAAACACCACCACCAGGGATCGACTGCCACCTCAGGCCCTCAGCACCTGTTTGAGAAAGAAAGAAAATTAGAAACAGGCCAAGTGCTGCGCATCCCTAGTGCTGACAAAATGATAAGAAACCAATTAAAGATAAATCCAAGTAACAAAGACAAAATACAAATGTTATTATCGACCACGCTACAGCACAATATATATATATATATATATATATATATAGGCATATATACAGGCAGACAACACCGACATACCAAACGGACACGCAAATGCACCCGGAAGAAGGCGAATCCGTCTCCCACAGCGCCAGCAGCCAGGCGCTACGCACATAAAAACCATATTAACCATGCGCTCCTTACGCACGTGAATGAAAGGAGGAATAGCGGAGCACCCTACCTGGATAAGTGCAAACAGGTGCCTGGACGGCTGCCACAAACATCAACTATTGC
>JBBMJY010000001.1:6397601-6416394 GCA_037833715.1 Toxotes lorentzi | reverse complement strand
CCCCCCCCCCCCCCCCCCCCCCCCCCCCCCCCCCCCCCCCCCCCCCCCCCCCCCCCCCCCCCCCCCCCCCTCACATCTGTGTCGTCTGTATCCATGTGCAGCTTGACGTTCACCTCCCACCATGATACAGAGCAAAGGCAGAGGAGAGAAGGGGTTAATAAGGAACAAAGGGGTTAATAGGATCTGGGACAGGCTCTTTCAGGTCTATAAGAACATGATCATGACAATAGACACAAAGTCTGTCACACTAAGTGCCTGATTTAACCAGAACAATTAAATTCAGCTCTTTTTTTAACTTTGGTTAGACTGTCTGTGTTATACCCAGAGACACAGAAACATTTGTCACATCGTGTCTGTTCTAGACGCTATGGCTTTGATTTGAGACTCTGACTGAAACATAATGAGCTGTGATCTTCATTTAATTCAAAACAACATCCTGTGAGCTGGCAGTAAATAATAAAGCTCTTACAGACTGAATATTGTACGGCTTGGAAAGTAACATGCAGTAAAATGCTTTAAGTTCTTTTGTATAACTCTTTGGAAACTTTTAGAGTTGACCTTCTGTGCATCACATGTTGAGCCTGAAATGTTTCCCGTAACATCATTGTCACATAATCATCTGACTTCCATTATTGGTTTACTCCTATTTATTTATTTCCCCTGGCAAGCGAACAAAGCCGAGGTGACGCAGAGTCGACATCGTCTTCTGCCTGGGAGTGGTGTAAGCAGGCTGTCAGGACTGGGGACAGCATCTTGCCAGAGTAGGAAACACGGCTCATACTGTAGAGATGAACTAAGTAAAGATACTATACTACTAAATAATTTCTTAAACAATACTGGTAGTAGAATCACAGTGTCATGCTCCATTTAAAGGTCTGCCTTCGCATTTTTACTTGCAAAATTATGCAAGGCTGCCTATTGTCAATAACTGAGAAGTAATGTGAAAGGTTGTGCAGCAATGGTGCTTGTCTTCATTCAGAATATATTGTGTGGGAAAACAGAGTGTGTTTAGCTGTTTTTAACATCAGACTGACTCCACAGGGTTCAGATTATAATTCTAATCTAGACTCTGTGTGGGCACAGTCCCAGTTTTTGTTTTTATTTCTTCTATAACAAAGTATCTAGAAAACAAAGCTCCAGCCCATGAAATGAGGTCCTCGAATGCTCTGAAATTCTCCATGGTGGAAACACCACTAATAGAACCCTTTCACAGCATCCTCAGACCCTCCCAACATTTTGTGGAGTTGAAAAATGCATTTCGTGCAGAAGGGCCTGTCGGCAAACACAACAATGGCGATAGTTTGAATAAGAACGAGCGTCATGTGTTTTTGCTTAACGTTGCCTGGCCCATTGTTTACACGGAGAAGAGAGAGGCACACTGAGTCCAGCTGCTCTGGAATATTTGGCCCTTGCAGTCTTTAACACATCTTCATTGTGGCTCTCACCAGCTCTCCCTGCAGCTGCAGTCGTGCACCATGCTGTCCCTCTGAATGCACAGCAGGGACAGTTGGGTGTAGTGTAGATCTGTGTATCAAGATATAATGTGTAAAGCAACACATGTTGTGTTTCCAGTACATAAAGAGTCTTTGGTTTCTTTCAGAAGGGAGAGTAGTCTAACTTTAGGAGTAGTTTAACTCTTTTTATCTTATTCTTAAATGTCAGACTATAACATAATCTGATCACAGATTTTCTGGGATCCACTGGACAGAACCAAAAGAAGTGAATTTATTGTTGAGTTATAATCTTTACAAAGGGAAAGAAAAGCTTTAGCATCCTCAAAAAATATTGGTGTGGACCAGTAATCTTTATACAGTCCTTAATTCCTTTCTGACATTTATTTTGCTCACTTTGTATGGTTGAATGGGCTTTCAAAGACCCATGTCTGTTGGAGCGCTAACATGTTTACATGTTTTTTTTTCCTGCCTGTGTCCCACTTGCAGCAGTCTGAACGGCATCCTTGTCTACTTTGATCCAGCAGGCATTTGATCCGGTGCTGATGGACTCGAGACCTCTGACCATGCTGTGATTTCAGCGCCCAGAGCAACTTGAGATGGAGGGGTTAAAGTTCTGAGCTGGCACAAGGAGGCGTGAAAGCTGGTCTAAACGAGACGGAGCCTTCATTAATCATGGTCACAGAGAGTTCCAATAAAGAAAAAGAGGCAGATCTGATCTCAGCTCTGGTTCTCTGATCCTCCACCAGGTTTGTAGTGGGCTCCAGATGTGAGGGTTGACAGTCTCTCACACACACATACACACACACAGCTTCATGCACACACATTGCTTCACATATAACATCCACATACATTCACAATCATGTGTGGGATGTGCTGTCAGAGAGCAGAGTGGCAGGGTGTGTTTGTTTTGACATAATGTTGCTCAAATGTGGTGTTAGTGTGTTAGAGACATCAGCTTTCACCTGGAGACTGAGAGCAACAGCCAGACCTTTGCTATTTACTTCAAAGCCGTCTAGTGTGTGTGTGTGTGTGCATGTTTGTGTGTGTGTGTGCCTCTGTGTGTGTGTGTGGTTAAAGGAAACCAGAAACCAGTTTTCCTCTGTCTGATGAATCAGTTATGTGTTAATCATGTTGCATACAAGGACACACACACACACACACACACACACACACACACACACACACACACACACACACACACACACACACACACACACCTGGCTTTGGCTGCAACAGTAAAATCTTGTTTCACTGGTCTACTGTTACACTTCCAGCCAGGAGGTGCATTAGCCCACATGTCCACCAGAGGGCAACATTCAAACATTTTTATCATGAATCATGGTCTAAATTTCATAGTTCTCACATTTTGGACCAGGAAATCACATGTTAAGTCAGGAGATTATAAATCACATGAATTCAGCAAATAGCAAACAGCTTTGTGTTGTTTGAGGTGCATTATAAAAACAAAACAAGAAAAAAAAGTGCTCCAAATCAAAATTTCCACTTCCCATAAACGTTGACTGTTCGTCAGTAAAACATATTTTTATGATGGATAGCCTTGCTCAGTTGTTGTATAACATTTATATATATAATCTGATCAAAGATTTTCAGAGGTCCAAAACATTTTTGTAATCAATAATTCAATGAGAATTTATTGTTGAGTTCTAATCTTAAAAAGTGAAGCAAAAGCTTTAGCATACTCAGAAATATTGGTGTGGACCAATCTTTTTTTTGTACTTATCTTTCTTTTCATTGTGGTGTTTATGTTTCATGTAATGCTGATCCTCACTGCTCCTTGTTTATTTGTCTTGACACTAATGACTTTAAGTTTATTTAAGTCAGCTTTAAATAAACTTCTGCTTTATTTATTTCTCCTTTATGCAAAATTCTTCAATACTGCAAAAAGTGTTTGTGCTTGGTGAACTACAAAGATCTGTGTCATAAACAGCTGAGCTACAGTATGCTGAGTCCAGGGACTCAACAATCAGGATCGCACAGCAGACACTCTGCTCATTCGTGCCAGAAGAATCAACTGTGAGAGTAGAGAAGAAAGCAGAGGCATGACAGATGCATCAGACTGTGAGTTCAACACTGAACAAACTATTAACTAATACTTTTTCCCTCAAACATGTTGTTTTCCATATCCATTTATAAATACTCTGCTGCTGTATTAGTGCCAAATCAATAATAAATATCAGATCAGACTTACTATCTTTAAAGCCCATATCAATATACAACACCATTCGGTTTCTGATAATTATGAGACATGTATCATTTGCATAGAGATGACCGATCCTCTCTTTGTTCTTCAGCTTGCACTGGTGGTGGAATTTCCGAGGTTTGAGCTGAAAAACTAGATCCTATCTGAGGTGAAGAGTTTGAAAAACAGCCAAAAATATGGTCAAAAAGATTTCTGACACTCTGTGACATTTTCTGGATTAAAAAAACATGTGGGGAAAGTTAAGGAAAACAAAATGTTCTTTATGTTCATAATTATTCTGTCTGTTACACAGACAGTGTAACAGACCTGTGTACTCCTCTCCTATTGATCTGGGTGCTGAGTGGAGGCAGAGCACAATCAATACACCAAGATGTGGTGAGACACACAGAGGTGAATCAGCCTCTAGATGGACAACAACACTGAGCTAATATTTACAGCTCTGCAGTTTATTTATTTATGTACATGACAAGAAAAAGTAAAATAATTACATCGTTCGTGTCCATTTTGGATACAAAGTTAAAACATTCACAGTATAGTTTGGAAAAGGTACATGAGTCACTCAGCTAATGGCATCAACAAAAGCTAACTGAAGTCAGGAGTCAGGAAATTTCCTTTTCACCAAGAAGCATTAGCTGATATGAACCAGGCCTCACAAAAAAGATCTCATAAGACTCAGGATGAAGAATTATTGATCTGAAAAAAGCTGGAGAGGGTTACAGAGTAATATCAAAGATTTTAGATATTCATCAGTCCACAGTCAGACAAACCATCTTTAAATGGAGAAAGTTTAGCTGTGTGGCTGCTCTCCCTGTGATGTGGTGCCATGGTGGTGTTGGTGGAGCCCAGCGATGTGAAAAAGCCGCTGCTCTCAAAAAAAAAAAACAAAAAAAAAACTTGACTCTCCATAACTACTGGGAAAATATTTTGTGGACAAATGAAACTCAGTTTGCATTGGTGTAAAAAGGGCACTGCATACCAACATGGTTGCTGTGGAATGAGCTCAGAGAGCTGTTCACACCAGACATCCTAAGAATATGTCTGAGCTGAAGGAATATGTCAGGAATGATGGTCTAAATTTCCTCCTGAAAGTTGTGCAGGTCTGATTCACAACCACCAGAAGTTCCTGTTTGAGATTATTGCTGCCAAAGGAGGTTTGACCAGTTTGACTCAGATGAAGATCAGGTCCTATTTTATGACCAATTAATGCAGAACACCAGGGAATTCCAGCGAATGCCTCTGTATTTATTTATCCATGTCTGTTTCAGAATGGAGTTCATACCTGAGGCTGTATGCTCACAATGACGTACCAATGTTAAGCAGGGATCATTTTTACCATGTTCACTGTGTTAATTTAGTGTGTTACCCTGCTAACATTTTGCTAATAGGTTCTAAACACAAAGTACAGCTGTGGCTAATGGGAATGTCATTTGTTTTGAAGTTATTTGGTCTGACAGCAAAGTTCAAACTAAAATTTGACCTAATAAGGGAACTGGATAAAAAGTAAAGGGCTCACCAAAGTTATTACAATTCATCCTGAAACGAACATGAATATCTGTAGTAAATGTCACAGCAATCCATCCAGTATTTGTCAGTGTTTTATAGTCTGGCTCAGAGTTGTGGACCGACTGATAATAAAGTTATATCACTTGATTTCATAATTAGGTAACACTGCAGGATTTACTTATTGCCAAGAAAAAAAAAGTGTTTTGGTCATCATTTTATCATTAATCCTACCAATCTGGAGGAACTAAGTAGTGAATACAAAGTGAGGAGGCAGCATGTGGGAAGTTGTTTTTGTAGTCTTTTTCTGTATTCCTACAAAAGACACGACAAATGAAGTTTTTAATCTTTTTGTCATAGCAGGGCTGAAAAACAGTTGGTTTGAACGTGTAGGGGGCACGCCTCAGCATCCAATTTAGCATAGTATCGCAAAGGAAGAGGACACGTTCCCTCTAACCCAGAACAGAAAGGCCCTGCTGTCTGCTCAGATGAAAGCAGGTGCACAGTGACACACAGTAAATGTCAGATCGTGGGTCTAGTGAAGGCAACTGAAGCAGCATCAAACTAAAGGAGTGAGTCACGGATGCATCCTGCAGTGCAGTGTGGAAGATGTTAGAACTTTCTAAGGCTGGAGATCATTAGTTCCTAAATCATTAGCCACATTTAATGGTTAAGAATGATAGTTTGTGTACTAACATTCCACAGTAAACAGAATAAACCACACAAGACATGTTCCCACACAAGCCTCTCAGTGATGCATGTGCTTCCACAAAAACGAATAACGATGTCAACTTGTCAATATGTTACGCACACTGTTTCAGAGGCGAATTATTAATGGCTGCTTCCCAAGAGAGCCGTCAGATAGGTGAACACGCAGGTAGACTATAGCAGGCACATGTGGATCAATAATGCCAAAACACAGTCGGCAGTCAGACCAATAGAGGGTTTTTCAGGGACCGTGAGTCAGGGACTGCTGTTTACTGGACTAGACAGAGTTAGCACTTGTTTTATTTTTCTGTCTTCGCAGGGGAGAGATTAAAAAGTTCAGTTGAGTGTCCAGGTAGTTTTATTTTGCATAATTGATTTCTCAAAGGAGAAAACAGAAACTGAAACATTTTATTATGGTTCATGGACAAGTACAGAATTATACAGCATGACAAAATTACACCTGTTACTCATTCTGTCATGTTGAAGCACAATATGTGATGTTTTTAATAGCAAGAGCACAAAAAATGCTAATAAGTGATTTGTAAACAGCAATAAACCATTTGGGTGTTGTTTTAATAATGTGAATAATGAGATGCCCATTAGGTTCTCACATTACAATGAGCGATCAGTAAAAGTTAGTGAGTAATCTGATACAAAATAATACTTAATACTATACATTTATTTAGCCGGACGGCACCACCTCCCATGGGCTCACCACCTGTGGGAGGTGCTGTAGGACTTCGGTGCTTTGTGGACTGGGCGGGAGTCGCCCCACGACCTGGGCCTGGACCCAGATAAGCGGCAGATCATGACATGACATGACATATATTTATATATATAGTATACATAAGTAAACTAAAATGCAATAATTATTATGAGGAAATTCTCTGTTCATATCTGAATAATGTGCTCATATTTGTTCATACTCATCTGATCAAGTCTGCAGTTGTAAATGTTAATAGAAAGATCATCAGTGGATTGTGGCACTGATGCTCTGCAGAACTTTACCAGAAGGTCAAAGGTCAAATGGTTCACTGGAAGGGTTTACCTGATGAACTTAAGAGCAGCCTGCAGCGGGAGGATAAACACCAGCCAGAAACATCTTTCCTAGCTTGCTTCCTAGTTCTCCTCAGCCCTTCTCCATCTACCTTTCAGACCCGAAATTCTCCATCCACCCACCAGATGTCCACAGACTTTTTTCCTGTTGACTCTTCCGGGTTCCTCACCTGTTCCCACTTCTCATAGACCTTTCTCAGCCTTTCTCACCAGAATGTTATGTTCCTGTCTGCTTTACGTCTTGTTCCCTATTTCTGCCTGCTTCACCTGTGTTTTGACTTTCTGTCTGTTTGCTGGACTTTGGATTTGCCTGTTTGGACTATTCATCATATTCATATTCAGTCATTGGTTCTGATGCTTGCCTGCCTCTGGCATCTACATTTGGGTTCCATCTGCTGTGTTTCTGTTACCCTGTTAGCACCTGTTGTGACAGTTTTCTTGTCTCTTTCACCTTCAAACTCTGAAGTTTTAAGAAACGGTGTTAAATCTCCTCTTTCTCAGCAACTGATGCAGAAAACCCGTTTGTGAAAGTGGCAGAATGGCTGCTGGTCCACACAGAGGGAGAGGAGGCTACACTGCAGATCAGCAGAATCTCATTTACTTAGTCTCCCACAGGAGAGTGGGCAGATCAGAGGAATGAAGAAAGGATGCATGTCTGCATCAAATGCTTTACAGCCTCACGCCTAGATTTTTAATTCAAATCCTTTACACTTAACAGGATGTGCAGCATTTTGTGCTTTCATGTTTTAAAAGGGATTTTACTCCCAATCACAGCAGAAATGTCTTGGGAAAATATTTACAAAAATTTAATTCAGTCAGAATTAAATAAGTTAATAATTTAGGTGTAAGATAACTAGAGCTGGATGAAGTGAAATAAAAAAGCACACTTGCCCACATGCCCCTTCTATAGTAACTTCAAGCACATCTGGAGCTTTTCTGGATGTCACTTCATGGACAGAACTGATGGTTCAAGCCAGTAGACGGTGCAAATAAGAGCGAGGAAAGGAGCCATGACTTTGTATTGAAAGGAAAGAAGAGGGGGGGTAAACAGCTGAATGGGAAGCATGACATGATATGATGAGTTTAATAAAGTGCGAGAGTGTGTTTTCCATCCAACTGGGCCCATAAGACAAAAATGTCCACATTTTACACATTGTAATGGTTTTCCAATGCACTGGGACTCTAGACTCGACTTTTTGCGTGGGTGTGTGCATTAGTGTGTGTACTGTTACTTTGTGTGTGTATGGGACAGTAGCCATATTTGTTTTGAGATCTGATATGACATAAGATGCCCCTAGGAGTTATATTACATCACCTTTGTACTGCACTTCCTATGGATATTTATAACTATTGGGAGGGATGTCACCCACTGTGAACAGGAAATAATGACAAAGATTTACTCATGAAGCATAAATGTACCACATCTCTGTCAGGACCAGGTGATGTGAATGCAGGCAGGGTAAAAAAATCCACCAGAAAGGGCTGGGGGAAAGGTTTGCATATGCCTGGGAATACTCATAAGAATCAGACTGAATTTTTACTGGACTGTTCCACAATGCCACTGTCTACAAACATCAAAGTCACATTCGAAGTCAATATGAAAAAATAGGCTTTTCCACAGCAGACATTTTGACTTGTGAAAGGGGGAAAATCATATGTTACTAAGAACGTCAATGATGGCTCTGTTCCATTTAAGTGTCCCAGTAAGACACAACAGTGTGACAGTGAGCCAGCACACAATATAGGCCCCTGAAACTAAATGGAATTCAGCCATATTATTTACACCTATGCTTTTCCTACTGTGACATATATCTGGAAAAAAGTCATTATAGCTCACGACGCAATGCATTTGAACATTTGATTCTCATATCTGGGCTGGCTTGTTGTTCTTAAATGTACCATCAAGAAGAAGTTATGTTATATGTTTTCTCTCTTTATCACAGTCAGTGTGTCTGGAGTATCATCTAAAAGCAACAAAATGTATTTAAATAATATACTGATTTATTTTAAATTCTCTGAAACTGTTCCCTTTTAAAAGCAAAGAAACTCATCTATAATAGAGACAATACAATGCCACCAGCAGGCATCACCATGGTCAACATACTATTAACAGCACAATTCCCTTCTCTTAAGACATTACATTGCCAAAAACATATCATGCCAAATAAATGTTAAGAATTATGTTCAAACCCCCAACCCACCCACCCGCCCACATTTTTTTTAAATGAAATTGTTTGAAAACATGTTTCCTACATCTTTAGTCTGGGCACTGAGGTGTGGGCCTTTAAACTCCTGACGTTTTCAGTGCTGACAATAGACCAGACAAAACATTGTCAACAAATTGTAATATTAATATGAACTGGAAAAAAGGACAAAAAGTAATATTTCTATTCCCACTGATTAACAGTTTTTAATTGTTTCAGTGGTCCCCAATTTAAAAAATAAAAGTAAAAAAAAACCATTTAAAAAAATAAGAAAACAGTGAGTGAGTGGAAGTGTATCTGTGAGTTTTTGGCATCTGGCATTGATCGACTGTCTGAATAATGGATTGTTTAATTCATTGATTTTGACTGGCTTATATTATGAGTGTTTAAAAATAGACGGACTAGACACATCTATTTCAGCTCTCATCATCATCAGTTTGCCTCAGCAACAGATAAATCGATATCATACAGTAAAACTATATAAGTGTATGTGTTAAACTGATCTGTAGTGCTTTATTGTAAATTTCAGTGGTTGAAATGAGGACAACATTTTTTCTCTATTGGGAACTTCACAAAATAAAACAATAATTCAGAAGGCAAACCACACAAAGTGAATGTAATATATTAGTAAGAGGTGCTTACAGTTTGTGGACAAATACTGGCACAGTAATATACCACAGCAAACCACAGGCAGAGTGGCAACATGTATGCACCGTTACTTTGAAAATTTACAGCCTCTGGGCACAACACAAACAGTACTACAACATCAGCACAAATTGCATACAGTACATCCAGAATGATACAGACTACAGTTTTAAGAAGTCACAGTGGAAATAATCACAAAGGCAATGCAGGGATGCAGAATACTGTTGGTATGGAGAAGACTGCTGCACATCCTTCCTCACACCCTCCTCCATACGGTGGTCAGTGCTTCTTCCTCTACAACCCTGTAGATACACATGGACCATCTTGATATTGTCTCTCCCTAAAACAGCAGTTATTTAATAAATAAAAATGATCTGTTGCTAAATTACAAAGACTAAAATAAATACTTTAGAAGCAGGGGAGGCATGAGCATCCCCATAGCTTGTTATTCCCACCTATAAGTTAACTCCACCTCTGGGACACTCACTAGGTAGAATAGGGACAATGGTGCAGTCCCACAGTCTGTTCATCAGTCCTACAGCACGTCTGATTGGATGGGGTGCCAGCGAGCCGTTTCTATTTGCCCCCGACTGCACATTTCCTTCCAGTGTCCCTGCCCCGCCTCTGAAGCATCATTGCCAATCAACACACGACCCAAAAGGCTGCTCTTAGTGTAGAGACGGCCCTGTAGATACAGAGAGGTAAATCACTTAATGAATGAATGAGATATTCATTTGCCCTTATCACATCATACTAACATAAAACCGCATGTATCTGTTTAATATGAACTGTACATAAGGGATGTAGAACTTCCTACCTGCATGATGATGAATTCAAGGACCAGTGGCAGCTGAGTGATGTCCCCAGGAGGCAGGTCAAACAGAAATGGAGCGTTCCAGACAGGGTTTGGACCACTGCTTCCTTTGGTCTCCTTGGTACCAATTACTTTCCCGTCCTGACGCAGGTTGATGACAACGTAGTGGTCTGGTGGGAAAACAAATATTGTTTATCTTATTAATCAGATTAGTTAATTATTCAATTATAAGATTTTTCAATTTATGTCATGAGTAGATTAAATTGTTTCTTTCTGCAAGAGCCAACGAATAAAAAGGAGCAGCAAAATCATTTACACGACGGTTTGTGTTGGGTGGCGGTGTGAATAAATGTAGACTCATACTGCAGTGCTGTGTATAGTGTTGTTAACTTCAGATGAAATGGTCAACACATGTTTATTTACAGCCTCATAATCCTCTCTGAAGCCTTCTCCACTGTCATTGCTCCAAATCAGCATCATCGCTCACAAAATATGATTTCCCTTGTAAATCCATTCTCGCATGATAATTAGATTTACTAAAATTAAAAAAGCAACAAGTCACATAAGAATCGTGTCAGATAAGAATCATGCCTCTGTCGGAGTATTCACTTTCAGAGATTTTAGGAACAATATGATCTTGAAAGGCATAAAGGACACGTAACTGACCACGTAGCCTCAAACTGTAAGGTTAGGTGTGAGAAACCAAAACATCAAGGTTGTTTTCTTTTTACAGAAGCTCCTGTTTGCTCCTCTCCTCACCAGCATCATCAAAGTAGAGCTTTAAATCAGATGCAGTGAGATATGATACAGACAGGAGGGGAAATGACACCGGGCTGATCAGTTCCTAATCTGATTATACTACAAGCCAATCAGGGAACCGGCCCGTCTGACCATGGCTGGAGCGACAGAGGAGAATACAGACGGAGGCAGTATGAGCAGTTTCCATGTCAGCCAGTGTGTTCATGTGCACTGCAGCGTGTGTTGAAAGTGCACCCATGTTAAGTACACAAATGAAACACACTACTTAGTACAGTAAGTAGAGGTGTACTGATGCTGATATTTGCAAAGTAATATCCATTCACTTGGGGAGGTTAGTAGGCGTTGTTTCTGATGGCTGCTCATATCGTTCATATTGGGTACTACTGCCTCAGTACAACCAAGGTGAGAAAGGTTTACAGGAATATTTTGACATTTTTGGAAAGACACATATTTCATTTCTTGCCAAGAGGAAGATGACAAGCTCATAACACTCATGTCTGACTGTTTAATAAGAAGTAAGTAAGTAAGGCAGTGACTTGCTGGTCTTCACCTGGGGCTCCTGGGATCCGTGTGAGCTTGGCCAGATTCTCAGCCTTTCGGACCATCACCTTGATGCGCTGTGCCAGCGTCTGGTACTGTAGCAGGATGAACAGTTGGCCCAAAGCCCGCGACACACACACCGAGCTCTTCCTGTGACCCAATGTTTCCTGAGAACTCACACTCTGAGGATGGGAAGGGAAAGAAAACCAAGAGAGAAAATGAGAAAAAATGAGAGATTTAGAAAGAGGGGAAAAAGTCTTCTTTCACCCGGCAGATGTTCCTTTCAACCTTCGGGAGACTGGGAATGAAACTAAACCAAGGGGGGAAAAAACACAAAAGAGCAGAGCAGATTCAATCTGTAAAGAACTTAAATCCCATGATCTAACCCATGTTCATGAAAATGTTTCTTCTTCTTGTCTCAGTGAAAGAGTCAACCAAGGCACTGCTATCAGTGTTTCAAATCTCCATCTGAAGGATTTGCTGTAAATCACTGCCTGTCAGAGAAAAAGGAAAGTTTCAATCATCTGAAGGAAATTTCCAGTTCAGTTTACATTCATGAGGAATCTTGGATTGACCTGCCTAAGGAGCTCAGCTGGGTTTAATCTGTTTCACATTTTCAGTCACTTAAAGTTAATCCGTCATATTCCTCGTCATTATACGTAGCTGTTCGGATAAAGGATTTCGCTGCCAATGAGAGTACCCATCCTAAAATAATCCACATTCATGCACTGAGGTACTTCATAAGTATGATGGTAATTTTTATCTCATGGTAACTTCCATCTGATTTCATGTCAGATTTCATTAGCTTACATTGTTTGGGGTCCGGTGAGTCACAGTGTGCTGTCAACTGGCTGAGTGTTAGCCCACCAGCGACTGGCTGAGGCCAGGCAGCAGAATGTGAAGGCAATTTCATCCAACAAGTGAGTTTCGGTTCACTGCCTCGGTCTGTCACTGTACTTCGCCTCAGAGACCGTCACTCACACTCACACTGCCTTTTAAAAGAAGAAATATTATTCTGCAAACACACATTGCCAAACAAACCTTAAAGTTATAGCCAGAGATTTGTTTTTCAGGAAAGATTTCCAGCTGGTACAGATCACTTACAGGCTGCTGAGTGTCACCTCACTAATGGTCAAATTTGAGAAATTTTAACATTGGGTTTGGGTTTGAGGAGGATGTAGACATTCAGTTCACAAAGCCTTCAGTCCGGTGAAGGCTATCCCTTCACATTTGGTATACTACACTGTTTCGAGAGGCAACAGGAATAGTGATATGATATGAAGCAAAATGCATTTACTTACATAAAAATCATAAGAAACATTCCTATTCTTAGCTTATCCTCAGGCACAATATATTTGAGAGTAAAATTTGAAATGAGAGTGTAGAAGTCAGTTCTTCTGTTATTATTTGGTAATTCTGTTCACTCCAGATATTTTGAGTTACATAACAAGACCCAGCAGACTGATTATATAAGTCACGCACTGATCTCCAAAGTACGCTTTAAAAGAGAGTCCAGAAAGGTATTATAATAATGACAGATTCTTCCTATGGTTGCATTTATTTATTTACCTCCACCATGGAGGTTATGGTTTTGCCCGTGTCTGTTTGTTTACCTGTCAGCAGGATTTCAGCATTGATGGGGCCTGGGCCAGGGAGGAACACATTACATTTTCTTGTAAATTTTGGTGTAAAATTTAGACAGATATGTATAGAATGCTCTGTCATTCTGGTTTAACGTGTATTTATGTAGGAATGATTAACTGAATATTCACACTCGATCAGCAACTGCTTCACATTCACAATCATTTATACTCAGTGCTCAGTACTATACCCACAGTCCATCTATCAGACACTCAGCAGTTTAGCATACTAAAGTATAACACATCTTATTCAACTTTCCCTTCCAGATTTTCTCACAGTCCAAACCTTTCAGTCACAGATTTAGTAATGTCCAGGTTACTGCTACCTGCAACACTGAGTGTACTCTACAATATGTAAGCAAGGAAGAAATCCTACATCATCTTTACATCAGCTTGACATATTTTGTTCATATAATTATAATTTAGTAAGATGAAGTAAGATCAGTTGTGTGATAATAAATATTATCAATGCCTGTGATTTAAATGGCTAGGTTGTCTCCAGTCACCATCTAGGATCAGGGATTCTGCTCATCCAACCTTGTTCTGGAAATTAAATTTACATAGATCTAACTTGTATTTATGTAACTTGTATTATACACAGAGGTGGTTGGGGTGGACAGTGGACATACAAAATGCAGGACTTTGACACCAGAGACCAGGGTTTGCATCCAGACTCCTGTGTGTGGTTATATTCAGGCAACAAAACCCGTTAACCTTGGTTAACCTTGTCTGTATTAAACCAGACCATCATCTTTCCCTAACGTTAACCGAGTGCCTCAGCAAGCGATTAATTAACAACGTGTCCTAATCATGTTAACAGAAGACTTAATTCGCTCTGCATTATCCCCATGATGCTCTGCTTTTCAAGACTGATGCAGATTACAACAGATTATAAAATGTCTGCTATGGACAAAAATAGGGGTGGTTAATCGGTCCAATTTCCCGATTCGATCCGATTCCGATTATTGAGGTCTCGATTCGATTACCAATCGATTATTGAGTTTCCATTTGACAACAGTAACCCAAAATACACCATAAACGTATTGCACCATTAAAATAAACAGTCAGCTGCTGAATTACGCACCTTCAGTATTGTGTAGTATAGCTGTAACTTCAGAGTTAAAAAAAAAAACAAAAAAAAAACAAACTCGTTTGGTAGTCTTTCACCGGGACTAATAATCTCGCCCCCTCGTGGAGAGTACGTTGATCCGGTGGAATGAGGCTTCAGTCGGTTGTCTCTTTAGTCCACGCAGCCTCCTCTGGATGGAAGCGCGACATGTGAGCCCTCATCCATCATCCATCCGTTCTCTATACCGCTTGATCCGTCAGGGTCGCGGGGAGCTGGAGCCTATCCCAGCTGACTACGGGCGAGAGGCGGGGTACACCCTGGAGTGGTCACCAGTCAATCACAGGGCCGACACGCAGAGACAGACAACCACACACACACACTCACACACACTCACATAGGGACAATGTAAAGTAGCCAGTTAACCTGGATTGGTTGGTTGCCGGTTAATGGGTTTTTTTCCGCCTCTCGCCTCGCTAGCATAGTTAGCTCCCTCTCTGGTTCTGTGCTTTGTTATGACTGTTAGTCAACAGCTCCGCCTTGCGGTTAAATCCTGTATGACACCCAGTAACTGGAGGAGTCACTGCTGTGTATTACACCCCCAAAAAATCGATCTTTGGAAATTTAATAATCGATTCATAATCGTCCAGAATATAATCGCAATTAATCAATAATCGATTCTTTTCACCACCCCTACTAGCTAATAACATAAAGTCTGTTTTAAAACCCTGTGCATGTGGATAAATTATAATTTTACAATGCAGGTTAGTGTTGTTCAGATAAAACAGAGCTTTCTGAGAGCACAGGGTTTTCACTCTAACAGAAATATTTCTAAGTTACATCTTGGGAACATTCCTCAGGCCGAACCCCAGTGCACCACATGATACCAATTTCCTGCTGGGAAAATTCAATCAAGATGGCCGAAGATGTGTCTGATTAGTCTCCAGCAACACTTCTAACTCAGTTCCAGGGAGAGAAAGGAGGCCTTGTTGTAACCTGAACAATGCAGAGCTTCATTCTAAAAGGAGCCTGTGCAGAATTTAAATGGATTTTTTTTTTTTAATCCATCATCTGAAAAAGATGAAACCTTAAACACTGATGTTTTTCTTTTCATCATTCCTTGCAACAAGTCCCATGTTAAAACAAAATGCAGCTCCCAGGCACAGACATTTTCACATCTGAGGTGAAAATTTTCAGAGCTTCAGAATCGCTCTTTCAAGATCTACTTTACGGTGTCAGGAGCCCACACACTAAAAAGGAGCTGGGCCAATTACAGCAATGCAGCCGTTCCTGGAAAGCAGCAAGGGAGAGACACTAAAACACACCACTATGCTGCGCATTACTTAGTGGTCATGTCTTCTGGCTCCTTTGTAAACACAAAGTTCCCCTCATCTGAACCTTTAATTGAATGTGAAAAGCAAAACCATGATAAACTGCTGTTTTGAAGTTTGCACACACACAATAAACAAGACCAAGTCAAAATGATGTTTTGAACATTTCTGGATCAAAATATCAGACTTGGAGCACAAAGCCCTTAATGTTCTCTTAGTCTCACAGATGCTGGGTACCTCGAGGTAAATGTTAAAAGGGTAGAACACTGTGCTAAGTGTGAATTTGGACCATACACACAAATGAGACTGAGATAAATGTGCTTTTAATGGGTCATGACCTAACTCGTTTACTTGCATAAAATTGAAAAATAAATAAATAAATAAATCTGTGGCAAGGAAAATCTTCAAATGTCAAACTGAACCAATGACGGGCCTAAACACTGTTGTATCACCACTTCCTGCAGCTGCTGCACAATAATTAAAAAAAAACTGAACGTTAACACTTTCATTGTGAAGCATCAACATGAAGTGTTGAGTCTGAGTTTACAGCAAATAACATCAGATGCAAATATTACTGGAGTTGCTCTCCTACAGATAAGAAACAGCAGTGCAGGTTGTGGTGACACTAAAGGAGCCACAGTTCAGCAGGTCGTTTTGTGCTGCTAAAACATGTCTAATCATGTCTGCATGTCTTTACGACTCTGAGCTGCACGGTGGCACACGCCATACTAGACCTGTTACCAATGATTTTCATCACTGATAATTTAATCTCTAATATGTTTTTTAAGCCAATATATGTTTCTGAGATCCCACAGTGATGTCTTCAGTTTGTTTGTTTTGTCCAACCAACAGTCCAAAGCCCAGAAGATATTTATATGTTTCTTATATGTGACAGAGAAAAGGGACAAAACGTCTCATCTGAGAAGCAGAAACCAGACAAACATTGGCATTTTTGCTTGGGAGATAACTGAAACTGTTAATCGATTATCAAACTGGTCAACTCATTTGAACGGGCCGCTCAGTTAATCGACTAATCGTTGTATTTCTACACAACAGCAATGCGGAGAAGAAACACTACGGAAAAGGTTCCCCCGTTGCTCACCTTGTCCATGTGGAATATGAGGTCCAGCTCACAGACATTTTCAAAGCATTTATCCAGCGTTTCCACAAACACCTACAACAAAGAGAAATTGGTCAGTGAAATATCTCATTTACAAAACAAACGGCCACATGTAGAGTGAGCGAGTGAGCCTACAAATGTTATCACAAAGGGACATATTTGGAAGATTATGATTTGAGATTCTAATTGCATTTGAGGGAATAACAAACATTGGATCTCCTCAGGGATTTTGATTGTTTATTAACACAGGAAGTCAGTGGTTGGTGCAATGACTTGTGCTTCATACCGAATATCTCATAACTAACTTCAGAACACCAGTACACACCATCAGTACTGATGCCAACATTAAGGCCGAGGCCATGTAGGTGGATCAGTACAAACATATGGGTTTAAAACAAGTCAGTCTATGTAATGTGAGCACAATGATCAAAGGAATTTAGAAGAAATACTGAAGGCAAAGGCATGAAAGGTCGTCAGTGACAGTCACGCCTTATTTTATTCATTTGAATCTAAACCCTCCAGTAGGTTCTTATGCATATTTTAATCCATGTGCTATAATTTTTCTTTATTGATCACATGTGCCTTTAAATATGCAACGTCAAAAATCTGTAGTAGAATTGAGCAGGTTGATCCACTTGTTCCCGATTCAAATACTGATGTTGCTTAACTTCTTGCGTGGGTGAGTTGTGTCTCTTATGTGGTGCAACAAGTACATCCAAATTTCCCCACAGGGACAATAAACATGTGAAACCAGATTTCAGTGCTGATAAAAAAAATTTTAAAATGTCACCATTTCGTGTGATAGCTTAGTTGAGATGTCTGTACAGCCTGTGTCTGTGATATCAGGGTTTACTCATGTACATTTTGTTAGTATATAACTGTTGTATCCAGAAAGATTTCCACTGAAATGAAAAGTAGAAAAAGTTGCATTTCTCGGATTACACCAGCAAAAAAATTAAAAATAAAAATCACAGGTTCCTGTTTCTCAAAATTATTTCAACACAGCGTTGTTTATGCAACAATTAAAGAAAGCAGAAGCTGACCTGGATCAGGTCCAGAATGCCGAGCTCACTCTCAGATGAGTCCACACAGAAGACAAAGTAGAGGGTTGCATAGTGCCGGTAGATCAGCTTGTAATCAGAGCCACCAATGAGACTGAAAACACATAAAAATGCACGTAAAAAACAGTTGTCCAGAGAGCAGAAATAAGAGACGACTTTTGTGTGTTTGCCTCCATCTAATGGTCATAAATGTGCCACTGCATCTGCAGCCAACGTCTGGCTCATCTTTGCTTTCAAGTGAACTCAGCTCCTGTAGTCTCATTAAAGTAAGTGGAGAAAACCCAGACACTGACCCTGGGTTTACAGTATTTAGTCTTTAAAGTTTTGTCAAAACATCATAACAAATCATCACAAAAATTACAGGTCTGCCTTTCAGTCTCTGCCAATATAAACTTAAAAGTCTCCAAATGCACCACCATCATCATATACACTGCTTGGCCAAAAAAAAACAGTCGCCACCAAAAAAAAAGGTCATTCTAACACTCTAATATTTTGTTGGACGCCTTTAGCTTTGATTACGGCACACATTCTCTGTGTCATTGTTTCAATAAGTTTCTGCAATGTCACAAGATTTATTTCCTTCCAGTGTTGCATTGATTTTTCACCAAGATCTTGTATTGATGATGGGAGAGTTGGACCACTGCACAAAGCCTTCTCCAGCACATCCCAAAGGT
>JBBMJY010000001.1:6386300-6396446 GCA_037833715.1 Toxotes lorentzi | reverse complement strand
TGTGTGTGTGTGTGTGTGTGTGTGTGTGTGTGTGTGTGTGTGTGTGTGTGTGTGTGTGTGTGTG
Source organism: Toxotes lorentzi (assembly GCA_037833715.1). Classification (NCBI taxonomy): domain Eukaryota; kingdom Metazoa; phylum Chordata; class Actinopteri; family Toxotidae; genus Toxotes; species Toxotes lorentzi. The sequence goes on along the minus strand of JBBMJY010000001.1, from coordinate 6,396,382 downwards.
TGTGTGTTAGGGGACGATAAACCATGCATGGACAGGGAGGGAAACAGGTAAGTACTTCTGACTCTGATTTTCACTAAACTGTAAAATGGGAGAAATGGTTGTGGTCTACCCACCCAGCACACAGCATGTCTCTTTGTAATGTCCACTGAAACATCAGGACACCCCCCCTCCTTCAAAAGAATGTTATTAATGCCCTCTGGCAGTGTTTCAACAGAGCTGCAGAGGGCATAGCGTGGGCACGCTGCCAATTGCTCTCTGCTTGTTTGCACTGCAGTCACTAACAACAATGTCACCATGACTAACAACAGTGGAAAACTGGCTAATATGAGAGTAGATTAGATGCTACATTCCCTCATGGATAAAACATGATATGTGCTATTTATAGGCCTGCATGTGCAGTTTCTCTAGCTGTTAAATCAACTGAAAACGCAGACTTTGCTAAAAACATTTCTGAAAGAAACAACAGAGCACATACATTAGGATCAGAGAGAGCAGCTCCAAAGTTTATACAGTCAGTAGCCCAAGAAGGAATTATAATCTCAATGACTCACCCTCAGTTCACCCTGCTTTTATTTGTATTTGCAGTCCTTGGGCAGACATGGCTACCTTAAAACTCAAGAATTTTGAATGTGACAGCACCCAAAACGACCAGAGAAAGAACTTCATGACTTGAGCAACCCAGTCTGCATCTTTAGCCAGCCAGTCAAAATGCAGAAAATTTCTTTACTGACTTTAACATGTCTCATCATGTTAGAGAACAGAAATTCTCTTTACTGCCAATCAATACCACTGATGCAGAAGCCAGTGCAGTAATTTTAGATTAGCATAAAGGGACAACAGCTTGCCTGGTTTTTGGCTGGAGCTATCAAAATCTGAATACCAACACCTCCAAACCTCACTCATTAACACGTTATATCTCGTTTGTTTAATCCATGGTCTTTAGTCCAAAGATGACAAGTTATGGTTTTGTGCAGGATTATTTCTTGTGAGGTGACTTCCTGGATTTCTGCTGTCACCGTGAGGTCTATGAAGAGCAGTGACTTTAGGAAGTGACTGTGAACAGCCAAGAAATAGTTCCATCATGTAACTCGCTGTGAAACCACAAATTATGGTTTTAACACGTGTTTTTGTATTGATTAAACAAATGAGATTTAACATGTTAATTGGTGAGCTTCAGAGGTGCTGGTAGGCAGATTTTGTTATGTTTGGACAGAGCCAGGATAGCTGTTTCCATTCTTTTTGCTAAACTAAGATAACTTGCTGCTGGCTGTAGGTGGTTAGCAGTGTCGCCTCACAGCAAGAAGGTTCTGGCTTCAAACCTGCCGGCGGGCTTGGCCACTCCTTGGTTTCTTCTGGGTACTCCAGTTTCCTCCCACAGTCCAGAGACATGCAGGTTAATTTGCAACTTTTTGTGACTTTGAGCTTGAATGGTTGTTTGTCTTTAAGCCTTATTCAGTACAACCCAAGCATAAGTTTGATAGACAACCGGTCTAGGGTGCACTCCATCTCTTGCCCAGTGTGAGCTGGGATTTGCTCCAGCTCCCCTGTGACCCTCAAGGATAAGCGATACAGCTAATGGATGGATGTCAAACTATTCCTTTAAAGCATGTTGCCCTTTTATTAGACTCTGCAGGCACATTTACAAGGTTTTGACAGCCAATATGGGCTCATGTCCAGCTGCTGATAGCCGAGTCCTACGCAGGTTTGGGTCAAAGGACCTCTAATCTGAAATCTGCAGTGTTTGTTTTTCACTTCACGCTTGTTTGTTTTCTTATTCTATGCACTCTTTGCTCCCGAACACTTAACTGTAATGCATGTATCAACATAATAAATGAAATCACAATATACCTTTTTCAACTTGCTTTTAGTTGGGCTGAGCTGCCTGGTGTAGGTGGTGGTGATGTCAGGTTCCCAATCCATCTGCTCACAGGGCAGCTCCACCACCCCCAGGGCAGACTCTCTTAGGCCTGAGAAGTCCCTGCTGTAGACAGCCAGTCTCAAGGTGCAGGTGCGCAGCTCCTCCACAGAGCCCACCTGCAGCACAAAGCTCTGACTGTGGAGGTCTGGGCTGAGGCTACGGCGCCGAGAGGCGATCTGCTGCGGTGAGGGGCAGAGTGGAGGAAGGCTGGCTCGGACAAACACCCCACTGCGCTTTCGACTGGCCCCCGAGAGCCTCAGGATGTTGACCACCAGGGTGCGACAGGCAGAGGAGAAGAGCAGGGAGAAGTGCAGGAGAGGAGCAGACTTTGAGGAGTTGGACAGAGAGTTAGACCCATACTGTGATGGACAGGGCTCCCCCTGCTGGCTGGCATGTCTGGCAGCAGCAGCAGCCAGTCGACTGCTCTCACTGTAAAGAAAACTTTCACCGCTCACGGTGCTTCGCCGACCCATCGCCCGACGAGATTTGGACACCAGATTCAGCTTAGTGAGGGAAGGCAAAGAGGCTCTGCCATGACTTTGAGGTTTACTGGGTGAGCAAGGAACAGCTGGAGTGCTGAGGCGCCGCATGGGGAAAGAAGCTGCAGGAGACTGCACCAGCTCAGCTGATCTGGTAGGGCTGGGGTCAAAGGGCAGTGCAGTGAGGTCATCCTCAGAGGGAGAAGAGCTGCTTTTCAAGGAGGGAAACTCCAACACGTCTCCATCCAGTTCCTCGTACTGCTGCTTAACAGGCTGTGTACACAGAGACGGAGTCAATGTCACAGTCACCCTCTCAGCAGGATGAGGAGACGAGAAAACTGCCTCCTTGTCCTCAGATGAAACACTCTTCCGTCTGCGACAGCAAAGGATGCAACCGAGAACCAGACAGTAGCAGAACACAGCCAGACCTACAGCCAGCAGGATCTGCAGGTGAACTAGACAGACAGAGGAAAACAAAGCAGCCAGCGTTTAATGTTGTGTTAGTGGGATTAACGAGAAGCATGAGGAAGTGAGATGGAGTGAACCTGTGAGTGATCAGGAAATAGAAAGCAAGTGGGAGAAATAAATAGAGAGAAAACAGAGAGAAGAGAGAGCTTAAGATGGTAATATCATCACTTCTGAGTGACCTGTCAGCAAGAAGAAAAAAAATCAGACAGACTTTCAATGAAACCAAATGCATTACTTAAGATCTTAGGACATCTGACTCTAAACATTTTCCTGTTGTGTCTGCGTTCTGCGTCCCTGATGAGATTAAAGAGGAAATGTCTCAGGGGTTACAATCATAATTGTATAAATGGTATTGTCACAGTTGCTACTTCGATCCAAAGCAGGAACCAGTTATATGTTGGTGTAAGTTTTCCTGGCAATCAGTGTGTGTGTGTGTGTGTGTATGCGTGTGCTTGTATTCATCATTCAAGCAGCGTGCTGATTACACATTCATGGTCAGTATTAGGATTTTAATCACTTAAGATTTAGTGTTGTCTGTATTCTCACAAAACAATATCCTTAAAAGTTGGATGAGACATTTTACTACACACTAACAACCTCAGATATTTTATTAAAAATCCTTCCTGCCATTTGCACCATTTTATTAAGACTTCTCTTAGATTAAGAAAAGCATACAGTTCTTAATATCTCAAAAAACATGAAATCGAAAAATCAAAATAAAGGCCTAGGGGTTTGATAACTTGAGTGAAGCCATTCTGGAGCTACCAGTGTTACTGAGACTGAAGCCGTTAAAGCTGGACTGTGATGCTCATTTAACATCAGATAATGAGGGTGTATTGGGATGACTCATACATGAGACACACTGGAGGATAGTGGTGAAAACAAGGTTGGAAGGCTGTGAGCTTCAACCATTGCAAGGTAAACAACAAGCATTGAGAATGAAAATCATTCACTGAGAAATTCTTGATGTTTTTATTAATATTGAAGAGCCTATACAAATATATAATCCATCACTTATTAGGGAGGAATGTCATTGCTTTTCCTCATGAATCAGCCTAAAACTAGAGCAGGATCTGTTTAGGTGCATCATATCTTTGATAGGAACAGAATTGTTTAATCGGGGCCAAACACTGAAAGAAATACAATCTCATCTCATAATCTCACATCATCTCAAGAGGCATCCTTATAAAGAGTATAGGTCAATATCAAAGCAAGTGTCATGCTAGCGTCAGCGCAGATCCATTTCAGCCCCGAGTTCTGTCCAGGAGCAGGCAGCTCCTCAGCCAGCCATTAAGAGATGAAAGTACAGAGGGGCTGAATACTGCAGTGATGGCACAAAATAAGGGCTGAGGGGATCGCTCTAAAATATGACTCAGGCTGACCAGCCACTGGACACTGATCATTATAGACCAAATAAGGTAATGGTGAAACATGAGCTGAGCCAGTTCAGCATTTAATGCAGAATTCGTAGTCCTGAAGGATGCGTCTGTGCTTTGCTGCTGTGGTGTGCACAGGCTGTTGGTAAACTTCATTGAATCATGGTTACAGCAGTAACAACATAGGAAATGCCATGCAATTATTTAACATTGACATAAAGTGTATGAGGCTTATTCTAACCTTTGGCTAGATTAATTTGTTTGTCTACATAACTCCTGGTTATCTAAAACAAACAGGAATAGGGACACCTTCCCCGTGAGCTGCAGCCTCTCTGCACAGTTAAAGCCTCCTTAAACTGACCCCCGTCTTCAGCTCGTCTTCACGGCTGAGATCAGTTTAACAGAAGACATTGGCACTATTATGATTGCTTAATCTAAAAAAAAACAAAAAAAAACAAAAAAAAACCATTTACTTTTTGTTTTCTTTCTGACAGAGAAGCTGGAGACCACAATGAAGCCATATCATTTAAAGAAAAAAAAAGAAAAGAAAAGAAAAAAGCGATTGCCGAGCCTGCAGTTAAAACAAAAGAAGTAAGAGTAAGAAACACAAACAAAAGAACAGGTCGGGCTTCCTACCTCCCAGAGTGAACTGCGACATGGTCCCACACAGTCTGATGTGCGTGTTAGGTCCGTGTGAGCGCTGTTTATGAGAGCGGTCCACCGCCAGTGCGCAAGGACCTGAAGCCTTCCAGCCAATAGCTTCGTCGGGTGACTGAGCTTTTATTTCAACCGCAGTGCTTGTGCGTTGGAGGCAGAAAGGGTCCACTGCCTTCTTCAAAACAGTTCAGCCTGTCAGAGCTGCCGCTCTCCGTCACCGTGTTACAGTAATTAGGCCTAGGCTGCAGGTTCTCTATGCGTTATGGAGGGCACATGATTGAAGTCACAAAACAGAAAGACCAAACAAAAGAGAGAAACAGCTGTCACAGGATAATTGTGACACCTACAAAATAAAATAAGACTCAAATCAAATCTAACACATCATCCCAGCTGTGATGCCAGAGACTCGTGACAAGCCAAAAAATCAAAGGACGATGTTACATGTCATTGTGTTGTCTACCTCAAATTATATCATATAACAATATCTTATAACAATATCACTGAGCTGCATCCTCCAGATGCTCATTATCTGATATTACTAACGTTTCACTCTGAGCAGAGCAGCTGGAAGTCAGATCCAAGAACATGAGAGAAAAGCCATTGATTATAACTGTGAGGCAATAAAAAATGTTTAAGGGATCTTTAAATGTGGTTCAAAATCCACTCAACAAGAGGTTCTGTTGCAACAGGCTGACAAATAGCTTTGCTGTGTTTTCTGCTTTCTTTAGAAAGGTTCAGTAACAGGGAAAAGAAAATGGGGAGAGTAGTGTATTTTTTCTTTTTTCTGAACAAAACAGTTCTTCCCCAAGATTTTAATTAATCAAGATCTTCTGAAAAGAAAGATTGAATATTTGCATCAAAATAGTTATGTTGAAAAAATACCTTTTACAGTATGTTTGTCCGCAACATGTGGACTGTAAACATGAATTTGCCGTGTGCGTTTTATTTGCCCTTTGACAATTAATTTGCTTGTAGAAGCATAGTGTCAGTTTTGAGAAACAGTGGATGAGGATCTTTCATACATTTCAGGATATTTCAACATGATACAGTGTATATAAAGAGTGCATCATTTTGTCACTTGCCAACAGACACCTTCACTTTATTCTGCATCATAACAGAATGAAGGTAAAGTTGAATTTATCATGAAGAGTGTGCAAATATTAAAAAACAGTCATTATGTTGTGAATGTGAATGAGTGCATTTCCTTTAGAGTTCAGGTCACATACATATCAGTGTCTGGATCTGCCACCTACACATCTACCACAAGGTTGTACAAACAAAAAGAGAGCATGAGTCACTCCTGACCATATACAAAGACGTATACATTTGTGAAGCTGTACCGTCTTTTTCTCTCTCTCTTCCAGTTTTCTTTTCATTTAGAGAATGTGGAGTGTGGTGCACAGAGAACGTCTCCTTGGTGCTGAAACAGCCCACTTTTTGTTTAGAACCAGTCTGAGCTCGTGATTCATCACAGGAGGCTGAAGAGTCGGTCGACAGCTCCGTGCTTTTCAAGTTTATCCATTCTGCACGAGCATTTCAAAAACAATTCACACAATCTCTAAGATCATCTGCAGCAAGATAATGTCACGATACTGCAGCCTGTGCTACTGGATATAAACATGTCTTTCTGTATTGTGTGTGCAGGGCCTTACTTGATCATCTACACAGTTGTCATTGGACTCCTAAGTTTACTGAGGCTTGGACAGGAAAGATCATGCTCTTGGGCTTATACTGAAAAAGTCAACAGTGATTTAAAGCATGATACACAATGTGTTTACTTATTAACGTTTAACTAGAACCACAATCTTTCCCTAACCTTAACCAAAGGGCTTTTGTTGCTTGATCTCAACCATGCACAGGGAAAACAGATTGCCAGTGAACATAATCTGGGCTTCAATTCAGTTATTCATAAAAGACATAACTGACAAAAACAAGTATACAAATATTTTTAAAACAGTTTTTTAGACATAACAGATTTTGAGGCTCATGTTTGCTTTATAGTCAAAGGGTAATTTAAATGGCCATCAAATGCCTGCTGTGGGTTTGTGTGTGTACTGATATAGTTGGTCTGTGCATGTGTGATGAGGAAGTCTTTGTAAAGACCAACAAATCTGTGTTTTCACAATCAGTAGAAAATGGCGCCCTAACCTGCCTGGATTCTCACTCGCTGAAGTTTATCATTGTTCCCTGAGAGTGCACTCTTATTTTGGAGGGACCTTTATACTGAAGTTAAATGTGATTATTGTCCTGTAGTTTGACACATTTAACGGTAAAGAAGAATATCACATTTTTATTTTTTAAGTATGTTTTAGGCTCTTATGTGTCCGACATCATTTTTAATGGAAGTAAGAGCTTTAGGGCAGCTGGACATTTCAGATTTGCAGGTTTCTTGATATTTAAGCAGAATCAAGACTGGAGACGGGAAAAAAAACAACAAGTTTTATTACTGTCACCAGACAGAAATCCAAACAGGAAGCTAGATGAAGTAAACATCAAGAAGAATAGCAAGACAGAAGATGTGACCACTTTTCTTTGTGTGGCTAGTGGGTGAGACCTCAGACCTCTCTGCTTAGATTCATGTGTGTGCTTGTGCATGTCTGGTAAATATTTGGTGAAAAAAAACAAAAACTATATGTTTGCAGGGGTGCAGGACAAAACCAGATTCATCACTTACATGGAGTATTATCAGTGACCTTCATTATAATACATAGTTTGTGTGGACTCTGCTGATGTTGATGTTAGTTTCAGTAGAAGAAGATGTTCATGTAGTTGCACAGAAGTCACTCCACAGTCCACAGGGGAGGAGGAGCAGAGCAGCAGAACGAGTTCAGCTCATAGAGAGTCCAGTTCAAACACCAGTCAAGTTCTACAGATTAAGTGGTTGGTCAACAGGACCAAGACAACAGGAGGCTAGTCTGAGTTTATTTATCAGGATGCTGTTGTATAGCTTCATTTTCTAAGCTAATGAAAACACTGAAGGTTGTGATCAGCTCAGACCTACAGAATTGTATTACAGAAACATCAAGAGAAGGAAGAAAAACTACTTAAGTTAAAACATATTTGTTGCTGTAGGCCTATTCCCTGCTCTATGGTCCACTTTGAATTCTCATCTCACATTCTCTATAGCCTGCTAACGTGTCAGAGGAGAGTGAACTACAGTTTATTTCAGTGTCTGTTGTATATTTAGCTACTTTTTTCTAGTAGTTGTTTGACTTGTAGCTTATATGAAAAGGTGTTTCTGTCAACCAACTACAAACAACACAACAGGAACAAAATCAGCTTAGAGCCTGTTACTGAACTGGGCAAAGAACAATGACATTACAAAGTTATGTGAATGTAATTCATGTGTAATTCATAGATAATTTATCCTCTCTTTATGTTTTCTTACAAGCTAAATTTAACTGTTATCATTTAGTTTTAAAACAATATGTTTCAAATTATGTTGTAGTTGTATTTTTTGGAGAACTGATGTATTTTAATTTAACCACAAGGTGGTGCTATAACATGTAAACACAGATGGCAATGCAGGTGACAGTGTGAGTGCTGTCCTCCATCAACCAGATGAGTTCCAAGGCTACCAGCACCAGCACAAATTTGATGGAAAAGAGGTGTTTCTTCATTTATACACTACATTTAGCTACCATGCTACATGAAACCAAGCATCAGTTTCCATATTAACCCTTGGTTAATTGTAGCATTTAGACAACTGGTGTCAATTCAGATCTGTATGTTCGCTCTCTGTGTCTCTTACACATCACTTCCATGAATTTAGTAGGCCAGCAAGCGATTTCAGATGAAATGCTATTAAATGTTTTGTTTTGAGTATATTACCTATATTGGAACTCCGTCACTTTCGCATCACTTACATTGAGTGCTAGACATTAAACTAAACTAGAAAGGAAAATGTAACTTTAGGAACTGTATCTGAGTGATGACTTGATAGCAATGAAAGAATCACAAGTTTCTGTGTGGTTAAGTTTCTGTGTGGTGAAACAAAACAAATGCATGTGACTGTCAGGGTTATTACCTCAAGATGAAGCAACAAAACATGAAACATGGTACATGACTAAGTGGTTGTCTCAAATTCAAGTTGCCCTGCTAATGACAGTAACAACAATAACGGGGAAATTTGTGTTGGAACTCATGACAGCATTTCAAACATTGAGCCAAATACCTATAGTAGACAGTCAAGTCACAAAAGCTCCAAAAGCTTGAGCTGGACACTGAAATAGCAGCTTCCACTGGTAGAATAGCAGTACTCCAGACCTGTGACAGAAGCAGTGTTTCACATGAAGTGGAGTCATATTTCAGGAGCAAGGCTAAACTTAATGCCTACATCTGTCAATGCACATAGCAAAGATGGTGTTAGTATGAGCAGTTACCACAGAAGCATATGTCTCTTCATTCAGTGCAAAGTGATCACCAGAGCTTCAAGGACACACAACAGTAAGCAGGATAAAGACCAATCTAAACAATATATGCAAACAATACATAAGTCAACTTTGGATACTCTGGAGTTGCAAACAGAGCCAGAAATCTTTCAAACCTCGCTGCCTTCTCAAGTCTGTTATCGAACATCAGAAGATCTGTACAGTTTAAGGCAACAACAAAATGCAATAACAACTTTCAATAATAAGTTTCCTTGTTCAAATACAAACCTCTCAGTTTCTACCTCAGGGGGGAGAATTTTTTTTTTTTTTTTTTTTTGTAGCATATGAGCATTGCGTGGAAGCAAAAACAATAGAGGGGACTGTTTGTATTATCATGAGCAGTTTACCAGGGAACAACCAAGGGATCTTGCATGCAACTGCTTTAAAATGACTCCAGAGAGAGGTTATGTTGTCACCAAGCATTTGCTCAAGGAGCATTTTGGAAATGAATTAAAGGTAACAGCAGCCTACGTTGAAAAGATCATGGCCAAGAGGTGGCCAAGTGTCAAGTCTGAGGACATTAGAGAACTCCAAGCGTGTGCACTTCACCTGCTTTAATGTTCCAGTGCTATTAACTAACCACAATTCTTGGAAGAGAATAACATGCCAACAAACTGATATCAAGTTCATTGTGCAGCAGGTCAGAATTGCTTCAGATCCAGTCTTTTGTGACATACAGTGGGGCAAAAAAGTATTTAGTCAGCCACCGATTGTGCAAGTTCTCCCGCTTAAAATGATGACAGAGGTCTGTAAT
>JBBMJY010000001.1:6367483-6383340 GCA_037833715.1 Toxotes lorentzi | reverse complement strand
CCTCAAGTCCACCACCAGTTCCTTTGTCTTTGTCACATTGAGCTGCAGGTGGTTTCTCCTGCTCCATGTGACAAAGTGTCAGTCCTGTACTCACTCTCATCAGCACCTGAAATACATCCTACTACTGCAGAGCCATCAGAAAACTTCTGAAGGTGGCAGGTCTCTGCGCAGTAGCTGAAGTCTGTGGTGTGGAGAGTTAAGAGGAAAGGAGAGAGGACGGTCCCCTGTGGAGCCCCGGTGTTGCTGATCACTCTGTCTCACATACAGCACTGCAAGTGCACATACTGTGGTCTGCCTGTCAGGTAGTCCACAATCCAGGACACCAGTGGGGCATCCACCTGCATCACTGTCAGCTCCTCACCCAGCAGAGTCGGCCTGATGGTGTGAAACGCACTGGAACAATCAAAAAACATGATCCTCACAGTGCTCGCCGGCCTGTCCAGGTGGGTGCAGACTTGGCTGAGCAGGTAGATGATGGCGTAGTCCACTGGTAGCTGGTAGGCGAACTGAAGGGGGTCCAGAAGTGGTTGGAGCGTAGGCCAGAGCTGCTCCAGGATGAGCCTCTCCAGAGTCTTCATGATGTGTGACGTCAATGCAACAGGCCTGTAATCCTTGAAGTTGCTGGGACGCGGTGTCTTTGGTACAAGGACAATGCATGACGTCTTCCACAGCATGGGGACCCTCTGAAGACCGAGACTCATGTTGAAGACAAAATGAAATACTCCACATTGCTGGGGGGCACAGGTCTTCAGGGCCCTTGGGCTCACACCATCTCGGCCTGCCAACGTGCCTGCGTGGACTCTGTTCAGCTGTCTTCTCACCTGGTCAGCAGTGAAGCTCAGTGTGGAGGTGCACCTACACCCCTCAGGTAGGGGAGGGGTGTAGGGAGAGGCAGGAGAAGTAGGAAGAGCAAGAAGAGGAGGGGGGAGGGAGAGAAAGTTGATGGTTGACATTGTACTGCAGAAGAGTCTGTTGGGGGGTGAGCTGGGGTCACTCTGTCAAATCAGCATTTGGAGTATTTCTAGCCAAGTTCAAGTCAGAACTGCAGTCCAGTCATAGCTGCTGGCTGAAAACACACACACACACACACACACACACACACACACACACACACACACACACACACACCACACACACACACAGCTGTGATCTTTTGTCCTGACTAAGTCCAAGTGGAAGATGAAGCTGTTGGAAACTGCTGTCACTGGTTTGTTTTGGGCTCCTGACCAAAGCTCAAGAACAGACAATCCGTTGTTCAGTCACTCTGGCTGTCTCACCCATGGGCTCCCATCTCCCACACACTCATCCAGCCCCCTACATCTAATCACACACCTCTCAAACACATACAATGTATCCCCAAACAGAGAGTAGCCACAGAACAACACAACAATTTAACATGAACATTACTGCAGGGTCGCTGACCTGTAACACTCCTCTTGTCAAAAGTTAAGCACCTGGCGTGAATGGAATCAGGCTATTTTAATGTTCTAGGTTCTGAGATGAGTAGATGGTGTGTTTAAGTGAGGTGGAACATCCAGCCGCAAACTTGATATGAGCAGACATCAGCATTTAAAGTCAGTTACATGATTTCATATAAACTGGGGTTTCTGGTCTGTAACACAAGCAACCAAAGAAATTGAATAGAATCAGTATAGGAGGCATAGTTAATGTTTGTTTATTGGAGAACAGAAAAGGTGGGGGAGATGTGAACTCCGTGGTTGTGCCCACCAAAGGAGTTACAGTAAAGCCAGGCCTAAACTACTGGCTATCTGGGAAAACAAAGGAAACAGAAGACCTGGCTGAGCTAGCAAAGAAAAGATAAAGAAAACTAAATACAGGGGGGTGGCACCAACCAATATTCCTAGTGTATCTAGACAACAGGAGTCCTACGTGCTGCCAGTGTACAGGGTACCCCAAACTCACCTGACTACAGCTGCCCACCACACTTACTCTACTCCATGATCAGCAACAAGACAAAACCTGCAGCAAGCAGGAAGAGCAAAAAACAAAAAACAAAACTGTGCCCTCTTTTCATCCATGGGCCTCGGGTGATGATTATCATCATTTTATTTTATCATGTTATTATCAGGTCTGGATTGCTCAGGTGAGCCCACGCTGGCAATCTGCACCTGGAGCACTGGGAAGGGGAGCAGGGGTGGAGAAAGAGGGAGGAAAAAACAACCACAAAAAACAACAAAAAAAACAAAAAACAAACAAACAAAAAAAAAAAAAACACTAGGCACGTATCAATATGAGCAAAAAATACTAAGAACAGTAAAAGTAAGTGGTCTTGGATCAGCTGAGGAAGACCTTGTGTCTCAAAGTCCGGAGGCGTGTAATGACGCTTAATCGGGAGGCGGGTCTCTTAAATTGATGTGCGGAGCTGAATGTTGGAGTTGTCTCTTAGTTCGTCGACTGACACTGACAGATGGAATTCTTATTTTTGTGTTTATTATTTTCATCCCTCGGCTTCCGTCGTTTGACCGAGGCGAATTCGACGAATTCGACGAATTCGCCGAGGATGATATTCAAAGGCAAAGGTATGAAATATTTAGCTTTTTTTATATCTCGAATTTTAATATATAATATAGGTTATCTCGTCGCAATGAACGCACTCATTGAGAGTAGCAGAAGATAAGAGTGTTACAGTGTTTCATTATGTATACGTATACGTTTTACTATGTTAAATTCAGTTAATATCAACTTTGATGTTGAAATTTAGAATGAAATGCTCGCTAGTTACTTTAAAACTCTGACCCTTTAATAATTTGACTCTATTGGAACAGGATGCAGGGAGCAGAAGTAAAAATCGTGTGAGGTAAAACAAATAAAACGGGCAGTGCAGGGAATATGTTTCAGTAAAAATGGAAGGTCGGTGGTTCGATCCCCGGCTCCTAACGTTCATGTGTTGAAGTGTCTCTGGGGCAAGATACTGAACCCCACATTGTGCCATATGTGTGTGAACGTGTGTTAGTTAAAAGCGCTGCATGTGTGGGTGAATGGGTGAATGGGTGAATGTGAGTTGTGTAAAAAGCGCTTTGAGTGGTCGACAGGACAAGCGCAATATAAATGCCATTACTATGTACTTTACAATATAGAGGATAAAGAACCATAGAACATTAAGAGAAATAGATATTGGAGTTGGAATCAGTTTGTAATGTCATGTCACTGTACCATGTTCAGAGGGCAATAACTCTAAAACCCTACAGTGAACTTCATCAATATTCAAACTTTTTTTTTTTTTTTTTTTTTACAAAGAAGGTAGAATCACAGCATATTAACACAAATAACAATAACTCTGAAGCATTTAGAACCACTCCATGTCACTGTACCAGTTGAGGTCGATGGGAATGTCGTTATTTTTGCAGATATTTGGTCTTAAGCCAATACAGTGGACAAATGAAAAGTCTGCCCTGACAATAGTCCTACAAGAAAATTTAAAGTATCAGTAAAGTTATTGCGAGGTGGCCCTAAAGGTCTGAACCAAACATCATGGTGATCCATCGAGTAGTTGTGTAAACATTTCACTCAAAAAAATAAAAAAAATAAAATGATATTAATTAAAGACAATCACCAGCCAATCACAGGGCCGACACACAAAGACAGACAACCACACACACACACACACACACACACACCTAGGGGCAACGTAGAGTAGCCAATTAACCCAATGTGTTTGTTTTGGGATTGTGGAAGGAAGCCGGAGTACCCGGAGAAAACCCACGCAGGCTCTGACTTGCTGTTGGCGTGAAGGGAAAAGTTAGTGGATATTTTGTTTAATAAGTTTAATATGTATTGTCTCTGCAATTTATTTTGTTTATTTGTAGAGACTGCAGTTAAAAGGATACCTTTACCTGGACAGGATGCACATGTAGGGATTCTCCTGAATGAACAGCTGGACGTTGTTAGGGTTGCTGGACAAACGCACCTGTATTCATACAACTTTCAACACCCTCAAACGGTAGTGAATAGCTCTATTACTACAGAAAACTGAGTCAATGAATTTCTGACCAGAACGTGTTGATATAAGCCTTATTTTACAGTAATATGGAGATAAGAGCCCTACATTATTTCTCTTCACAGAACCCTGTAGAAAGGAAAGTGTTATGGAAGGAATGCCTTGACAGGAACCAACAGGTGAGCAGTGCCTCCATAGTAAGCAGAGCAGAGCAGTTGGGTTGTCGATTAGATCTGATTATTGACTGCTTCTGAAATACTACTAAAATGTTCCTCTTCATTTAGGCTTGCAACTATAACATCACTGTGGTCCATGAGACGCAGGACGTCAACCACATGTTTGTTTGTGGGAACAATGGCAAGGAGACACTGTGCTGTGAAATGGTAGGACACTGTAAGGCTGCTGGTGGTGCTTGGTTCTGCTTATTGTGACCAGCCACTTCTTTGTTTGAGTTATATGAAACAACCCACTGATGCCATTTCGAGAAAAGAAACTGACACAGTTCCTGCTCTAGGTGTGTAAGTGTTTAATCAAGATGATGGCTTTTTATATTTTTCAGATTTACATGTAAGATAGTGGGTGTTTTTAAACTAGAAAATACATAAACTTGTATGAACTGGGTATGCAGAATCATTAATTGTGCTGCCAGTAATGTAGAATAGGAAATATATTTTTCTTCTTACTGTGCTTTTTGTAGAATTTATCAGCGCCGTCACCTATGTGCAATCCCACTAAAAAAACAGAGGACATAGAAAGAAGCCTAAGGGGACTTACCTTGAAGGAAGGTGAACCGTTTGCCTTTGTGGGTGAGTTTTTATACAAACTGGATGTTTTTATATCTTCTGATGAGTGTCTGCTTTCTGATCCACCAGTTTTCCATAAAGGCTTGACTTTTTTTTTTTAATCCTCAAGGATTATCCATCAATAAAAGTTGTCTACATCTATGCTCTTCTCAGCCCTACCAACCTCACTTACTCAGCTCAATACTTTCTCATGGTTTCTTCTTCTACCATCGCTTATAATGAGATTCCACTGGTGCTTCCTGTTCATACCTATTACCCAGCTTCTCCCGCTGGCATCAAAGCCATTACTAACACATTATGTCTCTCACACGGGTTTTGCTAATCAGGGTGCAATTTTTCATACTAACACTGACAGGCGAACCAAACCATAGTGATTCATTTATGATAACTTAAAATATCCAATGTTTTTTTTTTCTGTTTCCAGAATCAGCAGACGGTGCAGACCTCTACATGACATTCTCTGGATCTCAAGAGCATGTTGGAATCCGCAAGTTTGGAAAAGACCCTGTTAGACAACCACGCCTCAGTAAAGGTACTTGAATGGAGACTTATTTTCTGTAAGGACTTGAGAAGTTTCTATATTTTAAAGGATGTGACCTCAAATGTTCATTATGTCCCACAGCCATAGAGACGAATGATGACTTTGTTTCTCTGTCGTTAGAGCAACATTATGTGGGTTTGATGCTCAGCAGACGGAGCAACGATTCCGTACAGGACAAAGTTTATGCCTTCTATAAGGAGAAAAACAGAGACTCTGGCTTGCAGAGTGACATGTGGCTCCCCTTTGTGACCCAGGTTTGCATGGTAAGGACTGATTATTTAGAATATTAGGATTAAATAACATAATAACAAACGTTTTGGGTAGAATGTATGAACAAAAATTATTTTCTAGCATCTGGTATGTGCACACAGTAACTGCTGTAAACAAGAACTTAACATGTGCATAATGGAAAAAAGTGATTGATCCTTTGGCCGTGCATTGCTTCTAGGCAGACATTGGTGGTCCCAAGAACAAAATGCAGTTTAGCTGGACGTCTCAGATGAATGCCAAGCTCTTCTGTGGAGACGCTGACAGCAGGCAGCATTTCTCTGAACTGGTGGATGTGGCCACTGTGCACGCAGACCAGTGGCAGGATACCAGGGTTTATGCACTCTTCAGAAATGAATGGTAGGACTCCATCATTATTTATGTATTTAAGCAAGGTTTGAAAGAATATTGTAAGGTTTTACTCAAGTAAAAACACTTCTGACCAAACCAAAGTGCATAGCCACAGAGCCAGTTGTAGTTACTTTACTTTTGCATGAACTCATGACACTTTGCTTTGTCTTCCTCTTATGTTTCTGGGGCAAGGCAGATATCAGTTCCTTTCTCTTTTTCCATGTGCTTCGCTTTTTTTTTTTTGTTGTTGCTATTTTTTGATCAGCATGGCTTAAATATATACTGACAGCTCCGCAGTTTCTTTTTTGGTGCAGACATGCCATCTTCTGTGTCTCTCCACAGGGGTATGAGTGCTGTCTGTGTCTACACTATACAAGATATTAACCACATCTTCACAACCTCCCCATTTAAAGGCTCCAGTACAGTCAACCAAAAGGACAGACTTAGAACGGTATGTGCCATTCAAACTGATCCGAAGCTGAAGTGTAACAAGTCACAAAAGGAATCTTTTATATTGATCAATCAAAATTTCACCACATCTTAAAGTATAACTTTTTCATTTTTGAATAGGCCTTTTGTATATTTTCTGGCAGGTTTAAAGTCAACACTAGTGTCATTAAAATACCAAGTAACTGCATTTTAATTGATCTCTTTTTTGAATTTTAAAGCCACAATTTTTTAGAAATTTCCCAACTTGGCATCCCCAGTGGTAGCATCAGAAACCAATGAACACTCATGCACCTGCTGCCTCTGCAGCTACCTAATTTTATCTTTGGTTTTAATGTCAGTGCCACCTTAAATAGCTTTTAAATGCTTATGGGGGGTTCTTGTTCTAAAGCAGCTCAGCCGGAAACTTTCAAAAGTAAGCTGATGACAGTTTTTTTCCCCACCAACTCATAGGGTTAACATGAGCTTAATTAGCAGGTAAAATCTCCCTGCAACTGTTTGTCATTTCACCTGACAAAACTGGTTGTCCAGATGAGAAGCTTGTTGTGTGTACCTCTTTCTGAAATCAAGGAATCCTTGTTTCACAAATTACTGGGGATTTCTGGAGGTACACCATATTTACTATGAAGTGCGAGAACAGAAAGAATGTCAGGCATAGTGGCAGTAACTGAACGGTCAGCTAGTGTGTAACCAAAACCAAAACACACGCTTTTTTCTTCAGTGTGTTAGAGACAGCACAAAGACTCCTCTCGACACCCTGAGGATCATCGAGGACACTTCGGAGATGGAGCAGTGGGTGAAGCCTGTGAGCGAATCTGGCCCACTTCTTTTTAATCGCCACAAGTACACTCACATCTACGCCGACAGTACCCAGCACAAGGGGAACGATAACTACACGGTTCTCTTTCTGTCTCTAAGTGAGTAATACCTATGAATAAGGAAAATTGGTGCTAAGAATTGTGCATTGTATTGTACATTTGTGTAAATTTGAGGATGATCTCACACACAGGTTTCCTTACATAGTTTATCTTAGTGGTTGAACAATATTTGATCAGTCTAACAGTTCAGTTTAACACACAGCAGTTCCTGAGACACACTCCAGTGCTAGTATCTAGTATCTGCATGGTTCAAACCCAAAGGTTTCTAATTACGTGGAAAAGCTGGCTTGTTGCCACTCTATCCTGTGTTCTAGATTTAACTGGTCTTGACCCCTTAAATAATGTGCACATCAGAAGATAGATAGATAGATAGATAGATAGATAGATAGATAGATAGATAGATAGATAGATAGATAGATAGATAGATAGATAGACAGATAGATAGATAGATAGATAGATTGATAGATTGATTGATTAGAAATTCACAGAAAGGGGAAGTGTCTTTTTTGCCCATTTTTATGTTTTGTCATGACTCACACTGACCAGATCACGTGTTTGGTTTTGGTTTTAGGTTTATTTTCCTTTCCCCAGAACAGAAGCACACAGGGAATAATCTCATGAGAAATGGGTTCATCAAATGGGTTTTTTATTTCGCTTTTTATGTTTGGTTTTGCTATGTCACTGGACACTTTTTGCACTTTGCACACAACTCAGTGCTGTTCTTGGTGGCACCCTGTTAACTAACTGCAAATGAAATATTGGACCAGCCTTGTCAGTGGTACCAAATATTCTCTCCCACCCAGGGAACATCAACATAGGTGGCGTGATGTCTGCACAAAAATAAATCGAGTTCAAATTTATTTTCTTTTTAGTAACATTTGAAAGGATGAAACTGTGTTGAAAAGTCTAACTATGGTTTTAAAAGTTTAAAATAGGATGGGAAAGTTCAAACCAAATATGTCACGCTACTCTTAAATAAAATTGTGCAATCTGAATAGGGTGTACCAACCCATCATCGCCACCCAGTTGACTCCACACTCTACGAGCTGTAAGATTGTAGAGTGTGGAGTCAACTGTGACATATGTTGTAGATAAACCACCTACAGCATTAAAAGCATTTCATATGTGCAGCTTAACCCTGTGAGCACTTAAGACTCGTGTAAGATGGCACATTAAGTGGTAAAGTTCAGACAGATCTTGGCCAAATAAGGACAAGAAAGTTCCAACACAGTCCAAAATAAACCTGTCATCGGTTCAGACAAGCTTCTTCTCTCAGTTCCAAAATTACAGATTCTTTACCCATACATGGGCAGACATGTAAACTTTTAATCAAAACATTTGATAAGCTTTGCTGGAAGAGTCAAAAGAGGTAATGAGGAAGAATAAAATATGAGAGTGGGAGGGATGTTTGAGGCGGTATGACATGTTTTAACAGTTTTGGGTGTTTAGTCATCCCGCTTTCTCATTCTGTTGTCTTTCAACAGATAATGGAGGGATTCATAAAGTATTACAGACTAAAAGTCACACCTTTGTCATCGCTGAGTATCATCCTTTCACCCAGCAAACCCACATCCTCAGCATCATCCTTCACCCCTCCTCGGTGAGTAAAACAGACTTGTCCACACAACTATTGTTCCCACTGAGACACAGTGGGCGAATGGAACAATATTATTCATATGGCAGTAATGGTTGAGTCTAAGGGCACTTAGACTTTTTATGAAGTCTAAACTTTTCGCAGGATATTTGTCAGTAATGGCCAAATACAATTAGAAAACCTGTGTGTACTGTCTGTGTATCATTACAGAGGAAGTTGTATGTGAACTCCAGAGATGAAATAGTTCAATTGGATGTGGCAAACTGTGCCAAGTACGGAGACAGCTGTGAGGACTGCATCTTAGCCAGAGATCCTTACTGCGGCTGGAACGGCACCCACTGTACCCCTGATACACAGTAAGACCACCTGGATTTATGCACCTGAAGACCTTGAACCCTAATCAGTAACAGAAGTTCTTTATTTCACACCCCAAAAATACATTTAGCGGCTTTAGCTTAAAGGTGTTGTATTTTTTTAGACGTGTTTTTGTTTGTGCACTGCTGCACTTCTCGCTACAGTTACCACCAAAAACTTTTGAGCTCTAAAACAGCCTGAAACAGGTTGCAGAAATGTGTATTGCTTCATGTGTATGGTCTCATATACATTACTGGGATTGGTGTTGAATGTTATCAGTGTTGTATCATCAGAGTTATGGTGTAACGTTGAGCAACTCTTATGATGATTGTGTAAATCACTTTACCAAAATATTTCAACACTCACCTGATACACACCTTGTTAGTTAGTCATTATTCCTCCTACAGTACATTCGGCCTGCTTGCAAACATTTATTTTGTACACAATACCAATCTTCTGACAGCATGTCTAAGTCTGCCTTTCAACTAGACCACAGTGCACGCTGTCACAGCTGTCAGCTGTTTTTCTGTCGTCTAAACCATAAAGGGTCATTACCACAAACAACTTAGACCATCACAAGATGACATTTTAAATGGTGCTGCATTTTACGTACTGATTTTATTTCATGTTTTGATAGAAAACAGTGGTTTTTATTGAGTCAAGTTTCTATTGACGTTTTCCTGGGTACATATAATTGAAGCACCACAGAGTAGAAATGTGGACTATAGGTAGATTTCAGTTATACATAACACATATGTATAATTAATATGTACAATACAGTACAATACTAATATGTACAGTAACATTACAAAAGTGATAAACAGACGGCTGATTAAATATCATGTGATCTGACACTAATGAGCGTCAAAGGCAGATAAATTTAGGCCGCCGTTCCACAGTCACTTGACTGAAGCCACTTCTGTTAAACTGGTTTGAGCCTGAAACAACTCACAACTGCCAGAAACAACTGTCACAAACAAGGTTCATTAGAAGAAGGCATCTCATTATAATAAGATGTGTTTATCTTAACAATTAGAAAAGTTTATCATTATAATAACAGGAAATACACACATGAAGATTTATTTATGAAAACTTTTCTTTCTCAAACATAAGTGAAAATGTACTGTTTTTATCTCTTGAGAAATTTTAAATACTTGCAGTTTATTCAGTACTTTAAAATGATTATTATTTTTAGAAAATGATGTGAAGTAGTTAATTCTCAAAATTTGTGGGCGAGACTATGTACATACGGAAACAAAACTACCACCACCCACGCTGATACCCCTGCCACACTTCTTCACCCACACACATACGCTTTTTGCAGACACACATGCCCACTCCCTGTGACGTGGCTGATGACTGTGATCCGTGGGTGGGTGCAGTACAGCAGAAAAACATTATCAAAGCCTGATTCACTATTTACTGATTGACTCTGCAGCGGAGGAAATAATACAGATATGAATCATTAGTGATAACTGGAGAAAGAGGGGTTTATTGTCCCCTGTGGGACTGGGGTCGTGATATTAACCATAAAGTGATTCAAGTGAAGAACTGTTTGGTGTGGATTAAAACAAAACTCAGAACTTCCCAAATGTGGGAATTCACCTTACAGTCTCTTACTGAGAAATACACTGTATTCAGATGACTGTAGTTGAATCATGTCAGTTTCATTTGATCTCTTTGGATTGACTTTTGATTATTCAGACAATATACAGACATAAAGTCTTAGTGGCCTGAAACTGTTGTGACAGTGTTTTGTGCTAATATTGCAGCTAACAATTCTGTCTGATGTGTGGTGCATAAGTACTTGCTGTTCCATGGTCTCCAGGTTTGATAACACTTATAATGTCTTTGATTTTATTTCTCTAACTGAGGTATCTTTTCCTTTGGACAGGGAAACACTTCAGAATGTGGCCACAGGGGACCATACCATCTGCCATGCTCAACCTAAAAAAGGTAAGAGAATATATATAAAGTTGTTTAATACCAATGAATTATAGGTGTATATAACTTCACAGACAACTGAGAAGTGTGACCTTCTGCACATGGTGTACTGGAAAGGCTTCAGTATGCTTCAGAATGAGATCAGATAAACCAGGTCCTGTGGCTTATCACATGCAGTAGGCTAATTGTGTGCTCATGCTACTGCTGTGTGGGAACAGTCTCATCTTCAGCTGAACTGTAGCTGAACTGGATGTATGCTCATTGAACGTAACATATGCTTAAACACAACTCATGCAGTTCTGAATGTTTTCTGAACTCCCTCTGAAAGTTGTAAAATATTTGTTCTAAATTCTTGTTTTGTTTTTATTAAAAAAAAAAAAAAGTTTTTAATTTGACAGTTGTTAAAGAACATGAGGAACTGGGCTACAGAAACAGCTGGTTAGCTTAGTATGAATGCTAGACACAGGGGGGACAGCAGGTCTGTTTCTAGTCTTTATGCTAAGCTCAGCGAACTGGTTTCTGACTGGTACCCTTATGTTTAATAGACAAACTATTAAACAGTGGAATTTATCTTCCTATCTAACTCAGCAAAAAAAACCTGTGTAAGCATAGTTTCCAAAATGTCAAACTTCCTTTAAAGTGCACCTGATCTAAGTTACTGGTTTTAGTCTGATAAAAATCTAGACATGTAGCCACAGTGGGCCCCCTTCCTTTCTTAATACATCTATTTTAATGCAAGAACAAAACTAAATCAACAACTTCACGTCTGTTATAGTCATTAGGGTTATTATTAATAACCTGATGTAACTTGAATAACCTGTTTATAACAGTTTGTACCTTCCCATTGCAGAGAGAGAATATCGCATATTTCCCTTGTAGTAATCTTTTTTCTGACCTGTATGAATTCACAACTGATTGCTTTGGTAAGATGGTGTCAGATCTATATTCTGTGGTTTTCTCTGAAACCAGGAAGTGGTGATGAATTTCTGAAAATGCTGCTGCATTTATAAGCAAGCCTTCTATTTTAATGAGACAGGCTGATTGACCCAATTCAGTGCATGCACTGACAAGCAATGTCTTGAATACTTTCCAGCCACACATAGAAAGAGAGGCTTGCGCTGGTATAACACTGATCCACCCCCACCGCAGCTCCAGCTACATCTTAGAAGTGTGCAGTTTCCTGCTCTCCATTCTATGCACGTTTGCACTTACCATACCACTATCAAAATGACTGTTGCCCTCGACATCTGATACAACAATACAATTTTCCTAACAACAGCCTGTCGACCTCCTGCAGTCCCATGTGCTGATACAATTCTTTATTCTGTTCCTGTCTTCATAGACTCTCTCACCCCCAGAGCAGACACACTTGTTCTTTATTCAAACAAGCTTCCCTCATTTGTATCTCATCACATGCAAAACACCATGTAAAGAGCAACTCTATCTCCGCTTCATTTGCCACACAAAAACCCTTGATCAAACACACTTTTAAGATGTTGCATCATAATCAAACACCAACCACCAGTTTCCTTTAACATGAGTACTCCTCTGTTAGTTTACTTGCCTAACTATTGTGCATATGACATCCTGACCCTGTCAGCCAGTTTAATTAAAGATCAAAACAACACAAAATCAACATCCACTTTAAAGCTAAATAGACCTTGTGTCTCTCTTCTCAGCTTTTAGATATTCCACTCGTACACATGCAGACAAGGATGTGGACAGCGTCGCTCTTCCCTCTCAGTCCAAGTATTTCCTTCAGTGCCCGATGTCGTCCTATTATGCTGAGTACACCTGGAGTCACCCTGAAAACCCTGAAAGCCCCGTGTCCTGCACGGTAAAGGATGAGGAGTGCCTACTGCTGATCCACAGCATGCGTCCTGAGCAGGTGGGAACTTACACATGTGTCTCAGAGGAGTTGGGCTACAGAAGAGTCGTAGCACAATACAGTGTACAGCTGAAGAGCAGGGCAGCAGGCCAGTTTTCAAACCCACAGGTCTGGCTTTGTCTGATGGCTGCTCTGATTAAGAGTTTGACTTGTTAGTGCTGAGATGATTCCAATGAAAGGTGAAAAATGAAAATATTGATTTTAAGCCCGTCGTATCTGTACTCATACAGTATCTAGGGCTGCAGCTTTATAACTGAAATGAAAAGCCTTTTATTTTGTCCTACTTGTAATTATTTACTTTTTATTTAAAAATACTTCCTGCACTTTTGTAAATATCTTGATCAGCGTCATTCCCAAGTGCTGTGACAACTGTTCTTCTTTACAGCACCTCTGACTGATGATTTGACACCTGCACTTGGGTGTTTGCATGTTGTGCTTTTAGCTGCACATAAATAGCAACATGTACACGCTGAAACAATAATGTTTCTGTTCTAGCAACAATTTCAATGCCACAAATGTGTTGGTGCCTCTCATGTATTATTATATTCACATACAAAGAGATAGAAATAGAGAGAAATATCTGTAAAATTAAACCACACAAAGAGGACATATCTCCTGTAACATGGAGATATGTCCTCTTTGTGTGGTTTAATTTTACAGATATTTTTCAGAAAACCAGAGAAGCACAAATGGGACAAGGGTAAAGCATTCGGGAAACCAGTACTGGGTAACTTGAAACCACCTTCATACTGGTTAACCAGAAAACAACTCCTTGTTATAAGTAAGTTCTTTTGGTAAATATCTGTAAGTGTTTTGCATCCATTTCCTTTAAATGTGAAATTCTGTCAGAATGGTGACACTGTCTTAGCTGCAAATTCTGATTCTGTGTACTACCTCAGACTTGCTTGACAGGCTTTAACTTGAAGCACATTGAGCCACTTTCTTTTCGTCAAGTGTCCTCTTTTAGCCAAGCTAAAGATAACACAGTGATGTTGTGAAAGTCTGCTAAGATGTTGACAGCACAACGGACATCCCTTTTTTAAGTCTTGCAAGTGAAGTGTGACTGTCTGGCACCGTCTTGCACTGTAATGCACTTTCAGGGTGTGAGCTGATCTATTGGCAGTATCACATAATATTGAACAACATTTTAGCTCATGAAGCTACAATGTTGTTCAACTCAAAATTCATTTTAGCTTTTAGCTTTCTTGATGGCGTGTTTGGATTTGTACTTGAGCTTTCTAATGCTGAATGTATTATTGTAAGTCAAGGAAATTGGAATTTAAATAAATTTGTAAGTGTTATACTTTGGTCTCAGTTACTCAAACCAGAATAGACTAGTAGAAGTAAATATCACCTCTGATCAAACGGCTTAAAGGGAAACTGCACCACTTGGCTTCCTCATACATTGACTGTGAAAAAATAAAAACAAAAACAAATTAAATCTTTGCAAAATGTACTGGGGAAAGTTAGTCCAAGTGATTTTTATTGCTAGGGCCTGTCACATAGTTGAGAAACGTTTTTGAGTCATAGTGACTCAGAAAGCCTATGTGCTTATGGAATAACTAAACTAGCTAATTCATAGTCGAGCTTTGAGGCTTTAAGCTGTACAGGGAAGTTCCTGTTCCTGCCTGTAATACAGGAATGTACTAAGGGGCTGTTTGTCAAGAGGTGGAAATTACGTGTGTTTCACCTTACAAGAAATCCACTTCAAAGGATGCCGAAAGGAAACATCAGATGCAATGGGTATGAACTGCATGTTAGCAAGTACTACGTGTGGTGGCCTCAGACACACAATGGAATTTTAAAGAAGAAATAAACGCACGGAAATAAGATATAAAGTAAAACTTTATCAAGACATACATGTTTAAAGCCCTGAGAACCATATCTTTATATTACTAATATGAACAAAACTGAATGTGTGAAAACCACTTTGGAAAAGTGCTCCTCTTAAATACAATCAGCACAAACCAGTTTTTACAAGCATTCATGTTTTGTCCTATTTTTGTTTACTTTAATCAAAGAGAAAACTATAATATCAGTAATATCATTATTATCATGTCCATAATAATAATAATAATGATAACAGTACAAAAATATGCACAAACCCCACAGTTGAATTAATATACGGAGCATTGTACAAGCCAAAAACAACATAAAATTGATAAATGAGGTATTCGATAACCACTTGCATATGCGCCTGTTTTTACACAGATCAGGTTAGTTTTTAAACAATTTAAAACTGAATCAACTCCAAAATCATCTGAGAGACAAAAGGTTCTGCAGACTTCCAACTTCACAGCTTCCTGAGTGACGAGACTTTGTCTGCAGTTACTGACGACAAAAAATCAAAAATGCAACACCAAAACCAAAGTAGCATTCAGCGAAGTGGCTGCAGCTTCCATCAGTACTCGTCCCTCAATGCAGCTTCAACATCGAATGCAACAGTGAATACAGCCCACTGCCCTGAGGTATTGTGGTATGACAAGGTTGAGGGGGAGGGGAGACAAACACACACACACACACACACATACAGCAAGTCAGGTGGCAGGAGCCTGTAGGTTCAGGAAGTAACCGGAGGGTTGTTGGTTTGGAGACCCCCACTGAAGAAAAGACTGTAAATGTCATCAAAACTCATGGCTGATCAAGCACCTCCTTCTAACCAATGGCACCGCTTTGCTTTCAGTGTATGTAGGCATGGTACTCTGTATGCTAAAACTGCAGCCACATACAGTATGTACTGGACCTGCTTGCACACACACAACCACACACACACACACACACACACACACACACACACACACACACACACACACACACACACACACACACACA
>JBBMJY010000001.1:6309196-6360593 GCA_037833715.1 Toxotes lorentzi | reverse complement strand
TATATACACACACGCACGCACGCACGCACGCATGCATGCACGCACACACACACACACCCATACATACACACACTGCAACTTTAGAACACCTCCATTCTTTCAGTTATTACTGAAATTTACAGTGTACTGTGAAGTTAAGTCACAGAACAAATGAATCATAAAGAAAAATGAATTTAAAAAAAAAAAGCAATGGAAATCAAATTTTGTTCAGATAGTTCGTCCCAACACTGTTGCAGCAGTTTCCACAAATGTGTTGCAATTATAGTTTGCTTTGCTTTCACCTTCTGTCCAGTTCATCCCAAACCAGCTTCATGTGGTTTAAGTCTGTGAAGCTGTGCTGGTCTTCATCATTTAAAGGTGTTTGGTTCTTTTCTACTCATTATCTTGCTGTAGGATGAACCTCTGACCAATCAGTCTGTCTTCTTTTGTTACTTGCCTTTTTCTCACTATTCTGATGGAAACATACAGTCCTACTTCCTGCACTACAGTACTGTCCTAATGCATCAGAGGGTGTAGCAACACAGTTTGTTCCAGCACTGCCTTTGTACAGACAGAGGATTTGTAAGTCATCAACAAAACCTTCAAGGCTTCCTTTACTCCCATTGCTGCAGGAAAGGGGAGGAGTATTCACTTGTTTGCAACCTGCAACCTCACGGCTAGATGCCACTGCATCCTACAAGCATAAATCAGTTTTTTTCTTAAGGTACAAATGTGTCCTCATTTTACAGTCTACCATTCAGAAGTAGAAACTGATTTATGTAGTCTGGAAGCAGTATTATATCTTGTTTTAATGTAATTTTCAGCAGTTTTGGCCAGTGTTTGGACTCAATTTATACATTTACACACTTACACCTGGCCAGACAGGATTCATTCTCTGGTAGAAATCTAGCTGTGTTAACTGTGTTTCTCTAATCCCCTAGTCTCATTATAGAAACAGGGTGTCTTGTTAACATGACATCTACAAAATCAGGTTACTCCGGAAAGCTCACAATAACTTTGTAACTTAAATGCATGATGAATTTCTGAAGATTTAATGAGACACCTGGTATGAAAATTGTGCAAAACATGTTTTGTATGCAGAGTATACTTGACTGACATCACAGTGGCTCTTCAAGTACACAAAGTCACAGCTCTGGTATGCTTTCCATCCCATAAGAACGTACAGTGAAATTCATTTCCAGTATTATGCAAGCTGATAATGGTGGACCAGTAACAACCAAGGATCAATAAGAAGCTAAGAGCAGCAGCTTCCATTAGATAGAGCTAGCTGAGCAATGCTACACAACAGCACACTAACATTAAAAATACATAAATTTTCATTAGGGCACCCTGCTAGTGGACAGGAGGTGTTACATCTACTGAAGGATTTCCATCGAGAGAGAGAGAGTTTTAGTCGAGGCTCTGCGCACAAGCTGTCAGTCAGACCCCACCTTAGTCACTGTGAACTCTGACCCAAATCAGATCAATAAATCTATTGGAATCAATGCACTATGTGTGATGTAATGGATGGAGGGACTGAATGGGAAGAGGGAAGGCAGCCTGGTGGAGGAAACAAACTCACATGTGTAGAAACATACTGGCAGGGTTGATATTGACATCCATACTCATACAAAAACACATACACACACAAATCAACATACCACACACATACTTGTGGTATAAGGGAGGTGCTTGTTTCCAGATGCGAAGTCACACACTCTGGATTCTTAATTCGGTTCCAGTAAATTAAATTACAGTGTATATAAGACTAACATGAGACAAATTGGGTATATGGGGGTAAATGGTCAATTTATAGCTATGACAGCCAATGAAATTAATTTTGCTTGTTGTTTTGTGACACAGACACAAAGACTTACTGTGTGCGCAGGGTGAAAGCTGCACTGGTGATAGAGGTAGGAAGGTTGAGTCCCTTTGTGATTTCTCTCCAGATCTTCTTGTTGATGACCTCCACCAGGCCTCCCTTTTCTGTCACCAGCTTGTACAGCATGTACAGATCCAGGACCTGCTTGGCCATGATGGGGATGCGATTGACAGGGGTTCCTGTGGAAGAGAGGAAAATCAGTTAATACAGTACAAATCACAAATCTGAACTGGAATATCTTAGTGACGCACAAAGAATGATTTACTTCAAAATGCATTTGTGTATCACATGCATGCGTTTTTAACATGGTTGTTCTCAGTGGGTTGTTCTCTCGTGTGCATAACTGCTGAGGGATACTGGCACCTAACACTGAAAATACATTTAAAGCTGCTACAGTGAAAATGACAAAGCTGAATTCTACACTGCGCATTAATTCATGCACCAATCAATGTTGAAACACCCAAGATCATTTTGTGACCTTTAGATACCGATCTAAGTGCTGTCAGGACAAGGGTGGCAGGCCTGTTGCCTGCACGCCTGTTAAAATTGGCTTGAAAACATATTAGCCCAGTTAAGGCAATCTGGCTTGACCTGGAAAAGGGGATTCGCAAACAACACAAAGCAAAGCGGCTCTAGACTTTTGATACAGATGCATTAATCTTGTCAACAGCTTATCTGCAGTGAAGCTTGCAAGGGAGCGTGTGGGGAGGAGGCGGGGAGGGGGAACAATGAGGAGGAGGGGGTGGTTCGCCTTATGCAACAGAATCAAAAAGTGCAATGTGCAATAGTGTAAGCATGGAGGGGGAGGAGGGGACTGGGGATTGTGATGACCTGCTAATCCATGGGCAGCGGTGGGTTGGGGGCTCCTGGATAGGCCAGTATAATGAAGCTCATTTAGAGGATTGTACTGAGTAAATCCACACCCCTCTGCTGTTAGTGCTGCCGAGCCCAGCACAGGGGAGTCGTACAGATTTGCCCTAACAGTTAATGCCAGCCAATCCTTCAGCCTCTCCACAGGCTGCTCTTAACCTGGAATTGGACTCATTAATGACTTTGTAAAATAGTAGAGTGATCAGGCCATGAAGATTAGCCCTGATTCATTCTCTTAAATTAGCAACATGTCTTTAAGCTATGTGCAAGGGGTGAACACATGGACCTGCATAAGTGGGGAGATCCTGGACGGAGTGGCATCAGTCGGGCACTATGGCTCTGACCTGTTTAATGCACTATTTAATATTCAATGTAATACTGGTGGTTAAGGAACTAAATCTTTCTCTATTGTTCAGTTCACTGAAAATCACTGTATTATATATATATTCGTCAAGAAACAGCAGATTTCTAGAGGAACTGTGTTTGGGTAAGGAGGGAATAACGGGAAATGAGTTAGGAAAAAAGCTTATGATTTGTTAATATACACATCACTATGGTGTAGTAGCTGTCTATGCGGTGGCTGGGAAAGCTGCTGACCCTGCATTGGTAAAGAATCATTGTTTGGTACCACGGTTTCCTCATTGTGTATGATAACCTCGCAACAATGGGATGTGAGCAGAAATTTAGGGGTTGCAGGCTGAGAAGAACAGGAACCTGTTGCTGTGGTCTTTAGATTCAAACACATGAAAAGAAGAAATACATGTAGATATACTATAAATGTACAGTGGAACCAGTTTATGAGGTACACCTGTAAAATCAAATGCGATCTAATACAACATCCTCACAAAACAAAACCTGCCTTTGCCGTGTAAATAAATGTTAGAAGATTGTAGCAAATTGCAGTAGATGATATTTGTGAACCTAATGAAGCAGTAAAAGCAGAGAATAAATATCACATTGAAATTAAAAATGCAAAATTTGAGCAAAAAATATAACCCTCTAAGCAGACCTGGAAAGCCCCCTGTCACCCTGTAAAAAGAACATAACCATAGTATGTGGTTAATACTGTTCAGCTTGTTAAAGCTACAGAAAATACTGTTCTGGGAAATCAGCCATCTTATCTCCAGAGCCAATTAACAGTTAGCAAAACAAGAGGGCGTCCGCCAAGATACCAGCTTCTTTTACAGATCATTTGGATTAGCTATGTACAGAGCAAGACGAGAGGCACAGTGATAGTATTTAGTGTCTCTGTTAAAGGTCAGGCATGCATTCCCATTTAATTGTCCATTAAGTTAAACTAGCTACAATCCTTCAAAATGCATGATTTTTTACTGTCAGCAGTAGATGGTAGCTATTTTCAAATTGTAGTCATTTAATTGTAGAATGAAATTGAAAACATGTACTAATACACCTTTTCAAAATTAGTTGGAACCAAGTTAACACTATAAGGTTGTATATAAATCTGCATATAAATTACATCTAGTAATGTAATGGTATACTAGGCAATTATACAATACATTTGTACAATAATTAAAAAAAAAAAGGTCCTGTTCTTCTGGTTTTCTGTTATCACATTGCTGTCAGACTGAAAAGAAGATTGTATTGTGACTTGAATAAACCACATGTAGATGTCAGACCTCCTACTACATCTCTGGACGAGCAAGCATCACAACAGAGCACCAGGAATTTGCTGCCAGTACCTCATCAGTTATTTAATGCAGCTTTGGACATCAATCCTGCATCAAACAATTAGTACAACTAGAGGGGTCAGAGATCAGCCAGGGGTTATTGATGTGTGAATTAAACTGCAGGTCAGCAGGAAGCCATGTTTTCATACTAGCCCGGCCGTGAACAATGAGAGCACAACAAATGAGACACAACAGCACTGGCCCCATAGTGACAGGCCAGCAGTTAGTTAGGCTTTAATTCACGCCTATGCTTTTATTCACCCCTTTCTCAAGTCAACGTCCGATTTAACACATTTGCAAACAGCTATTTTCAGAGTCCATAACCACACACACTCTTCTGACACATTTCAGAAGAGGGGTGTTTATCTGTGTTTGAGAGGAAACCAAATAGCTAGCTATGTATCTTAAGCGGACCAGAGGTGGTTTCGAAACCTAAAACAGCATTAATTAGTTAACATATGACATCAGCCAGGTTTCAAATTTCAAAATGACCTGACCACATATGAAAATGCTGGGAAAGCACCTTTGATAATGCTGTAATTGACCAAAAATCACATTACCAACACTTGGGCAGTTACCCAGAGAGTTCCCTAATTTGAGACGATCAACATGCTACCTGCTTTTGGTATCCAACATCTGCTCCGTTTCCAACCTTGGAGACATTTAGCTCTAACAGGCTTAATTAGACCAGTCCAAAACATTTCTTTTGATCTTAGCAGCACAACTCCTCTGCCTAACAGTGTCATTTCATGCACTCTGTTCTGCTGTTATTACTGTTTCCATTTCAACCTCACTGATTACTGAAGAAAACTAGAGGCGACATGATCGTCAATGATACGAGACCACGTTGTGGCATTAGGCCATGCAGGCCTCAAGCAGGCAACTATTGGGTATTTCATCTCTCTGTAAAGCCGTGATTTGTCCACTCGGCTGCTCTGAGCCAATCTGTAATTGGCTGCAGGCTTCACCTCCCATCATCCTTTGCCCCGGACTGATTTTCCCCCTGGGACAGGGCCATCAGGAGCCTAGTGATTAATGGCAACAGGGGTCAGAGGTCGCTCTGGTGGGCTGAGGGCCGCTCCCTAAGTCCTTCCTCCGACTTACACTGTGAACACAAGAGCCACACGGCTAGCCTTCAAACGGCTAGACTTCAAATGATAAGGAACACAGATACAGAGTCAGACAGAGGAGAAAAAGGGCAATGAGTATGGCTGAAAGAGACGGCTCAAAAAAACTGAAAGACAAACTTCCAGTCTAGGGTTTGACCAACTCAGGCTTTCTGGGGATAATACTTTTGGAGAGAGTTTGATATTAGATGGTATAACTGTTATTTTTTGCAGATAATCAATTATCTTTATATTTGATCAATTTAATGTTTGTGATAATTTCCCATAAGGGTAGAAATTATTTACAGCATTTACACGATGGGAAAATGAATCTCTTGACTGACACACAGAAGAATGATAATAAAACACGCTCATGAAAACTCTATTATAAAGTAAAGTAAGTGATCAAGTAAAAAGTATTTTGTTCATCATTTCAGAGGCTGGAGATATTTATTAGACATACACAATTTGCACCAATCACTAATACTGGTCCCATGCATTGAACAAACCTAACTGTGACACTTAATCAAAAAATTAACATTTCCCACCTCACATTACAGTCCCATCTGGGGGTGGGACAAGGTCATTTTATCTGACCCCTGACCTATTTTTAGCAGGAAACAGCTGTTCACATTAAAGGGCCTCTATAATAAATCAATTCGGTGCCCCTGACGCCAGTAGTGGCAAATTAAATATCGCTGACTTCACATGATGGGCATTTTTTAAATAATTAAGTGACAGAGTGACAGCCTTCCAGCGGACAACACACAGGAAATGAATTTTTTACTGAATGAGCATTGACTGGTGTGAGGTTTCACTTCTATCTACAGCGAAGAAAGACAGGAAAAGGGAGAGGGAGAGGAGGAAACACCACATCGTCTCATTGTCTTTGGTTGCTTTAATTGTGGTGATCAATTTGAAGATTATTCAGTTGGATTATTCTGCTTTTTTGGACTCAATAGTGACATAAATGTAGATGCCAGGAAAGCATGAGAGAGAAAAGAAGAAGGACGGGGAGGAGAAAAGAAAAGGGGGAAATGAGCAGAGATTAAAAAAAAAAAAAGATTTTCAAAAAAGGCATGAAGAGAGAGATACTTTTGGTTACCTCTAGGAGGAAGGGAAGGAAAGATGCAAAAAAAAAAAAAAAAGAAGTAGCAGCCAGTAGTAGCAAGCCAGCTGGAGAAAGACTGGATTACCGCTGCAAGGAAGGTGTCAGCCAACACAAACAGCCCCTGGCCTCATGGCAGTGTCTGAGTTCAGATCACCCAGAGCCCAGCCACCCACCCACACCTTCCTCCCCTTCCTCCTCCCTCCTCCTTTAACTACCACATCTACACACCAGCTCAGACCAAACCAGGGCTACGCCTCTCTCTCTGCACATCAGACTATTTATTAAATTCAGTTACAAAAAGTACATTCATTTTGGTCACTGGAGCAACTGTTAAAACCCGCAAGAAACACAATCGTCCACCGTCAACCGCACCTTCTGTGTTAACACATGTCATGAGGATTAAGTCTTTGATAGCACAAACTGCACCAATGAACATTAGTGCTGGTATTTCAAACTGCCTTAAGGGCTTTAATTCAGAATTTATGAGCTCCTACTTAACACGATCAGGTATTGAAGATATTTTTGCGTAAGTTTACATACTCAGCATTTCTTATACTGATGTTAATATTATATTTTTTAGAACAGCCTCCTTTCAGAAAAACAGATAAATATACTAGGTGACACACCCTGCATCCATAGTTTGCAAAAAATGGCTTAATTTTTAGAGACTAGCCCAAACACAGCAGCCCAAACCCTTCATTAACACTGGACAGAAGGACACTGACAGGAGAGACGAGTGTCTGGGCTCCACATGCTGGAAGTTTACTTTATGTCGGGCAGCCCCAAGCTGTTTAGCTTATATGTTCGTATGTCAGGGCAGAATATTGTCAGGACCCGGCAGTACGCTGGGGCATGTTTGTTTTATTTTTAATGCATGGCCAGGGACATAAAAGGTAAAAAAGCCTTGAGTGTATGGAATTTGCTATCTTTAGTCCAGGCAGAGCCACCACTCGCCTGACGGACCAATTCATACCAAGTGTTATGATATGTACCCTCCTCAGAAGGGACCTTAAATGTAACATTACACGATAGATACACCGCTATTCCAAGCATGAAGCTAAAGTCACAGCTGGTAGAGACACAGACAGAGACACAGGAAGGCAGGAACAGTCGTCTAATAAAGTCTATAATATGTCGGTCGATATGGCACAGGTTTCTTCCCTGTCATGTCAATAAAGTGCAAATAATGTAAATTGACAGAGGGAGAAAGGCAGAGATGCAAACAAAGGGAGAGAGGAAAGACAGGAGAGAGAAAGAAATAACGATTTAGCTTGTGCCAACTGTACTTAACCATGATTTGGTTAGGAAAACAGTCTTTCCCTGGACATGTGCATTTAAACCCAAAATGTAAAGACATCCAACAAAAAAACATAACCCTGGGTCCAGTAAAGCCATCTGCAGAGACATAAAGAAAATGTGCAACAACATTATCAAGCCATGGCATGGCATGATGTGACTATACGAAAAACAGTTCAATAAAGGGATAAAACACAAGACAAGGTACTGTGTGTTCATCTGCACAAAGAAATGAACAAATAAATCAGCTCATAAACACTGGGAGCTTTTTCACGGGCAGACTTAATGTATGCTTTTACTGATTAGATAAAGAATAAGATTTATGACTTTCAAGTAATTATCTTGATATGAGAAACACTATCTCCTAGTTTGGAGCACCACCTTCACTGGAATCTTTACTGGGTCTGACAAATGCCACAGACACATTTCAGATTCAGCTTGTTATTTCAGGAGGATCAGATATCACCAGATCCTCCTCTCTTGTCTCTTCCTCCCAGTTTTTCTTCCATCTCAATAAAAAAAACAAATACTAAGGGATGGGGGTGTGGCAATCATTTGATGATGGATAAGTCACTTGAAGCTATATTTACTCACGAAGCAGTGAGAGTAGCTTCTTTGTAAGAATTATTACAGCAAGCAGGCAGCCAGTATATTTAAGAAGCCATCTTCTGTGCACTGTCAACCGCTTCAGTCTGTGGTGTGAAACATTGCAAAACTGGCAAAGCTCCAAACAACAGCCAAAAGCTGTAAATCTCATCGGGTGCTTTTCACACACTGGGGAGGCGGTCAAACTATGAATAATGACACTATCAGAACTTTAATTACAAGATTAGAAGTTTGTCAAGTGCAATTTTGCAATAAATCTCTGACAAGAGCTGACAAGCCTGATACAGTTTTATATGATGTTTAAAGAACTGTTAACTGTTTGATCCAGCCTTAATCTTCTGACAGTCATAAAAGAAAAGGATCTTGGAAATTAAGTATGGAGAGATGAACAGAAAGAAAGAGAGAATGAAAAAGAGAGAGAAATATGACTCCTCCGTGTGTCATGAAGATGGGTCACCTGGTGAAATAGAGGGGGAGAGGGATTGAAAAGCTTGGATGGCGCGAAAAGTGAGATGGCCTCTCCAACTGTAACCCAAGTCCCCTCGAACCCCAGAGATCCAGCAGATCAACTGACTAGACCCCAATCAACACTGGCCAATATGGAGCCGACGAGAGAGATGGATGAATGGATGAATGGATGGATGGATGGATGGACGGAAAGATGGTCGATGTCTCTTGTGCTACATGGTTATACAGGGTCACTTGTCTTTCAATTTCTGAGGGATCTCAGAAAGAGAGAAGATATGTGATAACTGAGAGATGTATGTACTGTTTTCACCCTGTGAGTCTGTGTGTCATGAGACTCCTACTGTAGCAGTAACTACCGCAGAGGTCATTTTGAGTAACTTGGCAGGTGTTTATATGTCTGTCTGTGTGTTCCATTGCACCACACACACCAATTCTGCACAATCCCATCGCAGGGTGGTCTCTAGTTTTTGATATGTTTTCTCAGGATGTCTGTTATTAATAAAAACGGGTATGTCTACATGAACACACCCACCACAATATAATTTACAAATCACTGCATGCAATCATTTAGTTAGACAGTGGATCTCAGATGTTTTCCTCCACAGTGAGCCCTGACAAGTGGAAAAAAAAACTCCTTAACCAATCAACATAAAGCAAGCAATTCTGAGATGGAAATTCATAGAACAGTGATGGATATAGATAAAGTTATGGATGAACATCTGATGGTTAAAGGGGACCTGATAGATGTCTGCTACCCAGGTGAAATATATATTATGTGTCTAATAAAAAAGGAAAATTACTGGCTCATTCAAAGTGTCCGATACAATGTGTATCTGTTATTTCATCAACCCATTAGGGCTTCAGGCTATACTATCATAGATATGGTTGAGCTACTCCACCCTGCAGCCATATTTGAAGGTAACCAACCACTATCTGGAAATGTTTGTCTTCCGTAAGCATCTAGTTGATCAGTGAAATTGTGCAGGTAGTGCAATGTACTGGCCAGAGGCCAGTGCTCAGAGAGTGTTACTGTGAGGCCAGAATTCTGCACACTAACTCTATGATAAATGAATCAGATGATAAAATATCTATTGAATTGCACAGACCTACTGTGAGGGGTTCATTTCAATGCTTGACCTTAGGCAAGTGTTCTCCTACGTCATATTTTCAGCACTACAGGCTGTGCGCCTGTATAGAAACCACTAACACCTGATGCATGGCTCACACATGAGCCATGCATTCAGTGTGTGAACATTTCCCCACCCTCACTGCACAGTTCTGGTAATTCTGGCTTTATCACTGTCCAAAAAAAATAACTGTATCGCTGATACAACACCTGAGTTTTTCTCACTTATTCTGCTGAGTAGAAACATGTACACAAACAGCCACACGAACTTTTTCAAAAACAGTGTCTAAAGTTGGTCATTACTCAAAACGTATAAAGGTTGGATATAAACCTTGAGTATAAACATATCAATATCTAACCCCTCCTTCTGAAATACATCTCCCATACTTGTTTTGACTGGCTTTAAAGATCCAAACTATAAATGTAGTTGGACAGATAATACAAAAAACAGCAGATGACAGCTAGGGTAGATTTATAGACCATGGTTGTTGAACACAGTGAGGTTAAAATCTTTATTGACGTACGCAATAGTTAGAAACACTGACGATACAGGCCTGTATTGTGAGTTACAGTCAGTTACGAAAAGGTCCATGAAAGTAGTTTTTTATCCACAAGTTGAACTAGTCAAGAACAAGCATGAAAACACTAAAAGATATACAGTCAACAAAACTTCAACATGAATTTTTAACAAATATCGCTATTAAAAACAGTTTGGTGCATAAACATATTTAAAAAAGTCCATGAAGTTTTTAAGTTTCTTGCATCAGATATGAAACACTAAATACTAAAGCCTCAGCAGGAAAACATGTTTTGACAGAGCATTTCATGTCAGTTTCTTTTCGCAACACAATTAAAAACTTTATCCCCATGTCAAATACAGTGAATGACCTCTGCTCTATATTTGCATATGAATGGAAGATCAAGTGAGGGAAAGGAACCCCAACAGTTTGCCCTTGTAAACAGCCATCTCTGATCTTTGCAGAAATGTCAAGAATGTATATGTCACAGCAACAAGACAATGGCATGTTGTGCACATAATAGAGGGAGGGGCTTTGGCATCAACTGCAGATTCCTGTGATTAAGCTGCAGAGGTTAGGTTTAACTTTTTCAAATCAAGTAGTTTAAAACAAATGAGAGACAGTCAGGGGAAACATTAATATTGAGCGTGAATGAAAGGAACAACAAAGAGTGGGAAACCATAGGCCAAAAAAAAAAAAGACAATAACGTAAAGAAGAGAGAGGCTGTGGTAGACATAAGTAAAAAGAGAAATTTTTTAAATCAGAAACTATACTATCTCCTCCATGAGAATGAGATCATCTGTGGCCAACACTGGCGTCAGTTCACCACTCAGACTGGGTATTGCTGGTTTACAGTGAAGGCAGGTCACAGTGATGTCTTCACTGGCAGGTGCAGCATTGAGGGGGCTCCCTCTCCCCTCTAGCAAGCATTATAAAGCAGCTAACTGCTTCAATCAATGGACACCCGGATTGACAGATAAAGCCATCAGCTGACGAGCCCCATTTGGAGCCCAGCAAAACTGATCAATACAAGAGACATCAGCTGCTATAACCCGAGGAGAAAGAGGGATATGTTGAAACAGAGGAAGAGACTGTGGGGGGTTGTACACTCATCTTTGAAATTTTAACTCACATCAATGCTAATTACTTTTGGCATTTTAAATCCATGACAGTGGGTCATACATTTACCTTTCAGGGATTTAGCTGATGCTCTTAATGCAAAGTGACTTAAAATGAGGTGCTGTAATTCCGATGTTACAAACAATAGATTGTATTGAAAAGCACCCTGTAAAAGAAAAAAAGCAAACTGCTAATTAATATATTTAAAACACCTGAGGTTTAAAACAGCAGCGGAGCAGAGGGGATTTTGCCATTGTAGTTTACATAAAAAAATTCTAGAGGTCAATAGTTAAGTGGTTATTGTTTCTTTCTGTTAAATAGTATTATTATAAAATGTAGGCTATGAATCAGAAGGGATTTAGGATTTGCCAATGTCCAGCAGGTCACCCTAAAATGGACTAGAACGCAGGAAATCGCATGTAAGAAATTCAAAATTTTCTGGGAGAGGACCCCCAGACCCCCCCTCAGGGCTTAGCCCCGGATGTTCACAATGTCTCTCTCCGCCCCTGGTTTAAAACATTTAGAAGGAAAGGCAGCATGACATACTGTATGCTACAGCATGCAAAGTCAAGTTTTAGGCCTAGTTGCAGAAAATGAAAAATTATCTTTGCACATTCATGCATGCTCACAACAAATCACATCAACTAAAATGCCATTGGCAAAGTGGCAATAGCATGTGTGTGTTTTGTGTCTATTTCTTCCCTCAAATCAAGTGTCTTGTTTTCCATTAGGCCCCTTTACACTCAGATCTCCGTTACTGCGTGGCTTAAGCAACACTGCTGCAGAGCAGCACTGGAAGTGAGCTCAGGGCTATTGTACTGGTGTAGGGCTCCTCTGGGGGCTGTAATGTATTTCATACCATCCATCACAGGGATGTGGGGGCCAGGAAACATTGCTTTAAGAGCACACACAGGACACAGATGGAGAAGCAAGACACGCAGATATGCAGAGATGGCAAAAGTTTGGGAAATTTGTTGATCACAGGAGAGTTTAATATGGGAACAGCTTAAGAAAATCCCCACAAAAAAAAAAGATAATTTGAAGTAGAAAAAAGTTAGATTTCTCACCTGAGAAATTTAGGTGAGATATTTATCAATATTTATATTAAAGTGAAGTGAACACAAAATTAGATTTTGTAGGAAAACATAGTTTGGAAGGAAAAATAAAAAACAGATTTATGAAAATGTTTCTTTACACCATCGCTCTGTCAGGCCTTTCATGCAGGAATTTTTTCCTTAAAGCTAAATGCCTTTTTGCCTCATTAGGTTGTTTTCACATCACGCCTTTTAAAAAGTTGCTCTATCATAATGGCTTTGTTTGTATGCTATTGTGTCTCAGGCATATTTCACTTTTTTTGATGTTATGTGCAATGCCCTCTTCATAAAACAACTTGTGTTTTAACTGTGTAGTCCACTGGCTTCAGATGCATCTTTTTCCATTCTGTCTTGATATGTATTCTTGTCTTGGATTTCCCAGTCACTAGATGAGTATTTGATTCACCCATGTGTTTTGAACAGTATTTGCGAATGTATTCCACTAAAGACTAAACAAGATGCAAAGATGAACTGAGCAGCCAGTGTTATTTTTACCCTGACCGATGACCTCGCTGGGAAGCATGAATCTGCTTGAGACCTGCACTTGTCGTCGTCCCTGCTCAGTTACTTATGAGCATGGTGATTAAGAATCTCCCAGCTCTGCAGCTTAGAGACTCAAATCCCTGTACAGTATGGTCGTAATTAAAGATGGACAGCACAGTGGCAATCCATGGCTGTGGAACAGTCCGGCTAAATGACAGAGGAAATAACAGAGATGCAGTGCAGATTGGGGGTTGGGATGAAGAGACAGAGAGAGGAAGAGACACAAAGAGTAGTCTTGGTTGGTAAGAAACAAACAAAAATAAAAACTAAAAAAGGCTCTCAAGATTTTAAGAAGTCCCATAACACACCCACGCAGACAACAACATTAGGAAAACCACTATTTCCTTTTGTTTTGAAGGAAGAGAAGAGCATAGCCATCATAGATAGGCTCAGTCTCCAATGGCTGGGCTGTAATTTGCCAGCCAATGGGCGGAGTTTACCAAAGGCAACAAAACCTCAAACATATCAACATGGTAACCATAAAATCTTTGATCACGAATACAGGCGGAAGATGTGTTCAATAAGAACAGCTGGAATCTGCCTGGGAGCAATGATTAGAAAGTAGTGGTTAGAATCTCTGTATCATTTGGGTTCCCACCCTTTCCTGAGAGTAGGGGCTTTGCTACCAGTTCTAGCTTTCTTATATGTTTGCCTGATTATCTTTCTGTCTGGTTGGTGAGCTTGGTCAGTTTCAGCCCACTGTCAAAATGCTTTCAAAGGGAAATGAAAGAGCGTGGTCTTGTTTCTACACAAGCTGGAAGATGCCTCCCTTAACCTCCCCTCAGTCACCCTGGCACCCCGTCTGCCCTTGTCTCCTACTGTGGTTTCCATGTCTGCCCTCTTCATCCTTCATCCTCTTTTCTCCCTTTTCACACAGACGGACACGTGAGTGTCACTGCCTTGTCTGCTGTCCGTTGGTGCTGCCCTATCAAAAAGGTTGGCCCCCACTTATTTGGAGATCATTAATCATCCTGTGTAGGACAGGAGGCCCCTTAATCCAGCCCCTCCTCCCCCTGGCCTCACCAAGCAGGCCACAGCACGGCTCTCCGCCCCTATTCCCCATGGTGTTATCAAGTTTCAGTGGTTGTAACTGTAGCACAATAAACAGAGGGGGAAGGAGAACGGGGTGGGGGCAAAGGAGGAGGAAAGGGATGGAGACAGAAATAAAGATAGACAAGAGAGCTTAAAATGTAATTTCCCAAATTGGTGCATTCTATATGAAACATGCTTCTCAGGCCTCATAAACTGCAGCCATCTTGAGAAATACATCTGTAATGAGTCAGATTATAGGAACTTGTTGAAATAAGTTTATCAGCCAATTGCAGATAAAAACTATTATATTTATTGGGTAATAGTTGTCGGGTCCAACACTATCCAAAAAATGGACAAATGTTGCTCACAATACCCTCTGTTTTTGTTGTTAAACCAACCAGGTGCTGCCATTTTCCAGAAGTTGTGGGGTGTTAACTAAAGGAAAATGAGGCCATATCAAAGAGCCAGAGAATGTTCCTATTGTAGTGTGGTGTTTGTACAGAGGGCCCGCCTGTTACGAGGGCCGGTGTGAGGCTGACCGGGGGAGTAATATAATGCATACATGGATCCCCCAGAGCCCATTCATGGTGTAATTGGTGTGGACAGAGCTCTTGGTCTCAGGGTTACAGATAGGGAACTTCCTCCACTGTCCTGCTGGGAGGCCACTCTTCCCATACCACAAATGTAACAAAAAATATCCAGCTTAACCTGTCCAAAAAAAAACAAAGCTTGCTTTTCTTGAGGTGAAAAAAAAATGGCAGAAGCTTGAGCTTTCTTAATTTGTTTTTGCTGCATATCAAGTCTAGTCTGCCCTCCTCATCTTGTCTGTAGTAAACTAAAAATGGCTGTGTTTATTTATTTCATTTAATAAAAGAAAATAAGCCAATATGATGATTACTTACCGACTTGCTATATTTTGACTGTAGATCAAACCAAAGCCCACAAATACCCATTTGTTACATGGCCCCTGAAAACATTACTGACAGCCTCGGTGAAGTTTCACAGGAACGAACAGAGCAGAGCCACTGACAGCAGGTTTGACATAAAGAAAAAAAAGACATTTTCATTGTAATTATTGCCATCTCCCCTTCCTTCCCTCCTACTTCCTCCTCTAATTCTACACATTTTTCTCCAGCCCTATCAAGGCCACTACAGCTTAATGACACAGACAAGTCAGGCTTACCAGTTTATTATTATTAACAGACCTAAATCTAGTAGGTAAGGATTTTCCCCTAAAATAACTCTAAAGCAGCGATAGCACACCATGTGGTAGCTCTTAAGCTGAATCTACACTTCCAATTAAGAGTGTCACACTGGGATGGATCGAGCCTTTGCTTACCGCCGCATGAGGCTCTCTGGCTGGAGGAGCTAAACCACTTGTCTTTACCCCCTGTTACTCCCTCCCATCTTGACTGGTGATTTCACTGAACAGGAGTCTCTCTCTCTGCCTCTGTCCATCACAGCTTGTGGCCATTAATCATCTCAAGTGGACAGCGCTGACAGGCAGTTGGCTGCATCATTCTCTTATTTTCTTCCTTTTTTTTGGTCTTTACTGCACACCCGTAGCTCCCGCAGCTTCACCTACTGCTCCCCCCTT
The DNA here is from genome assembly GCA_037833715.1 of Toxotes lorentzi. Lineage (NCBI taxonomy): Eukaryota > Metazoa > Chordata > Actinopteri > Toxotidae > Toxotes > Toxotes lorentzi. The sequence goes on along the minus strand of JBBMJY010000001.1, from coordinate 6,344,557 downwards.
GATTACCTCTTCACAACCCCACCTCCTCCCCCAACTCCCCCTCCATCCCAAATGAGAAAGTGGCTGGGTGTCAAACCAAAACAAACAATCACCCATCTGCTCAATCGAAATCTTTGAGGTGGTTAATGGCGTCGAGCCACCGCCAAAGCTTTTCTCTGAGTTCCCAGTGGGGGTGAAAGAGTAAAACCTGTAATGGATATAATGAACAGTAATGTATGCGTAACTCATGAACCATAATATTCCTCACCCACACACTTCCAACATGGGCAGCCCTAGCGCATTTACAGGAGGCTGAATGAGGGTGTGTTCGTTCTCTAAAATTACAAGCAAAAAACAGCACAGAGGCCAGTGGTGAAAGCAAAAGGGACCCAGCAACTGATCTAACAAAAACCACCAGGATCCTCTAATGATCTCACATGACAGAAGAATAGTCAGCAAAAGAATAAGAGCCAAGGACGTAAAGGTAGAGAGTGTCTGTATGCAAGTCTTCTGCCATTTCTGTGATGCAGAGCCTATCAATGGGCCCCTTTACGCACAGAAAGGATTTAGGACAGCTGCTAAAATTCTTCAACCATTAACACACACACACACACACAGACACATGTGCCTGTTTTGAAGCGCACAGGCAGGAAATGGGAATCCCTCGCAAGTTTTCCTTCCGCTGTTGCTTTCCTCTCAAGGCCTGGAGGCCCCACGACGAGGTGGGAAAAGCCCTTCACCATTTGTCTCTCTGTCCAGATATTCCACTGGATTTCACTTAACCTCAAAATCTACTTGAAGACATGAGGTACATTTTTTTAAAGCGTTCTGTCTGTGAGGTCAGTCAAATGAATGGAGTGCATTTTCCCATATCACCAGGTTTTTTTCTTCCTTTCTTAGAAATCCCACATAATAATGATATTGAATTAAAAAGGTTTCCTAGACGCTATTTCATTAAAAAGAGTGCAATAATCTTGTCATCACATTTATGAAGTGAAATGGGAGGAGGAGTACATACACAGTAATTAGAGGGTGCCATCAAGAAGAGCTTAGTGAGGCTTGCTCTCCATCTCATATACTCTGGGCACTAAAAGCAAAAAGGGAATCCTGCCAAGTAACTTGCTCCCTGTGATTAAGACTACACTTTGAGCACCACTTGTCTTAAAAGAGGGGTGAAGAACTGACTCACTCTAGAGTAGCTGAAATTATATCCTACCCACCTGTACAATGGTTGCATCAGGTCTCCTCATGTCCATGACAATGTCACTTTGACATCCTGCATCCATACTTCACGCACCATGGTTTAATTTTCACCTTTCCAGTTATAACTGTGAGAATAACACTCAACTACTATCATTACTACTTCCACTTCCACTACCATATTATTTTCCTTTGCCTCAAACTTGTCTATTATAGATGAGCACTGCAGAGACACAGTTATATTTGTTACAAGTGCTGTCAGGCACTGACCCTTGCACTCCCTCACTACTGTTCACTTGTACTGATGATGATACAGGAACTTGATCCATGCAAGCCGATTCCAGTTGCGCTCACTCTAAGTCACTCTGGAAATGTAATTTGGCTAAGCAAGTTAAACAAAATGTAAAAGACACAAGGTATAATTTTTAAATTCAAATTGTTACCAGTGAATCAGTGTTTTGTTTTCTTTCCTTTAAGTTGGGACATTTTTACAAACTACTTTTTTTTCTGAGTATTTAAAAATCAGTATCACAATTCATTTCAGATTTATGGTGCTCAAAATGCAACAATGACACAATAAAAACACACACTCGTTTATAATATTGTCTTAAATTCAGCCTATTTTTTGTTGCCTCAAGTACATGCAAATATAGTGAAAAGAATGTGACATGGTGCGCTATAATCAGCCAGTTATCTCCTGTCAGGCAGCATTTTAGTCAGCTTGATGGATTCCTCCGTCTGACCAGCGTGAGTAAAGGGTCAGCCAAGCACTCCCAGCGTCTGCCACTGGACAGAGATGCTAACAGGACCCTGACAGATCCTGTCCCTCCCTCTCTCTGACTCGGCTTAATTCATCACGTGCCAAACAAGACCTCTGGGCGCTAGGATCACACCAGACACTGTGAAGGTGTTGCTCTTGTGAATGTGAGTTCACCAACATATGCACACAAGTACCCACACATGCGAGTCGATGCACATGAACCCATCTACACAAATGCATGCGCCACGCCATCATCATCCGTCACAATCTGACAAAACAAACTATGCATCACATACACATTCACATACATACTATATCACCCATCATAGCCTGTGACACAACATAATGAAGTATGAACCACACACACACTCACAGACCATCATCACCCATCATAGCCTGCCAAAACATAATGTGAAGTATGCACCACTGTAATAACACTGTGATTCACCATGGGAGGTATTGCTCAAGCAATGTAACTGGCTTGGCAACAGCTTTGTCTGATAAAAGCAAGTGCATTAGCTGCCCTGGTCAGGGTCTTGTAGGCAGTGTCAAATCAGCACGTGGTCAGCTGAGCTTTCCCGACTGTTGGCCAACTAAATAAGTTAGACCATTTCCAGATCCTCTTGGCTCTGATACTGCAGAACCACAGGATCAACAGAGACAGATCTCACCCGCTGACCCCTTAAGGCCTTTACTCTGGGGAGGGGAATTAGTAAAGGATTTCTTAGCCAGTGAGAGTTACAGCATGTTTTTTGAGTTGATCAGTGACATAGCGCACATGACAGCCATGACCGAACACAGACGTTTGGAATACCAAAGCCACAAAGGAATTTGTACTCTTCTCCTTGCTCAGTTTAAATGGGGCCTAACAACGGTAGGACCAAATAAACAATTTGCACTGTAGGCCTAACATCAATCGATCTATAGTGAAATTCCAGATGCCCTGTAAAAAACAGCAACACCTCCTCACACTGAGACAGGAAATGACTCTTAAGAAATGGAAGTCATAGTATTTGCTTTTTCCACATACGCAGAAGGTGAGAAATGAACTCCAACCAATGTCACATCTGTGGCAACTGTTATAGACTTACTCTGCAATTCATGATGCAAATGTCTTGCTATAACATTTACATGCTTTGAGGGTTAAGAATGCATAGCCTTGTAGTTATGACTTTAGAATATATATTGAATTGTGGACAGGATATAAATTCAGAAACCACAGAGCAATGACTGGCGTTTCAGTCAGGAGCCCACTGACAAACTATTTCCACAAAACTCTAACATGTAGGATTTCTTCAGGAAACTCCCTTAATCCCAACGGTACCTCTACTTTCAGATGTAAGCCAAACAGCTGGATCTGACATAAGTAAAAGAAAAATCTTTGCTGTGGACAGCACAAGTGAAGGTGGCATGAACATAGTGAAGAAACAAATGCCGCTTAATACGATGTAGCTTTCTTGAGATCTCTTACCTCTTTTCTGCATGAAAGTGAAGAGGTCATCCAAAAACTCCTTCCTTTTGGGGTCACTGTCCAACTCATACAACTGAAAGAGAAAACAGAAGCTTATTATTGCCATTATTGCCCATTCAGCATGTTAAATGGTAGCAGGAAGAGGAGCTGTCTAGCTGTTCAGCCTCATGCACTGTGTGATTTTCAGTGCAGTTTCTCTTTTATTTTTCACCTTTGCCCTTCCCAGCATGGTGCTGGCTAACAATTCCAGTACAAAGTAAAGAAAAACCATTTAATTAAGACATTTTATCAGACATATTCTCTATTTTTACTAATTAATCAGATTCACAGTGGCATGAAAATGGGTGGCTAATTTGTTGTGCTCGTCTCTGCAATGTTCCTCGCAGCACAAATACTGACTGCTCACTCTCACACAAGCACAGAACATACATGCATGTCAATGGTCAGCTGACCGTTGGCTGTTATCACTGTGGTGTGCTCAAGTGCAACTTCTAACAGAAGAGGTGAGGCAACATGAGGCGATGCATCCGTCATTCTTTGTCAGTGCTAGTTCTTTGAAGTTGGATTGGAGTTTCAGGGCCACGGAGATATATTTAGAGCTCTGCATGTTGAGAATGCTTCAAAAGGTTAACCTATTTACAATTTCCACTAGTCTGACTTCCATAAAATGAATATTATTATGCAATTGGTGAAAAGCTGCCTTTTTTTGATAGTTTCATGACCGAAGCCATCCGGTGATCACATTTTCCAAGTGCTCACCTTAGCAAAGTCTCTGGAGGCCTCTCCTCTCCCTCTGTTACTGTCAGCCTCATCCGCCCAGCCTGCACTCCCATTCTACAACAAAGAGAGAGACAACACAGATGAAATCAGTGAAAAAACAGAAAGTTCTTACAAACACGTACAGAGAGGATCCGGTCTGTGCAGCTTCATCTCATTTTCTTTGAAAGGTAATACACTTTTCTATAATTTTTATAAAGATATTTTTGGTGTTTTACCTTTACTTGATCATGATAGAGATTAAGACAGGAAACATGGAGAGAGAAGAGTACGACATGCAACAACATGCAACAACTGGCAAGGGTGGGGTGGGGTGGGGTGGGGGGTGGGGGTTGTTTGGTTCCACTACAACTGTAGCTGCAAATGGAGCTGAATTCTAATTTCTAATTCGTCTGCAAAGTTTACATCAGGTTGACACTGACTGTAGGTCAGAAAGTTCATGTTGGGCTAAAACAACTGACTTAACTTTAAACTCTATGCTCATTGCCACAACTGCCAACACAAACACATGAAAACTAATATATACTCAAACTCCAAGAATGCATTTTTCCAGGGCTTGGAGGAGTAACCTCTGTGGATATTGTGCCCCTGAGCTTCTGTGTCCCCTCCCCCTTCATCCTCAAACATCTCCATTTGACCTAAACCATCTGCATTTGGGCCTGCCCTGCCCCCACCCATGTCTTCCGACCCAGCTGGATACAAGGGCCCCCCATCCTTCAATCTTAACGCAGCTGTGATGGGTGGCCAAGTTCATGGAGTGTAGCTGGCTGTCAGGAGGGGCCAGGGGAGGGTGGGCTGGTCAGTAGCCTGAGTGCACACACACACGAGTAAAGGCTCATCATGGCTGTGTGTATGTTTGTGAGTGCAGGAAGGGGGGCAATGGCCCCACAAGACGGGAAGGAAGGAAAATAGGAGCAGAAAGGGGTGCATGGTATGTGCCGACCAGGAATGTCTCCTAAAGACAAAACCTATAAAAGCATCAGGAATCAAAACAAGATCCGTTTGGCGGGGGACGTTAATGGCTGCAACCAGGGGTCTAGTTTCAACCAGGAACCCATTGGTCAATGGCAATTACATGGCCTGAAACGAGAGCCAGGAGGGCAAAGGTTGTCAAGGCCCTTGAGAGCAAGTCATTTTCACCCTCTCACTCTCTGTATGTGTAACGGTTGTCAACGTTCATACTCCCTCAACAAATACTCATCAGCCATCAACTTGCAAACCCACTGCAAATTTAGTATGTTTCAAGGTAGACTACTGTTACAGAAGGTGACATCTTAGATTTAGAACAGCCAAGACTCCGTTTCACACATTAACACTTAAATGTCTCCTAAATATTAAATATTTCTTTTCATCTTTTACTCATTTCTTTTAACTTGCATATTCACAACACTGAATATGCAACTATTGTTTTGTCTTAAAAAAAATAAATTTTCCAGTTTTTATCAGCACCTGGTAAGCAACACGTTACTACCTCCAGAAGGTGGGTTCAAAGAATGGTAGAATAGGTAGAAAAGCTCCCACTTCATATTGAATAGTAATTTTGCTTGAAATGCCCATCAAAGTTCAATGTTCACATTTTCACATACATGTAGACTACTAATGAGAATTATATCTGTTATAACTATAAAGAATAAATTATTTTGATCACATTGGCCACTCAGTTGATATCTTGAGATGATACATAATCTACAAATACAGCTCAGTCCTAATCAAAATATATTTTGCTGTCAACTTACAAAATGTCACACAGACTACAACAGGATTGTCCTATAAAGGTAAATATACGGTGTGGTACATCTGGAGGCCTTATAGACCTTTGCACACAATTTGACCACCTTTGTTAACCTTTAACCATTACAAATGATTAAAGCAGAAGATAATTCAGATTACAGCCATATATAATCTCACATGCTTGCTCCTGCATGAAAAAAACTTTGCATTTGGCACCTTTTATAAGCGTTGGATGTTCACTATTCAGTGGCTCAGAGGATGACACTGTATAATCTTACTGACGGTAACCAAACAAGGAGCCATAGAGCTACATGGGAAACACCATCATTCTGCTTGTTAGCAAGTTTTTTCTTGTTGTGTTGCTAATCTTCCACCTAAGTGTAAATGCACTTTCTATGTTTACTCTGTGTACAGAATGTCAATACCAGTTTTTAAACAAAGGTAAACCTTTGTGCTAATTCCACATTTGATAAAACTCTTAAGTAAAACCCTCAAATCCATTTATCTAAACTATTTATACAGAATATTCTCAACAAAAGGACGACCTGTGTGAACCCAACTCAAACACCAGAATTAGATGCAACGTCAAAAGGAACAGGCAGTAAGTGCTGGGTTACAGGCCTTGGATTTGTTAGGGGGACGCAAATGTGTTAATAAACAAGCCACACCCACACCTTCACACACACACACCTTCACACGCACACACGCACGCACGCACGCACGCACGCACGCACGCACGCACGCACGCACGCACGCACGCACACACACACACACACACACCTCCCTGAGGGACACTGTGTTATGGGAGTGCAGGGGTCAAGGTGTTCCTGACATCAACAGAGAACAAAGGTCTAAAGTGACAGAACACTGTCCAGTCGGTGCCAGACTTTGATTTCTTGGTCCATCTCCTCCTCTGCTTTACATACATTTTCTGAGGCGACTGTAGTAGATAAGATTTGGTACAAAACTGGATCATTTGTGTCTGATTGTCACATTAATTAAAGACCCACAGATTTTTAACTGATTTAGAGGAATACTGTGATTATGCATGATATTATGCACGGATCAAGCGGTACAAAATGGATGGATGGAACTTTTTACTTCATTTATTTTTTATATTAAACTTTTGGTCTCTAGGTCTGATTCCATGCCATTGGATCTGGGAGTGTAAAGCAAATAAGTTCAACTGCATCTATAGAAAACCTGTCTGCATCTCTAGCTAGTTCAAAAAAAGCACAGTAATTGGAACATGGAAGCCTTTTAACCATGAATAGACATGTTGGCTCTTGAATTGGGACCTTGGTCAGCTGAGGAATGTTAACACTATGTTGCTTTTTGTCAAGTTAGAGTGGATACTGATGTTTTGGGACCACTCCTTATGATCAGTCACCTCAGCCCCTTCATCACATCCAGTGTTACACCCAGAAATGACTTCTTTAAAAAAAGAAACTCCCACACCCTACTTACATTCATGACAGAGACGTACAAGCCTTGGCTTGATATAAAAGCCTTGGCTTGCCAGATGAAACTCATAATTAAATGATATAGAATGATTGACATGTCCGTCTGAATGTTTATGTTGGTCTTCTGTGCCTTTGTTACAGCAGTTTAGGTTTTAATTTCTTTTACATTATAAGTAGTTCTGAGGCCGAGAAAAAGTGCATGTATGCAAACTACAATATCAATTATGGGAATAAAGAAAATTATAATATTCAAATAAAGCATTAAACATGTCCGTGCATGTATGCATGTGCACTGCCTGTGCATGCTAGTGTGTGTCTGTGTGTGCTGGGTGGAGGATGAACAGAAGCCTTCATATATATATAAGCAAGCTGTGCCTCCTCTCTCCCCTCTCATGCTGTTAGCAGGTTTACTGGCCAGGCGGTGGGTGGCCTAATCACATTATGGCCATGCGTGACTGATTGGCGCAGTGCCAAATTAGGGATAAGAATAAGGTAGATAACCAGAAGTGAGCTGTAACTGGACATCACTGGGGGGCTTTCCACATTTTGACATACAAACTGTACCCCATGCCTGAAAAAGTTCTCTCAGTGATGCGTATTTGGTGTTATTTAGTAGACTTTGACATTAAACAAAGTGGTGCAGTTGTTTGCTGAATCATCTCCCATTGTTTTTCTAATGATGGGCAGCACTTGGCAACAACATCTATCTCTGCTGATCCTCACACTAAAATACTAAATTTTGAATGCACCAGTTTTGAAAAGCACAACCATCCGTCTGCAACAAGTTGACATTCTTTGCATAACCCTGTATCGGACAAACCTCACAACACACTCCTACTTGAATGTTGATGCATAGCCTGGGGGTAATTCTACGCAGCCATTATAGAAAGATGTCTGGAGTAGAGCCACCATTTTAGTGAGGCCAGGCAAGCCAGAACAAGAAGGGTTAATGGCTGCTTCTTGGGGAGTGGGGGATGGATGGCATTGATTGTTCAGGATGTTGACAGCACTTCTCCAATTTGATAGTGGAGCTGAATAGTGCTATTAGATGAAGAGGCTTGTTCTTAACAAAAGCATCATGTGATTTGCCTTCAGTAGAGCTAACGAAATATTCACTGTGTTAGACTCAGTTTGGCTTTCATCTCATGATAATAAAAGCAGGAGAAAAGGTGGACCAAGTGAATTTCAACACATTTTCAAACAGGTCAGAAGCCAATTGCATACTTTGTATGTAGAGTTGAACTTATGTGAGGTAGGTCACTGTCAGTTATGACTGGCTAATGGGATGGCATAAAGAAACTGACCCCCATAGTTCACCTAAAATGTGAAGTAGACCAGCTGTTTTGCAGCTTTGTAGTGTGATCCTGTGGACTAAAGAAGAGCGGCACGTGTCTCTGCCATTTTAGAGCCCTGTTAGCTCTCAGCCATAACCCCCAGCCCCTGTGTCCCCACTTCAAGCTACTGTCATGACTCTCTGTGTCCCACCCTACACAGCCCTACACTGCAGACCCTGAAGTCCTCTGGGCCACAGCCATTGAACAGGAGGCCCAAATCAATAGCTCTGGATGTGCAAACACAGGGAAGTCCCCAGCCCCCTCCGGACGCAATCTCACAGCACACGTCAATACTCATCATCCTCAGGCATCTACCACCACGCCAGGGAAACTGAGATGAGGGTAGGATCATAGCTCCCAGGGTGACCTAACCCCTTCAAATCCAACAAGACACCCTAACTTTATCTACCACAGTGAAGGTGAAAAAAAGAAAAAAATAACAAAGCCCTAAATGAAAAAATACAAGCACATACAAGCAAAATCCCCATAGCAACCCCAGGCAGTCAATCAAGGGTAGAGAAATGTCACAGTGCTCTCAGTGCGAGCTCTGCCAGAACAGACACAGGAGGGAGGGTGACTTTAGCGAAATTCACCAACATTCCTGTACACCAGTAACAGGACCTCACAATAACAGGAGAACCCCTCTCATCCCACAGGTACTCTTAACATCCCATTCCCGGACTAATCTTTTTTAGCCAAATTGCTGCCTGTCAAAACTGTTCAACGAGGGAAATCTTTTAAACAGACACAGCGGCAGTAATTTAATCACAATCAAGGCCTCCAGCAAAAATCTGGATCGCAGCCAACAACAGCGATAAATGGTGAATTAGAGGCTACACACTTGCTTAGTGGTTAAACTCTTGCTTATTTTGTACATTTGACAGTAAAAAAGCCATTAAATCTACTCAGGGGTCAGGTTCCTCTTTTTTCAAAATGTAGTAACCTGTGATAAATATATAAACATAGTTTTACAGGTATTTGCTTTCTACACCTGTTTGCTAAGAGCAGTGGATCTGTGATTGAAGCAGGTCTTAAGTAAATACAGTAGCAAGTCTGTTTTCTCATCTACTAGAGAACAAGAGCCGTGATGCCTTTAGTGTAAGTCCATCTGCGAAGTCGCCTTCATGCTCTCAAAGAAAGGGAATCTGCTTCCTCTCAGCATGCCTGTAAAAACGAACATTGTGGGGGGTAGCAATCTCTAATCCAAATCAAATAATTGGGGCCTTGATCCCTCTGCGGGACGCCAGGAATCATTTATAGTGCCTCTTGCCATGGGGAGGGGTGATGGGTGAGGGGCGGGTGTGCTGGAGTTGGGCTGAGCGGGTGGCGTCCTTTATCTGCTAACTACTGTAAAGGATCTCATGGTGAGCTGGCCATATGCCACAGCCAACAAAGGCTCTGGCTAATCGTGAATCCATGTGGAACGGGAGGGAAGTACATCTCACTGCCACTTGGGAACATATGGTAGAGTTTGTACTTATGAACAGATCCACTGGTGATTCTCTGCTCTCATTAAGAATTATTATGGAGCACAAAAAAGATCACATATCACATGAGAGCAGGCCGGCAGTAGAGAACAGGACCCAGGGGCATGCCTGCCTCTGAGTGTCCGGTCATGTTTGTAGCTGGAAGAGGTTTCTGGCTTTTGGGGGAACAGACAAAGTAGCAGGGACAAGGGGCTAAGCGTCCAGGGCAGAACATGTTGTTACCTGCCCCAGCCTCAGTGGTGCTGCACTTCTAAACAGGTCACTGAAAAACAGGCCTCCAGGCATGACCATCCCTCCCTTCATTAATCACTCCAATTACAAAGCTGAAAAGGACAAACATAGGAAAAACAAGGAGGGGGGGGGGGGTCACAGGTAAAAAGACTGAAAGAAAATAGGCAGGCAGACATGCAGAAGAGGAACAAACTTATACACTGACCAACACACTTTTTCATCTCACCCAATTTCACACCCGGAGAGGGAGAGGGAGAAGGGAGGGAGAGTGAGAAAGAGCACACTGTAACCAACAAGAAAGATCTATCTCTGAAAGAAAGGGGTAGATCTGCATATTTAGTTCCTGGGTGAACATGTCTGTTGGTAACCAGCAAGTCTGGTTTGCCAAATAAACTGACTGCATTTGTTCAGCTCCAGCCCTTTCACCAAGACACCACATTCCACAGGCAGAGGCCCCATCCCCCATTACACTAGCTGGCCCCTTTCGCTCACACAAATACAACGTTTATAGGCTGGTGTGGCCAGAAGTTCACACTCATTGGTTCAAAGACCTTTTCACAGGCAGAGCAAACATTTTAGTGAATCACATCTGTGCCACCACATACAGTTCTCCATAGGTTAACCCTTTCCCATAGTGGTTCAGGCTCATGAGAAACTAAGAATTAGAGACTAGATTTTCCAACTAAACTTTGCCCATGCTTGCATGGGGCCTTGATGCCCCCTCACAGATAATTTGATTTGAAGCTATTAGTTTTGCTCCATGAAGTGTACAGAGACAGATAATAAGTTGTCTCCAGTATGCAAAGCACTTACCATCTCACAAAGACATAATATCAGATTCTCATAGCGCATTAAGGCTACAAGAAATGTACAAAAAAAAAAAAGAAATCACTTTGGGGCTGCTTTGACCTGCATGCAGGTCAAAGCAGCTATTTGCTGTTTCTTCTGGGTTAAAAGCTTCGGCTAAAAATACCTTGCATATCTCACATCTTTCAAAGAGCAAGCATCCACTTCACCCCCATGCTAATGGCAGCTGGAGACATCACACAGACCTGATAGGCCTTTATATACATTCTCATTATACTGACAGTGCCGGGAACTAGATACATTCACAATCAACAAAAAACCTTGACTGCTATTAGGACACATCACATCTAATTACATATGAAATGACAGGGGTCGCAACACCTGCAGTCAGATAGGTAAAGGACTTCTTTGTCTGGCGTATGGCAGAGGGCCATAGAGCTATGGGGAGGGTTAGAAACCAGCCCCGTTATTCTCAGGGATTCCTCCATCAGAGAAGTTAGTGTTATGACTATCTCTCTGAATCTGCTGTATCAAATGTTCAAACCATAAACGCAATTCACAGCTTTCTGTGGAGTCTAATCAATAGGGAGCGATTTTTCTGTTCAGCGCTAGAGGTATCGGTTTCCTCTCAGCTAGTGTTAAGTGTGCAGGGGCATTCCACCTCTGACAGGCCAGTACCCCCCAGGGACCCGAGCTGGGATGGCGCAGCCCGTCACGCATCTGGAGCTCATCTCTAAGGGCCAACAAGCTACTATATCTCTACTGGACACTCAGAAAACAGCAAAACACGAAAAAGAACAAACTCATGATTAGTGTGGGAATTGTCGAACCAAAAATAACTTTTCATTATTTCATTATTAGCCAGCAGCTGGGCCAAGCCATACATGGCCTGCAAGCCAGCCATGAATAGTGGTCTTAGAAATGACTGGGAGCAGTGGTCTTTCATCCATGTTTGCTTTGCCCAGAAGGCAACTTAAAACACAACAACAACAATTTTTGTACGAAGAAAAAAGTACTCACCTAGAAATATCTTCATCAAGAAGAAAAATTAACTGGGCCTGTTGGTAGATCAGCTTTAAATACTGAAATGGATCAATGCTAAATGTAGTAGGAGCCAGTGAACTGCTTGTGACATGCTGCATCACAGGCTCTGCTGTTCATGGTGAATCATGGTACTTTTATCTGCAGAAAGCAACACTGCAAACATTTGACAAAAAATGCTGAGCAACTTCACAAATTGTTGGTTTACATATTACTGATCTATGAAATTATTAATGGACCTTAATCAATTATCAGTTAAAAAAAGTAACATGTATTTAACATATATCTAGCCTACTAAACAAGTTTACAAACAGTAAAAAGTCCATAGTGTGCAATTCCATAGTACGAGGGATCAACCAAGAATAACACTTCCTCCAAATGCAATAGATCTTGTTCCAATGTTGTTATCAATTATTTAGTAATTGTTGCTACCAGTTTTGAACCTAATAATCTGACCACACACCCTCCCTGTGCTCAAAGCGCGGACCTTCTACGGGTTTTCTAATCACATTTATTTAGGGTAGGAAAACCTGAGATGTCTTTGTTTGACCAGATGGCTGGCTAATCAAGGCCGGCTCCGCTGGGGGTTGGGGCATCCCAAATCTGCCACAAACATTGAACCATGTTCCACATTAAAATGGAGATTTTTGTCAGAAAAGAGTGATCTTATGATCTGAAACACATCATGTTAATTTCAGGATGACATTCTGTACCTGTTTAAAACTGATACCTGCACGTAGACAATGGCCTTTTCTGCAAGATTATATTTCTGTTGTCAAATAATTAAGTGCAAAGGAAAAATTCTACACCCTCATCACAATGAAAGATACCAAACAATGGAGTAATGGTTGTGATAACCTTAGCAAGCAACAAGATATACTTCTTATAATAACCTACATTCAGTGCAGTCCCTGCTGTTAATAATTCAATTTTCTGTGCCACTCTTTAATTATTTACTAACATGGCTTTTGAAATTATCGACTGCAGTTGACATGGTTCATAGTACTATTCAAAGTGTGATTGTCTATTAACCAGATCGGCTACAGGTCAGAGCCTCGTGTGTTTTTTTGTTTTTGTCATCTGAAAAAAAAAATCAATGATTCAATACAAGCCTTTCAATTCAATACAGGTGGTGGATCCAACAATATGTGTGTTGCTGGCACCCACACAAAAATTAATCCTAATGGGTCATTAATCTAAAATAGGTCAGATGTTACTCTTTTTCTTTTTTTCAAACTCTCAAATATTTTACCTCTATAAAGCCGAATACATATAATGATAATGGAAATGAAGCACACAGCCTGGTGTAATTCTTTCTTGTTCATAAAAACATACAGCAACTTGCTGGAATAAATTGAAGCCCGATCTTTAATTAATTAAATTGAAATATGACAGTGTGATCACCTGTGTATTTGTTTAGTTTGGTTAATTAAATTACTGCGGATACACCAACATGTACCACATATTTAAGAAATGTTCAGTCAGTATAAGGTTGATCTGCAAAAGAAAGTTTGCTGTCCAGTTATCTAGGTAAATAAATCTCACTTTGCTCAGGCTAGGCGGAATAAGTATTGTTTGTTTTTTTTTTGTTTTTTTTCTATATGAACTTGTCTGTAAACCAGCACCACATTTATAATTATTAGCCAGTGGCTTTGACAGACACATTACGTACTGTTGGTTTCTTGTGATGATTGTTATTCAGGAAGTGAGCAGCTTTGGGGGATGTACAGCCCTGAATGTAGAATGTGAATGTTGGAAGCTGAGCTGTGAACACGTTGCTTTTACTGTAATGTGACGTTTCCTGGGCAGCAGCCAGGAGCTTTTTTTTTTTTTTTTTTTTCTCCCTTTCTTCCTCCTCTGCTGGTAGCTCCCTCTTACAAGCACATGATTACGCTCAGCTTGTGTTTGACTACTTGGCAGACAAACAACCTGGCCACATGTTACTATAAACTACATGGGATTTTGGCAGGCCGCGCAGTGACTGTGCAGACTGAAAAGTAGGCAGGCCATAGTGAAAGAAAAACCCCTGCACCTCTTTTACCTCCTTCTCCTCTGCATGGCTTTGTGCCAGGTCCCAGTCAGCTGCTGTGTTTACCCAAGGGCCTTGACACAATGGCCCAGTTAGCACCTACAGGCCCCTGACCCCAGACCTGGAGCTCAGCCAAAGCAGTTGCAGAAGACAGCCAAGAAAGCAACTAAGAACAGGAAACTCTCACTCTTAACCTCCACACATCCTCACTGCCTGGGCCTTTCTATAGTTGATTCTGATTTCTGTCTTCCTCATAAAAGTACACATTACTGTCATTGTTTGCTAGTCAGGGACAAACACCAGACACCAGAATCATTAAAATCCCTTTAAATACCAAGTACAATACATGCAGAGAATGAATCATGTGAGCAGTGGTGCAGAGACGGACCATTAAATAGACAATATATAAGAGACATGGTACAAGGACAACAGGACCTCACATACTGTGCCAAGGGTCACTGCAACACACACTGTGAACGGTAGTAACAGTACAGAACAGTAGTATATGCTAGGGATGCACCGAAATGAAAATTCTTGGCCGAAACCGAAACCGAAAAAGAGGAAACCAAGGCGGAAAAACGAAACAGAGAAAGAAATTATTATGCCAATTATTAGTACCATTGCATTTATGGCTATGATTGTGTACTAACTCACTAAAATTGCAAGGCATTGCAACTGCATAAATTAATATGAATATGTCAAAGAATCAATTACAAAATTATGAAAATATTTATTTAGCACATTCCAACAATGCACAATATAAAATAAAATGTTTAACTTGATCCCACTCATGTGTACATTAAATAATAATGTACAGGCCTACTGGCCTGCTGAAAGACTGTAAAATTAAATATGTTCTCTCATAAAAACACAAAGTGCATTTAAGTCAAGTGCATTTTAAAATATTCTCTGTAGGACTACTACAACAAAAGTGCATTCAGAACAAGTACAACTGCTTAAAGATATAACAATATTTTCTCTGTAGGTCTACAACATAATAGTGTATCAAAACAAAGATTGGCATAGTTCATATATAACCCGACGTGGAGAAATTCTTTGCAGATGCACCCCCTCTTGAAATTTCGGCATTACATGTTTTGCAAATCGCTATCCGTGTGTCTCAGATATACTGAAATACGTCCACACCGCTGACATGTTGGCCCTTCCAGACAAGCTCGTACTGGCAGCGGTTTTCACTTGCGTCATCACAAAATCCTGTTTTATCATGTTTCGGTGATAAAAGTTTTTCGGCCGGAAACCGAAAATGCACTTTTGGGCCATTTTCGGCCGAAAATTTTCGGCGGCCGAATATTCGGTGCATCCCTAGTAGATACATGTGTACTGTATATATAACTATATGCAGTCAGCCTATATAAAACTCAAGGAGACTTTGCTCAATAGTGTCGTATGACCTTGGCTCCATTTCCCTGCAGCTGCGAAAGGCGTTGGTGGATGTCTTTGTTTCATTCGGCTATTCCCCTTTCTGTGTTTGCCGTCATTACAGAGCAGGTGTTGAGATATGCTGAGTGGGAGTGGTTGTAAAGGAGGAATGGAACCAGCCATGGCGTGGGGAGGGGGGCTTGTGGTTTCACTACCAACTGATCAAATTACAGCAGGCATCAGTAGCTCAGTTTCCATTAGAAGCAAGGAAGTCAATCCTCCAGGGTCGATTTGGGGAAAAAAAGTGTGACAACTCTAATGGACATGCACCATTTGCATTTAAATGTGAGAACTTTTGCCTTTCAATTCAATTAAATGGAGAGGAGCACTGTGGCACACAGTGACAATGCGCATGAGGGGTCATCCAAAAAGTTTTTTGCATGATGTTGCAGGAGCGATTACTTCAGCTGCAAGGCAGACACCTCTCACACAAAGACAAGAAGGCCTTGTATTCTTGGCAACAAAACAAACATTTTTAATTTGATATCTGAGACATGGTGGATAAATAAGATCCACTTGAACAGACAAGATGCCATAAAAACTGTGTTTGGTTGAAAACACACAGCTTTTATGTGATGTGGTACAAATGCTTTGAAACACAAGTTGTTAAATGATTTCAAACCATGGGACCGCAGAGTTCCATTTCAAAGCAGATTGACCCAAGTATTCTCCATCTAGGATACTTCAGTGGTTTATATTTCACCCGCATTACCAGTGCAGAGTGTATGTAACTATTAGTGTAAACCTTTCCTCTCTTTGATGGAGAAAACCATAGGATCCACATCAAGGATGCAGGATCATGAATCAATGAGTGAATAATCTAACAATCTAAATCCAGAAGTCTTGTGTGTGGACGTCAGAATCGTCATGACAGACTAGACACAGCCAATTAGCACTTTGTTTGACCAGGCCATGATGTGGCAGAGGTGAATGGACCGGGCCCACCACGAGAAGCCTCCTCCCATCTGCCAGCAGCAGATGTGCCCTTTGGGACTCAGACAAATAAAAAAAAGTGTCTCTGCCTGCACCAGCGGTCCGTCCCATTCAGTTACTCCCATTCAGGCCCTTTGGCTTTTTTCTTTTACAGCCCCTGTGACACTGGGTGAAATGAATTGAAAGATCACCAATCAGGGTCCCGACCACAACACGGACATGCGCCCACCCCCCCACAAAACCCCCTGTCTCTTGCTGGGAGCCCCCGGTGGGAATGTTCACTGTTTGAAGAGTTAACTCTTTAATTCCGTCTGGAATGTTTCCTCTGGGTGGGGCAGTGTGTTGAGCCAGACCACTAACCCCTCTTCCACAGCATCTCCTCCTCCTTCTCCCTCCCCCTTCATCTCCCTACTAAATTCAATACCTCTATTTCTGGGCAGCCTAAATCTTCCACACTTGACTGTTAGGAGCAGGTCAGAACAAAATGAAGTTTGTTCTATACCAGGATGATTACACCTTATATAAATCTGAAACTGTCATTCGCATGTGAAAAATTTCCCACATACACACTATTTTTAGGGTTGTCAGTATAGATGTCAATATACCAAAAACCACTGAAAATTGCTAAAATCTGAGCTGAGCAAGTTCAGGTTACTCAAGCCAACAGTGCACATGCTCAGTGCACTGTTTTGCCACATTACAATGTGACACAGGGGATTTTACATTCATCCACTTTTTTTTAAAACCAAAGGCATTTCTGAACAGATTAATGGTTGGTGGCTGCTAAAATTGTCACTAGCTACATGGGAATATAATATAAGTTGTACGAAAAGTTTTTAAATGAATATACTGTAATGTTATCACCATAAACGGCCCACAGGCTAGACAATTAGGAGGAATATTATAATAATGAATTTTATGATTTCAAGAGCAAAATTGTATTACTTCTCTTCTGACTGAAATTTCACATGACTATTTTTAAAGAGACATTTTTAATTAAGTTACATGCTCCCATATTGCCTATACAACAACTCTGCTGCAAAATGGAAGTGCAAAATATAATTACGCATCACTAATTGTGCAGTTGTAGGCCCATATTTGTTTCCATCCTCTCAGAAATTCATCCATACCCATAATAGCCAGGCTGCATTAAGTACAGAGTAGCATCAATCAGAAAAATGCCATTAAAAAGGGCAATTCAGAGCTAAATGCTTAGGGGAATTACACCTAAGCGAGCAGTGCCACATTTCCGTACCTGAGAACGCATCTGGGTGAGTAAGTAACAGAGTGTAGAGAGAAAGATGAAGTGAGCAAGACTACCGTGACTGCATCAACCCTGCAGCTTGTTCAAGTTACAATGAGTCAGGCCAAGGGCTAGCCAAAAGTCGTTGCAAGTGTGGTGACACTTTTCAGAAGTCGACGCAGACAATGTTTGCTGAAATATTTGTGATGCAAAACGTAAAGCTGGCTGTGGTATCACGTCTAACCTGATAAAACACCTGGTTAAAAACAAAATATATCTAAAAGCCAGTGAGTGTAACGTGTTTGATAGCTTGAAAAAAGCCTATCAACAGCAGCCGGAGGTAACATTAGCACTCTTGTTCTATAAATTGAGTAAATAAAATAAAAAATACAAGAATAATCAGACACATTACCCAGCCTCAACTGAATCGAGATCAGCGTTGTAGCTAAGGAGGCAAATTTAGGAATGATGTTAACCATTTACGGCCCTCCCGTAACCCTGCACCTCCCCCTCCCTCTCTCACACCACCCATACGCCTCACACCTCCTCATCTCCACACTTTACTACTATCTGCATCACCAGACTGTTCTGTCAATTAAAGCACTTATTGTAAATTATGTTCATAATTTTTTTTCTCTATATAGTGTACATATATTTAGTGGCACAATTCATCTGTAAAGTACTACAAATTTACCTGTATATGTATGTATGTTCATATTACCTATCTACCTGTACATACACTTAGAGGCATAATGCATCTGTATAGTATTCACCTGTATAGTATGTTCATAATACCTATTTAACTGTACATTCTGTCCATAGGACACTCATCTGTATATCATGTTTATTATATATATGTACTGTAGATACTGGATATCCTGCACTTGCTGCTTTTGCACTTCTGGTTAGATGCTAAATTGCATTTTGTTACCCTGAAAACCAAATTATTAGTGTTTCATTTAGATTAAAACCATATATTCCTTGATACATAAGGTTAAGGAATCCCATTTATGATGATTTACAAGTCTTGTTTTCTTTTGGATTACAAAGTAGTTTGAAAATAATAACCAATAGACTGTCTTACTGCACAGATAGCCGTTTGTGTGGGCCCTTTACTGTAATATTGTTCAGTTCTTGAACAGTTAAAACAAGCAAAACAATGTATTCAGGGTCATATGAATGCATTGTCATCAGCGTTAATAGCAGAAGTGAACAGTCGGGGTTGAGGTTTTTAAATCCCTGTGTAGCTCATCAGGCAGAGACAATGCAGCTCTCGCACATTACAGTCACACTTCTTGTTCAGAACAAGCACTGCAGCATGTTTTAATGCACCTCAGCCTTCCTCATTATTTCTCATCTGAATGACCTCCATTTGCAGGCGGTTTGTACAAACAGGGGTCAGATGGTAATTCCAGCCTTATTACATCAACATAACAGGAAGTCCAGTAAACAGAATAAGACTAAGTACACCATTTAAAACCCACTGACAGTTATGGCATGTGAGACACCAACGTAACACTCAGAAAGCAGAAACCAGGTCAGGCTGGCATATACAGGATGCACAGCGGGTAAAGCCTCCTGATTCCCACCATGACTCTACTAAGACACATGGTGATACTGTTGTACGTTTCTCATACATCCAGCAGCCTTCTCAACAACACTGCAGCAGTGGTCTGATGCACCAGTTAGATTTGTTCCACATTCCGCTGACAAAATGAAAACTTGAGTCCATCTGCTGAATACAATGTTCTCCTCATTTATCATAAATGAACCATAAATGAGGCCAAACATTCCTGCCTCTAAAAGCTCACACACAATCCTTATCAATCTCTCCGCTGCAGCCGTGCAGCTCCCCACTTCCTGGCTGGTGTGTTGCTGGGGCGACAGTTAAATTATGCAACAGCGCTGGCTCAACATACAGGCTTCTGTACCTGAGCAGCCAAGCAGACTCAAGGGTGGCAAGCAATGGCAGGGCTCAACAGTAACTGATGCCCATTTATCCCCAGAAACCAGATTTGGAACACTGTGATCTGCTTGGCCACCCCTTTTTTCCTTGTGTTAAATGTATCCCTCACACAAGACCTGTTCTGCCTTCTTCTGTCCTGCTTTGGTACACAAGCTCTCCTGTTGCACTGCTTTACTTGGTATGAAATGATAAAACAATTAATTACGTTTTCCAGCCTCTCCTGGTCTGCAGAATCGCCAAATCAAATGACCCAAATGAGAAACTATAAATCTATTCAGGCTGCAGGGTCTCTTGTAATTGAGTCTGAATCTATATTTACCAGCCTAACTTTCTTGGCTGTTACTCCATGATACACAGTGAAAGAGAGAACCATATTGTGCAATGTTACGTATTGTTTAAATAAATTTCTTCCTTGAATCATGGGATATCATTACACAAGAGCACCAAAGTCAATTAAAATGTGGCCACCAATCTGTCAATTCAATGCCTGCCTGCACATTTAGAAATGACAAGCATTTCTAAAACTTTCTATTCAACCCTGTGATGTGATGAGAGAAGTGTGCCTGTCAGCTTCTATGTCATCACTCTCCCTTTGTGATCACAGCAATGCAAAACGTAGACATTCTCTGCTCGCCGCCACCATTTTAGTCGCACTAACATCTTGTGAACATAAAACTTGTTAACTAAACCCTCTGTGTTCGCACAGCATCTGTAACATATCACAGAATCTCCTGCAGTTACAACATCCAGCCAGTCCAACTGAAGCCATCACCACCAGTATATTAAGACATAAGACACAATCTGTGTTCTGCAGGCATGATTAAAACTCTATTAATCACAGGGGGATTATCACAAGGAGAGTAGGGGTCTATAGACATGCGTCTGTATGTGAGCAGGAGGGATGGGGGGGGATTACAGGGGTCATGCAGCCTCTGTCCCACTGCGGTGAAGGCCAGATTCTGAGGCCGGCCAGTTGCCCGCCCCAGCTCTCTCTCTCCACGCGACGGCTTTGTCCATCCCCTTGTTTGACAATTATTTACTCTGCTGTTTAGGAAAGGGCTGAGGTCACCCCACATACATCACTGACACGAAAACACTGGCTACCCATGTCTCTCCACCCCCTATCTGACCTGTATAGGCACTCACCACTCATATACACTCAAAACACTCAGGAGTATAGGACGACAAGATGGACTAATCAAATGGTTTTCAGTCAAGTGCTGCTGCCATGTGAAGCAAGTTGCATACATCTACACATTACATCCTTATTACTGAGGTACATGCTGACTGTTCACTGTTAAGTGGACAACACGTTACACGTGTTCTACACATTGTCTGACAACTATGAATAATCAGAGCAGTCACTTTTATTTGTTTGAAAGACTGAAAATGGAAATTATTACTGTGTCTGTAAGCTGCTCTGAAGAAAATCAGGAGCCAAACTCTTTAAATATGGTCCATTATGACTCTACAGCAGGGAAATATCTCTGTCAGAGTGGTCATAAACTCACACAGGGTGCTTTGGATAAAAGCCTCCACCCAGTGTGACTGGCTACATGAAATGTAAATGTTAATGTAAATGGTCTTCTGTACATTTGTTTCTCTAGCTAGTCATCTCATCTCCCCTCTGTCACTGCTTTTAGAACGTAATAAATGTTCTTCCCCCGTTATTATGAGGGGGTTGGTATTTGTGGCATCTGTCAGGCTTGTCTCTGGCCTCTCGAAGACAATGACATCAAAAAAAAAAAAAAAAAAAAAAGTACTCCTACCTCCACTGCCCCCCTCCCCCTACAGCAGTGCAACCTGAAACTGCCTGAAGAGATGAGCAGTCATTAAATACTGCAGAGCTGACATAATGACAGGAAAGATAAAAGAGAGGAAACACAAAAAGGCCAGACCAATTCTCATCCCATAATGCCTCCCCCAACCCCCAGGCCCAGCCCGGCTCTACTAATAAAAGCCGCTAGGCCACAGATAGGGCACTGGTCAGCTACAACTTTGCTGCTGTGATCTTCTGTTCACACAAAGCCTGGCCACCTCGCAGAATAATAGCGCTCCACTCTTTCTGGAAACTAAAGCATAAACAATGCAGCGAAACTCCATTTCACATCATTTTCATAACCTATAGAGAAATATTCTTAATCATCTTCAGCACACCCATGTGAGGGCGGTGGCTCTAGCTGATACACAATGATAATAAACATACAACTACTACTGCTCATTCTTCACTACCTTTATACTACTGCCTTCACCCAGCATCTCTGTCCTGAGTGTCATTACCAAATGTCCAGGCTCCAAAGCTAAATTTGGAAATGTGGCCTAGAGAAGCACCATTCAAAGACTTTTGCCTTTAAATAGACAGTAATAAAATCCAGACACATGATAGTCCTGCACCCTCAGACCACTGATCAAGCGCAGCTATGTCCTCTGACACTACCCACTCTTGTGCAACTAAGGCTTTTTATATCATCCACAGCCCGCTGAGCTCTCTTTAACTTGCTACATCCCAGGCTATGATGCTAAACCACATGCAGCTCGGCTTGGTTCCCAGTTGGCATTCCAGTGCTCTGTAACACTGTGCTGAGGCAATATTTACCTTCAAGAGAAAGTGCACTTGGCACACAGCCGAAACTCTTGGGCTGGGAAGCTGGGGGCGTGACGGGTTGCTACTGTGTACTACAACCAATCTGCCCACCCATCCAAAATACTCATGCTGACCCGGCCAACCACCCACAGCCTCACAGCAGCAGCCCTGCCCCACCTGACTCCCCTACCTGGATCAGAGCCAAACCAGAGCCTGAGCATAGCGAAGAGAAACAGAGAATGAGAGACACACACACATACACACACAGAATGTAGCACAGAGGGAGAGTGCTAGTGAGTGTGAACACATTGTGCCTCAGCCTGGCCCCCTGCCAGGACTCACTTAGGAGGATTTTTAACCACAAAAGCCAATCGACGTTCAACCCTCCACAGAGATTTGAAGTGTCTCACAAAGATACTGCTGGAGAGGTTTGTCCCCACAGTCAGGATTAAGTGGTTACTCACAGCAGGAGGCTGAACTGAGAAATCAAACAAAACACTCAAAGCGAGAGTGGTGAACATTGGCAGGTCTTACTCCTATAAGTCACAATGAACTATAGTATTGATGTGTCTGTGTAAACTCACTAAAAGAAAGACAATTTATAATATAGGGTGGAACTGGCAGAGGAAAATCTTGAATGAAAATAAAGGAGCCAGCTGGGATTTGAAGGGCAGTGTTTTGAAGATGTAACTGGGAAAAGACCAGAACAGGAACTGATGCAATAAGAAAGAAATGGAGTGACAAAGGGCCAAGGCAGGGCACTAACCTGTCTGAAGTGATCTTCAAAGCCCCAGTCCACCTGTCCGTTAGGAGAGGTAGCGGAGTGAGGCCCCGCAGGAGACAGGCCCTCGTCAGGTTCCTGCTTGACTCTGATAGGTGGTGATGCAGCCCTCTGGGGGGCCGAAGCTGAGTAACTGCCAAATGGACGGGCCGGGATGCGGGAGGCGCTCTGCTGCAAAGCGAGGGTCTGCTTACGGAGGAACTCCAGACCACTGGCACTTCCCTCATCCTCATCACTGCCCTCATCTCCCTCCATCATCTCATTGTCATCATCCTCATCCCCAGAATCCCGGCCTCTGTCCTCGTCATCCTCTCTTTCCGAGTCCACGCTGCTCTGATTGGAAACGCGGGGAGGCAACCCACCACCAGGAACACCTCCAGCCAGGCTTTTGCCCATGAAACTTGCCCCAGAAGCTCGGGCAGCTGCCAGGATGGCCTGCTGGGCAGCAACCTGCTGAGCATACATGATGTGGGCCTCTCGCAGCTTCCTCTCCTTGCGTTCCATTTCCAGTCGGGCCTGCTGTTGGCGTTGGAGCTGCTCCATGACTGCCTCCAGCTTCATCCCCCCTGTAGAGGTGCTCTGAGGAAATGCCACACTAGGTTCCTGAGACATGCTGGGCTGTAGGAGGAAGAGAAGGAGTCATGGATGACCTACCATATACTGAAATCTAATCATCCCTTTATCTCACTGTAAAGGATGAAATGAGACGTGTAAGGCACATGCATTGACACTTGCCCCCGCCCACAAAAAAAATCTATGGAAACAAAGAAGTCAGATTTATATATAAACTCACACACAAACACGGATAACTCAAGTTCAAGTAGTAAAACAATGCTAAATTGTTAACTCTTTGCACTCTTTCACTAACGTCAACATTTGAACCAGGAGGTCTGAGCTGTGTGCAGCTGACTGATAAGTTCAAAAACCTACAGCATCACAGCAATAAATCTGAACTTTTGCTAATATAAACAGAGAAAATGAGCTTGGTAGCTTTGGTAGCTTTCAACGTTTACATCTAAACTCAAAGGCTCAAGAATGTAAACAGGCACATCTCAAAATAGCCATGCAGCCATACTGACGCGATCCTGAAGAATACGTTTAGGGTTTTAGGTAGTCCACACATACAGTGTTTAAAAACAAACAAACAAACAAACAAACAAACAAAACAGTAACTAATGTTGTAGGAGCCACAGAAAAAAACAGTAATGCCATAAGTGAGACAAAATGAAAATGTCGGTAATTCACTTATTAGTATAAATAAGTATAAGTATTGTTGTAAGTTCTTATATCACAAGTACAGTGATTTCTCATAACCAAAAGCCTGTTACATGTTAAAACGCCTTCATCAAAGCACGAGGTGAACAACTGGTCTCAACGTAATAAGACAAACAACCACCCGAAGTGAAAAGCTAAAAAAAAAAAAAAAAAATTACACCTTTTCCGCATTTGGCTGGCTGCCACCTCCTCAAAATACGCTGAAAACGTAGCCTATGCGTAATAGCATTTAGGATAAGTCCACATATAAACAGCCTATTAATGTGGTGCATTTGTTTTTATAGATTTGCATTACTGCGCTGTTGTAAAATTAGAAAACGAACTCAAAAAGGAACCAACCATAAGGTCCAAAAATTAGTTCCAAAAGTTTCCCCCTCTTTTTTCCTTTAGAAAACGTATCGTCACGCTGGCTAACTCCTCTCCGTAAATAAAACACGGTCAAACTGCCTCTATTTTCTTTTTAGCTCGTTACAGATCAGAGAACCGCGATGGGACGCTAAGCAGGACCGCGACTCACCATTTGTGCCTTACTACTGCTTGAATTGTCCACCATCCCTCCTTCCTTGGCTTTATCCTCTTTCTTCCCTCGTTTCTGACACTCGTTCAAACACTTGTAAACACACACGCGCGCGCGCACGGGGGGAGAAACGCTGTGCATGCACCGCAGATTCCGACTGATCCGCGAGCAGAAAGGTGCTATTTGCTGCCTTCTGTGCGACCTCTGCAAATGTGGCCGTGTCTCTCTCTCTCTTCCCCCGGTGATTTTCGTGATTTTCTTCTTCAATAGAAAAGGGGGCCGACAGGAAAATGGCCCGATCTCATATCTCGGAAAGCGCTGAGGTAACTCCCTTCAGTCTTTTTTTTTTTTCCTTCCCTTCAATTGACACCCCCCGCATGGCGCACCACAGCGTTAGGCCCGCCCAACGACAGCAACAAGTCTCAGAGCCTTTCCAGTTTCATGACATTTCTTATTGAGTTGTTAGGGCCCGAACACCGAGTGGTGCGAAGGCGCTATTGTTTTTCTAATATTTATTATTATTATTATTATTATTATCATCATTATTATTATTATTAGTCCTCCCAAACAGCTGCATTTTCCGACCATTTCTCATGCTCAAAAAATTTGCACACTCGTCAGGTCTGCCGAAAATTTTGATATTTTGTGGTCGTTGTAAATGGGGGGGGGGGGCAAAATGGCTCTGCAGCGCCCCCTTGAAAATTTCAACACCCCCCTCGCTTAGTTTGTCGTAGGTGCACGAAAATTGGTACACACGTTGATCATACCAAGACGAACCAAAAAGTCTCCTGACACCATGACCTCAACCCAACAGGAAGTCCACCATCGTGGCCGGAAGTTGGCGATTTGGGCGAATTACACCATTGGTATGCGGACGAACTCGTGCTAGGGATTTGGCCCGATCGACTTCATATTTGGTGGACCTCACCTCAAGACCATGATGATCAAAAGTTATTAAAAGCTTTTCTCTAAGTTAAAGGGCGTGGCCTCTGTGGCTCGCCAAAGTTTGGTGGCGTTTGGTGAATTCGACATGAAATTTTCAACGGCTCTCACGTCCACATACTTTATGAAAACATCTTCAAACTTTATGAGCATGATGAGGGCTCTGCCCTGAATGCCTCCATATGTCAAACTCCCGTCTTACTCGTGGCGCCCCCTGCTGGCAACAGGAAATGACCTCTTTTTACTATGTACTGGGGGAGAAGAGCAGGAGAGAGGAGAGGACATAGGAGGACTCTGCTACTTGGCTGCATGGGCTACGACTCCAGCGGGTCGCAAGGAGTGCGAGGGCCCGTCATCGCTGCTTGCAGCTTTATTTTACCTGTAATTTATTCATTTCTTTATTCATATACAGTCTTTCATTTGTATAATGGGGTATTTAGTAAATGTAGACACAGGGAGCCTTCTGCGCCACATAAACTCAATAAAAAGCTTGAAGGAAAAGTCAATAAAACTTTAAAAAGCTTTCTAGCTGTGAACCAGTTACATAGCGCCAAATACATTTATCAGTGAAATCTATTGATCTATAAAGATACATTTAGAATTTATATGGATGCTGCCCGGTAAAGTGTATTTATTATTAAAGCAAAACTACATGGTTGGACATGTATCTTTTTACCAATGGGGACTAGTTTCTCACCAAGTTTTCCAAATACGTACAGTATCACGTTTTCTCAGAAGGCTACATAGCATGAAAGTAATTATGATGCAATGTTGAAATCATAAAAAACCTCATTGAAGGTGCCTAGTGAAATGCAGAGTTGAGAATGCAGCATAGCTCCATGCTGCCCCCTTGTGGTACCACCTTCTTCAACAACATGTTTAAAATGGTTACTGTGGCCTTTTGTCTTTATTAACCATATGTACACAACTCATTTACGATGATGCAGAAGCTTCATTCACATACGACCTCTGTGCACGGGCATTGCAGATTCTGATTAAGATGATTCTTAATGGTTATAACAATCAGACACATGAAAGCATAGATAACTGAGTTTTATTTGATAATGTAAACCAATACACAGTACAGTCAAATAAAAAAGATCGGTGTTTACCATCATAAAATAACAACTGAGTTATTGCATTTAGCAATCAATAACACTATCATATTGTTGTCATATTTTTGTATAACAAGCAGATTGTCCCAATAGTTGCATAGTACAGTTGAGTCAAGTGTACTTGCTACTGACCACTGGTGTTAAGTGCAATATTTATGTACATATAAACATCATGCAGGGCCATACACTTGAAATTCTGCTGTTACATTTAAAGCATTCAGCTGACAACTGTATCGAGTGACTCACACTTAGTGTAAGACTAGAAACCATATAGTGCTGGGAGGAGATGTGTACATTGCTCATGTTAACAATGTGATGTTTTCAACACCTAGTGCTTTCATTGCAAATGTTTTTAACAAAATCCATTCCTTATGAATTTGTGAACTGATCCCAGCTGCGTAGAGTAAAAATCAAGATTCCTACTTTTCCTAGTTCAAAATGTTATACTCTTTCCAGTCCTCAGCCTCTTTGTGGTGGTCAAGTGGTCTGCTACACTATTTATTTATATGACTGTGAGTTTCACCTTGTAACAACCAATATATAATATATAAGAAATAACAGTGTGGTCTGCTAGTAAAGTGAAACAGTGGCCACACATTTATCCTGACTTAAAACCTCTATGCACTGTTTTTACTTTCCAAATGTATGTGAAAGGCAAATTACTTTCTAGTTGCACACACAAACACAAAACAGTTCTCCTGAGAAAGTGATCGCTGTCACTTGCTCTGATAATGAACATCTCTTGTTAATGCACAGTTTCAAAACAAACACCAGTAAGTAATAGTAAAATATGACCAGGACTGTAACATGAGTGAACAGATACTTTAAGTGAAAAAAAAATCTTCATATATTAAAGAAAGACATTTTCAGCACATTCGTGTGTCTATTGTGTAAGAAACAAAAACAGACACATAACACAAACAGAAAGGAATATGAACTGACGTGTGTAAATATAGTTTTACATCTCAAAAGCCTAACAGCTAACAGAGGTAAATATTTACCTCAAGTCTGATGCAAATCTGATTTACTGTTTTTAGCCTACTATTTTTAGTGTTCCCCACAAATATTTAAAAAAGAATAAATAAATATAATAATTAAACTCTGATCTGCCACCCACGAGCACTGATGTATCAAAAAAAGAAACCTGTTTTTGAATTCTTTCTGTCCATGCCAAATTGTTTTTTAAAGCATATCAATAAAAAAAAAAAAGACAGTTTAGACATGTACATATCTAACCACAAACAAATGGCTTATACCGGAAACCATAATAAATTTTGTAGGTAATATACTTACCTACAATCTTTTGTGGCAGATATTGGAATAAAACTTGTGTCTACAAGTCTATCATTTAACAGTCTAATCAGGTATTAGTGATTCTATCAAAGCACTTCTGTAACTCATCTGCTCACACGTTGTGCCATATATAGATGTGTAACATTTGTTAAGTGTAGGTATTACTCTATCTAATGTTGTAAGACAATTTTTCTGTAGGCGGTGGATGAGAGAGTCCTTCTTGGTATGTAGCAGTTTGCTCAATGACAACATGTAATGAGTTCTTTGTATTCTCACATACAGTGCAGAACATGTGGAACCAGAAGAAAATAATCCTGGATTATCTTCTGTACTTGTTTTAAGGTTTTTCAGATCGCAGCACTTGCTGAAAAAATAATTATCATTTTACAGACATAAAGAAATTAACTGCAAAACTACACATCATTTTTCAATTCAGTGCTCTGCTTAATTTTGAAACACATATTCTTTGTATTTTTTGTTCAAATAATAATAATTTCATATTTTCCTCAAGTGGTCAAGTGGTGGCCATGTCAGTTTGGAATAAAACTTAAAAAAAAAAAACAGCCAGTTAATGCGACAGTAGTCAGGGAATGTAAATGGTCAAGCGAGGTGCCTTCATATAGCAGTTAGTTAATAGGTGTAAAACAAGAAAATTAATCAAATTCACCAAAGGACTGGAACATTAAAACACAATACACAATACATGTATGCATGTCGTGCTTAAAGGCCTGAAGACCTGCTCACCAGATAGGAAAAGACAGTAACGAGCTCTCCACTGGGTCAACAAGGACACAGCCCATGTGATAAACCCTCCCAGTGAATCTGAAGCAGTGGCATAGTTAGAATTTCCTGTAGTTCTATAAAAATAAAAATAAAAAAATAGCTTTGGGGTCACAGTGGATAAGGCTTGTTCTTACGTCCATCCGCGTTTTGCTGAGGGTTGAGTGACCTCGGTGCACAAAGTTGGCTTCTGGGCTGGAAGTCCTCAGGCAGTGCAGCAGTGGAGCTGGGTTAGAACGAAGGCCTCAGGCACCAGTGACAAAAGTCAGCAACTGGAACTGGAGCCAACCCTTTGTAAGGTTTCAGTCACGGCACCAGCATCACTGCATGGAGCAAGACGGGCCCTCGGAGCAGCAGCACACAGAGGTTCCCATGGCTTTGGGCGGAATCAGGTCCAGGTCCTCGTCGTCAGGGATCTCATCCAGACGGTAGCCGTCCTGAAGCAGCTGCCTGCTTAAATCAGGATGGACCTGGAGAGCAAAAGGAAGGACCTCTGTAACACACACTGATCAGAGTAATGTGGTTAAACCTGGTAAATGCCTCACCGAGATTCATCTGTTTATTCTGATCTCTTCGTACCCTGTACCCTTTGTTGTATGAACCAACCTTAGTTAAAAAGTTACTTCAGTGGCCAAAAAAATCTTGACTTTTTCATATCCCAATCTCCTCCAAATGTATGGGGACAGTGGGGCCTATGACTCTGTGCCTTCCCAGGAACTATTTTAATGTATTTTGTGTATGTCTCTTTGGTATTGTGGGAATTCTACACTTACTCAACAGCAATGTGAGAAAACAAGTAAGACTTTGGGCAAACATGCACAATTTGGTGGTAACTCTATCCTACAAAAATAACTTTGCAGTTTTTAATTGTGTATATAGTTTTTATTTTTTCCATGGGTGCTAAATTGTGCATTGTGAATGTTTTGCAAGATGAAAGGCAAAACTTTCAAAGACAAGCCAAAGCAATATTTTAGTGAAAGACTGCACAGAGGTCACAAAGATGAAAGAACAAAATGGAAAAAAAAAAAAACAGATTCATTTTTAAACATGGATGGCCACGAAAATAAATGTTAGCACACCCACGCTACTGTAGTCATACAGCCATTTTCACTGAGTGGTAACAGTGATTCTGACAGCATACTAAGAATGTCCCGTGGGGCTAACTCACCTCAGCTGAAGAGTATCCAGAGGAATACTGCTCAAAATCGATCTCTTCTTCACTGTAGAGACAAGCAGGACAGGTTCTGTCACTCTGATGTAAACACTTTAAATGTGTTAACTGGAAACACTACAGCAGGAAAAATGCCAAATTTCTAACTGGAACTGGTAAATGCCAAGGTGATATAGTACAAAAAAAGAGGTACAATATAAAATGGTGAGTTAAACTTAGAAATTACACGTGACTTTTTAATTTGTAATGACAGCTTTTTTTTTTTCAGCATGAGAGGAACTGGCTTTTAGGTTCAATACACTGCCCCCACGCACAGGAGACACTGAGTAGAATAAACTTTGCAGGCATTAAGGGTATATCTTTTAGATGTGTATTCGTATGAAAACCAAAAAAAATCTACTGATGCTACTTCTTAATGTAACATAACAATAAACAGTGAGTTTGCCAGTGCTCAGTTTACTGCATATAGTTGGAATTCAACAACCCTTTCACCTGTATGCTTAGTGTACCCTTACCTGTCTGAATCCAGTGCAACCAAAGTGTCCTCAGCATGCTGACTCAAAGCAGCGTAGCCCTTGTTATACTTCACCGTCCTAAAACGAGAACCAGAAACAGAAAAAATTGCTCAAAACAAACCTCTCCTCTCCAGTATTATACTGACATCACAACAGGCAGCTTCCTCTTTCTTCTTCATGCCTCCTCTCCTCACCTCTTCGCTCCTTGTCTGGGCTGATGCATCACCGGAGGTCCTGGTGAGAGGGCTTTCTTCTTCAGCGCTTTCCTTGCCATTTCCCTGTGTTTCTCTATGAATGATCAGAATAAGAGAGCTTTTTTTTTTGCTGACTTGGACTGACAGGATAAGGGTGTAGTCAAAGGTCTCATTAGAAGTTTTGGGGGTAACAACACCATGTCTTGCCACCACAGAAACACTGAGGACTTGAATCAGAGAACTGGGAGGGACATTCACTCGTACTGATTACCTGTTAAAATGAACACTTTACAGAATCATTCATAACCACAAAACAGAGCTCTGAATTTATGTAACTTATCTCAGTAATACTCTACTATACATTCAGTATTTAAGTAAAAGTGTATTGGTAAAACTTTATTGGTAAAGCCTCAAACAATCCCACCAAAGAATATCTCTGAAAGTTGGTGTAGGATGAAAAAAATACTCAGTGCAGGACCTGAGATTTATGATACTTCCAACACACACTTAACAAGGATGTTCTTCTTTGTTTGATATCACTACATTATGATGGTTAGACAGCTAAAATAAATTCATGAAGATGTTTCGTAGTTTGTCAACAGCAGTTATTGGGTGGATTCAACACATTTAGAGGATTTACTTGCATATCATCATCCCATCATTTTCCACTTAGCAGAAACTTGAAAAGGTTGAAGCAGCTCAAAAAGGTTTGCTAAAACCAGCAGGTGAGAGGATGATTTTCCTAGCTACACCCCTGGCTTAGTAAAAACAAAATATGCAAATCTACTGGAAACTGGTGAACATCAGATACAGTCTAACAAATTATTCTGTTGCAGGAATAACCATGACCTAGCCGATTCTTTTTTCCAATAAACAAAATTTCTAGGTTTACTCAATACACATTGCAGTGTATTTGTTCAAGTTGGGTTTAACAGGTAGCACCAAAGAACCAACCAAAAAGTCAATAATGTTTCAGGAATTCAGAAGATAAACTCAGTTCCACTACATATTAGCTTCCCCTTCCCATTTACTGAGTGTAAACACATATAAAACAGAGACACGGGCGTCTGGGAAATATGTCATGTGTTTTATGTAATGCATCTCTGGGGCTTCACATGACAAATTCACAGTGCGGTGACTTCCCAACAACACCTCTCTTCAGTGTAGAAAGTGTGTTTTGCAGATGCCAAGTGAATACTGGAATCAGAATCGCAAGTAAGTCTATAGTAGGGGTGGTGAAAAAAATCAATTATTGATTAATTGTGATTATATTATGGAAGATTGTGAGTCGATTATTAAATTTCCAAATATCGATTTTTTTTGGTAATACACAGCAGTGACTCCTCCAGTTACTGGTTGTCATACAGGATTTAACCGCAAGGCGGAGCTGTTGACTAACAGTCATAACAAAACACCCTGTAACAGAACCAGCGAGCGAGCGCACTATGCTAGTGAGACAAGAGGCGCTTGACGAAGATAAACCATTAACCGGCAACCAACCAATCCATCCAGCTCCATCTGGACTAAAAGCGAGCGTGTGGATGCGTTTAGGTTTCCATGGCAGGAGGTTTAAACACGTCGACAGGACGGACGTTGTCTGCAAACTTTGCCGCACTAAGCTAAAGTCCAGTGGTAATACTAGCAACATGACGGATCAAGCGGTATAGAAAACGGATGGATGATGGATGAGGGCTCACATGTCGCGTTTCCATCCAGAGGAGGCTGCGTGGACTAAAGAGACAACCGACTGAAGCCTCATTCCACCGGATCAACGTACTCTCCACGAGGGGACGAGATTATTAGCCCCGGTGAAAGACTACATCTAAAACGAGTTTTAAAAAAAATAATTTGGAAGTTACAGCTATACTACACAATACTGAAGGTGCTTTGAGATGTTTCTCAATAAAAGAGAAGCTGAGTAATTCAGCAGCTGACTGTTCTTTTAATGGTGCAATACATTTAAGGTGTATTTTGGGTTACTGTTGTCAAATGGAAACTCAATCGATTGATAATCGAATCGAGACCTCAATAATCTGAGTCGAATCGAATCGGGAAATTGGACCGATTAACCACCCCTACTCTGTAGTGTAATGCAGACATTTTTGTTGCAGAGATTGTGATAGGTTACAGATATGCAGTGCATTATGATCCACGAAACACAAAGATATCAGGGTCTTGAATATGAAGAAAGTAGTCAGTGACATAATGAAAAGTGGACTACATAGACACACCATTAGTGAAACCAAGGACGTCTGAGCCTTTCAGTGTCATATGACTCAGGCTCTGTTGTCTTGCCAGTTGCACATTCAGTACTCTTTAACTGTCCCATTTTCTGCTGCATGCAACACTATTAACCACGACTGAAAAATGATTGTGGAAGGACTTCTGACCTGCAGACCAGCATAATAATGATCTGTTCACACCATCGGTTATGATGAGTCAAGACAATGCTTACGTAGTTTGAGGTGGATGGCTGGAGCTCTGGACATGATGTAAGGTCCTCTTTTTTCCACAGGCCTGATACCTCCATCAGCAGTCTTAGGTCTGGTGCCACTGCTGGGCCCCTATGGTTGCAGGAATTAAAGTGAAATCTGTGGCTCATATTCATGTATGGTTGCCAAGTAAAGGACAAAACAATAATATGATAAATAAACGAGATCCTGTGATATCAAAATAATAAGTCAACAAAGTCAGCTTCAGTCTGTCACCAATGGTAAACACCAACATTTCACCAGTCATGTAAAATTTAGAAAATCTAAAGCTCCTCAAAATTTTCCCAACAATCCCTTGGGTTTAGAGGAAGAGACAGTTGGGTTGATCAGTTTTAGAGCTCGTTAAACGTGTCTATCGATATCATTTACAATTAAATTTAGGAGTGACGGAGAGCTTAACGTCTCGAAAATAATTCTGTCGGCATGTCTCATCCAAAGAACTGTCACAATTACAGACAAGGCTAGTTACCTAGCCTCCCTATCGCCATTTAGTGGCTAGCTTTAGCCGCACTAGCTGACATTACCGACAAAACTTGTGGCTCCGGCTG
This sequence comes from Toxotes lorentzi, assembly GCA_037833715.1. NCBI lineage: Eukaryota > Metazoa > Chordata > Actinopteri > Toxotidae > Toxotes > Toxotes lorentzi. Next base: position 6,310,458 of record JBBMJY010000001.1, on the reverse strand, counting down.
CGCCTCCAGCAGGGTGTCCCTCTCCGGTTCCTCTATAATATCGTTCATCATGTTAGCGTTAGCTGTCACAATTTACACCCCAACGCAGCCATGATGACAAGTGTCCCACCGGTCAGGGACTTGTTATTGTCCCCTGGAGGAGGCAGGCACTTCTGTTAGCTAGCGATGCTATTATGCTATCAGTGAAGGAAAGGTTTAATATTACTTCCGGGCAAAACTTTCAAAATAAAACTGAACATCATGTACAGGCAATGGCGCGCTTGGATGTAATGCATGGGCAAGATAATTCAAACAGTTTTTCTGTTTGAACAAAGGCATTTTAGCAGTACGTGATCCTAAGACGATGGTAATAAAAGGTCAATGACATTAATTTCTTCACGACGAACACAAATTACACGTTCATAAACATTCATTATAACTTTAAATTCAACAAAATAAAGGCAACTAAATATTAAACCCCAAGTTATAAAAATATCAACAATGAAAATGTATTATATTGAAAGTTAAACTAAAACCTTTATTACGGCTGGCTCAAAATGAAAGGCTCATACAAAAGAAATCTGAACAGTGAAACTGGAAAGACGCCTACATTTCTTTCTGAGTATACAGAAACGAATATAAATACATAATGTAGAAAACTGAGCTGCATTAGTAGACTGTACAACCAGCTGTGCTGAGTAGACCACATGCACGCACGCACACACACACACACACACACACACACACACACACACACACACACACACACACACACACACCAGGACTGAAAAATGCAACAATCTCAATTTCAGGTGTAATATGTACAGCATTGTGAAGTAACACTAACACTCTCTAAGTCGTCTAGACTGTCTAAACTGTGTACAGTGGTTCAATATTGTATATACTATTCACACTGTATATATTGTCTTTTTGTTTATAGTATTTCTTTTCTACGGTAAATCTTATCTTGAGTCTTTACATTTTTGATTTTTTGTATATTCTGGGTGTCTGAACCTGTCTCTTTGCTAATGTGACGGATGCAATTTCCCCATTGTGGGTCTAGAAAAGGTGCATCTTATCAATGCCAAATACAGCAACGAACAAGCAGACAAACAATTGTTCACTCTAACTAGTCAGATGGATTCTAAGGGACATCGAACCCGCAACCATCGCGTCACCAGCGCTCCTCACTAACCACTCGGCCAGGGCCAACAAATGGCTTTGCTGAAGTGAGAAAGTGCCACTGACAGCAGTGCAGGCGCTGACGCCAGCTCTCCTCCGCT
>JBBMJY010000001.1:6275679-6290639 GCA_037833715.1 Toxotes lorentzi | reverse complement strand
TGTGTGTGTGTGTGTGTGTGTGTGTGTGTGTGTGTGTGTGTGTGTGTGTGTGTGTGTGTGTGTGTGTGTGTGTCAAGGGCAGTTACACTCCTGATTACAGCTCAACTGTAAAGACTTTATTAATTACCACAAGTATGGAAAGCTATCACTCATGAGTCTTTTTTTTTTCTTTGGCAATATAACATGGAATTCTTCATGTAAATATAATGAAAAATATGTCAAAGACAAGTAAGGTAGAGGTTTGTATAGTTCAGTAGTCACTGTAAGCAGGAAGGAGGAGTTGGGAAGGAAGGAAGGATAAATAGAAAGAAGACAAGACAGAACTTCATCCTTAATGTAACCATACGGATCTCCACACAAAGGGACAGGAGACAGGGAATAAAAAGTGGAAGGCAGGCGAGAAAAGCAAAGGGAGTCAGAGCAGGTGGTGAAGGGAAAGGAGCTTGAAAGAGAGGAAGGAAGAAGAGAAGGGGAAGAGACACGGACAGATGGGGGATCAAGTATAGAGGACATTAGCTGAGAGGCAGAGGTAATTTAAATCTGTGAATTGATTGCTGTCCTGTGATAACAGCAGTGAGCGGTGCACTGTGGCAGCCGTTACTCTGGGGGGAAGACAGGAGGAAAGAGAGAGAGAAGAGAGAGGAGACAGGAGAGAGGGGGAACAGGCTATCTGTTCCTTTGACAGGCCAATTAGGCTGCTCTTTCACACATGGAACTAGGCACAGGCCTTCGCTAAGACACACACACATATCCTCCACACATGCTATGACTAGACACTCTGCCACACACAGGAAATGTACCTCGAGCCTACACATGCGCCCACAAAACTTGGACCTTTGACCTCTGTTACTCAAACCAAAACTTTCAGAATAAAAAACAACCTTGAAATTATTGTATTAAACTGGCTAGTGGGGCAGACAAACTTAGGAGCTTTTCTCCCTCTCTGTTCACATTTATCTGTTCCTACCAGACATTCAAAGCTCACAATGTCAAGCACTTTGCTCTCTTTGAAATATTAAAAGCTTCAAATACTTCAGATACACACACTGTGAGTAAAATTCTTTAGCATTAAAACCTCCCTTTGTTTGACCTAACATGTCACTATACATCAGTATTCAGCTGCACCAGCAGTTCATAAATCCATTACTTAGTTTGTGCATGAAGTACCTCACTATATAATAGTTACAGATTTACTAATTTGGTTCGCATCACTAAAACTTCAGAAATGTGTTCACGAGTAAAGATGTTGGTAATGTGGAATAGGAAGTCACTGCAGCATCACCAGCTGTAGCATAACTTAAAATAAAGATATAATAATATATATATAATAATAATTATATATATAATAATTTTCCTGCCAACATTATGAAGATGTCGGCATGGCTGGTTTATTTAGTTTTGTCAGGTAAGCTACACCTGGCATTTACTGGGTGTAAATAAATAGTACCAAATAATTTTCATGTAAGCACATGCACAGCATATTTCAGATTAGTGATGTGTAAAATATCCACCAATTAAACACTTAGTAAAAGCTGGTGCAATTAGTCCTCATCTGTTGCTGCACAGTACTTACACTTTGAACCTGAAACTATTTAAAATCACGCCCATAATGTTGAAAAATCATAATGTAGTAGAGACTAAATTATAATTACACTTTCTTTAACACTGAGCTATGCTTTTTTTCTTACTTTAATCTATTTTTTTTTTGTGAAGTACTGGATACTCCTACCTATTCAGGCCCTTGGAAATCTTTCAAATGAAACAATCTGAACAGGACAAATCACTCTTTAAACAGCCAGTAGCCCATGTCCACACAAAGGCCATTACCTCTGATGAGGGATCACAGTTAATCACTATTTTATTGTAAGAGTCATGTTCTCTGTCTTTGGGAATCTCCTCCAGAGCCACACAAGACATTATACACCTGTTCTCGCAGGCTGATTGAGAGTAGTACATTAACGTACATGTGAAGTCAGTGGAGTGCATCTTTAATTGTTAATGCTTGGTTGAGGCATAGACAGGGCAGAGCTGGTGAGGATGTGGAAGAATATGAGAAAAACTGTGCTTAAGTTTGTTACCTGTTAAATTAATCATTATACACAAAAAGGATAATGGTCAAATATGTCTATTACCAGCTGACCTCTGACCTCTCAGTCAGCCAGTAGGTGTCCTGGAAAACATGTCAACCAGGTTTCAGAGAGCATGGTTAGAAGCATTCATTTATTTGTTTTAAATGTATCTTTATACTACTCTATGGCTTAAAAGTACTTAACATATAGCTTAAATATAATCAGTAAGATGAACTCAATATATATTTGTCTGACAACTAGGCAGTGAAGTAATAGGGAGGCAAAGCAGAAGGCTAGCTGAACAGTCACATCCAGTATAATCATTTTAGCCACATTAGCTCAGGCTGTGGCTGAGGTTTACTTTTAAAGACGTGGCACAAGCTCAAAAACTATTATTCTACTTCTGTAATTATAAATTTTCCATGGTGTAAATTTGACTGAGACTCTACAGTGTTATACCAGATGTACTGCTCATAACGACTCACCCATTATACAGCATAAAATAGAAGCAAGACAGAATCGGTAGAGCAGAGCAGATTAAAAACGAAAACAGATGTTAGAGTGACAGTGTTTGGTGATCTCTCCCTACCAACTTACCTCCCTGCTCATCCAGCATGACCAGAGTCCTGATGCCAGCATCTTTGCTCTAACAGACAGACAGAAAAAGAGAGGAAAAGAACAAAGCGAAGTTAGGGGAATAAATGAGACAGATCAGTAAAGGTCAACAGTAGGGTTGTCAGCTGCCCCCTAAAATATGAAATCATCCTGTAATTGGAAACCAATAGAAGTGTTTCATATTGAACTTATACTGGAGGAGTCAATTCAGTGCAAGTCCATGAGAGTAGAAATATCACCGGTTATATCATTAGGACGGGTTGCTGAGCCTGTCACGTTATGTTCTACTGCTCTAACAGAGAATGCGCTTCTCACAACCAATGAGAAGCGCTGTCAGCGTTGCTATAGGCCGACTGCACCGTCTGCCACCGGGTTTTCTCCATTAGTCACTGAGGACTTTGTGACAAACAACATGCATCAACAAACTGAGGTTTGTGTCTTAATATATATCTTTAATTTCTACACGAAGACAAGGTAGGTTTAACAAATTTGAACAAAGTCAAAAGTTTTATACAAAGGACATTTTAATGAATCAAAACCAGAGTCTCTGCTCTGATTTGCATTTTTTACAGAAAGGTGATAAAAGTGCAGAGGAAACTCTTTGAAACTAAGACAAACCAACACACAGCAGATTGTGTCTAAAGCAGAATTACAGTTAAAGGAGCTGAGATTAGAGATGAGCCCTAATCACACACACACCTGAGGACCTGCTCACTGTCTGGATATGTGTGTGTGTGTGTGTGTGTGTGTGTGTGTGTGTGTGTGTGTGTGTGTGTGTGTGTGTGTGTGTGTCTTTTGAACTTTAATGATTACAGCCAATTTATTTGTTTTTATTCAGTCTTTATTCAGTTTTATTCCAAAGTATGAGAAAATAATATACGTTAAACTGCAGTTTTGCACATTTCAAAGAAAACTCTTGAATGAAAATCTGTTAAACATGTTTTCCTATTGTTCAAAAGTGCACAAATACAAAAATCTAATTCAGGGTTGTGTTTGCTTGTCTTAATACACAGGCCTATAAATATATGTCTGGTAAATGGTTGAAGCCACTGCAGTTTCCTCAGTGTGGGTAGTGATAGGACGTCTCACAACCAGGTATGTGTAATATCTTTAGATGAGTCTAATACTGGTTAGTGCAGGTGTAAGATAAGTTGTGTCAAACAAAATGAGAATTATGGATTAATCAATCAATATTATATTGATTGATATGAATAATGTTATATGTCCACAGTTATCTGAGCTTCTCAGTCCAAGCTCATTTAGTGCATATAGTTGCACAAACCCCAGGAGGCTGGCAACCCTAGTCAACAGTGCAGAACGAAGCAAATTTATCAGGACTGCAGCGGTGGGTCAAATTACAGTCTGAAATCACTTTTTATGAATGTGACTGATGAATGTGACTTGTCTGGCACAGTGGAAGCAGCCTGACCTTAAAGGAATAGTTTGACATTTTTGGATGTAAACTAATTTGCTCTTTGCCAAATGACACTGCTGTCATATGTGTATGTTAAATATGAAGCTACAGCCAGCAGCTGGTCAGCTTATCTTATCAAAAGGACTTGCTACCTGTGGACATAACCAGGCTAAGTTGTTTCATCCTTTTGCTAAACAAAGCTAACTACCTGTTGTCTGTAGCTTAATATTTAATGTACAGACCTGAGCGTAATGTTGATGTTCTTGCTTCCTCTACAGAAGTGAATATATTTTGCATATCAAAAGAATCTGACAAAATGGCCACATCTGCCATGTCACCTCTGTGTCAGTGTTCAATAAACAAAATGAACCTAAGTTATGAGATTTCTCTCTCACGTTAAGTGAACTGTGTGAAAACCATTGAAAAACAGGACCAAAAACATGAACAAGATCAAGTGTCAGTGGTCCATGGAGATATTTATCATCTCTGTGAGATGTCAAGTTTATTTTCCCCTTTATTAGAAGTGAGTTTCATATAACAGCCATGTAGTAAACAACAACTATGTTTTGTAGGAACTGTAATTGCTGCCTGGATTGCGTTAAGAGGCAACGTTTTTTTAATGAATGAAGAGATATGTTTATTAGCGGCAGTGGTGTTGTAACGAGGTGTCTGGGTTGGATGGTGGGTACATAAGAGTACACGACTGTCACAACGGAGATCAGAGGGTTCACATCCTGAGTCCTGTCTGTGGTTAGGTTTAGACAACAAAAGCACTTCAGTTGAGGTTAGGGAAAGATTGTGGTTTGAGTCTGAAGTCACTGTGAACCTTTTCTGTTTTAAACCAGACGACAATCTCTCACTAACCTTACCCAAACTGCTGTGAGGGCTAAAACATAACCATAAAAATGTAGAATAATGCTGTCACTAAAAGTCAGATATTTTGGAAAATAAATTTGTTGTCAGTGAACATTTTACTGGCTTGTTCTCAAAGCATATTTGCTGTTGCCCTTCAGTTGTATAGAGACAGGGTTGCCTATAGACAGATTTACATCCAACCAATCAACAATAAGGCAGAAAAAAAATGACACTCCCTGAAACCTCAGGGAATATGAGAAAAATCTGAATATTAAAATGCCACGCATGCATTCATGTATGATTCTGCACAGATTCTCAGGATAAACTTGTCCACCAAATGGCATGTGCTATATTTGTTGTGTTCACTGGGCTGGTACCAGAGATTTGTTGACAAAGCTCCAGTAATGTAACATTCTGATTTGGCTTACAGAGTTGGCACACACTCAGACACACAAACACACACATATGTGCACACACAACACAAACATCTATGCAGATTAATGCGCTGTTATGTCTCTGTGCAATGGCTTCATCACTCAATAACACTATTGAATGCGCACACAATAACCACATTAACCACTGCGCATGCAACAGAACAACAGCTTTGTGCTCTCTGTGAGCCTGAGGACTCCTCTGTAACAGATACTAAAGTCCAAAGGCCGTTCAGTTCATGGATCAGCTACTTTGGATCAAAGTCTGCTCTGACCTTCTTGAAGCAGTGATAGATAGAGTCCAGAGCTGGAGGCCAGTCAGACATGCCACTGATATTAGTATCAATCAAAGCATGAAAAAGTTTAAATTGTTGTCACTGAACGAGTGCTCAAGAGGAGAAACAGGTTTATTTACACAAACTCTGCAGAAAAATAAAGGATGATTAAATAATCCTCAGCATGGAAGCCTCAGCAGAGCTAATGTTTGTGGATAGAAGTGCTCACGTCCAGTGGGAGAACTGCTTGTTCACCCACCAGGAAACAAGGGAAATCACATTCATGCGAGGGTTGTCGGGCTGCAGAACCTACACAGGACAGGATGTCTGACCACGCCAACTGGCACAGTCTAATGTGGTGATATCACTTCTTTCTGCATGACCAGTTAAACACACAGACACACACGGACACACACGACCAGATCTTTTTCACACTTTGCTGTGATACAGTGAGTCGCAAAGCCCAGGAAATGAACATGTGAGGCGCTGACAACTTTTCAAAAGATTAATAGAGATGAATAATTTAAGCTCATTTCATCTTTCTTTCTTTCTTTGTTCTTCACTTCTATGTTCAGCAGATGTGCTGGCTTGAAGTCGTCCATTTGGAATATTCTGTGAATTTTAAGCACAATTAGCTGACTAATAAGGTAGAAATCAATCTTGTCTTTAATTTGCTGACTTTAAATGAACCCCTGGCTGCCTTCAAGGTTAGGTGAATTAGACGTGTTGCTAAAAGACTGAAGGTGGTGTCTGTATCAGTTACAATCATTAGAGTAAACACAATCATCGGGCGGTTTGCCCTTAAGTTAAGAAAAGCTAAAGGCAATACAGGCAGGGAATAAACAAAAATGTAATACATGCAGGAAAGAAGAGAGAAAGAGGGATGGAGTAAGAAAAATAAGCAAGGCAAACAAACAGAGCAAGAGGTCTGTTGACATTAAGACAGAGCCTGGTAATGATTCTTCACTCAGATATCCACTCTAATGTCTCCTGGAATCTATTCTAATTCAGTCACTGAATTACAAGTCCAACAAAAATGACCCATATGTCCATCTGCTGTGCTGCCGATGGTCAACCAGCACCTGAGCTGATATCTGATACATAAACACAAATCTACTGGGGCCATTGATTTTGGAACCAAATCAATCAATCAAGGGTTGGTAGATTCAAGGTGTCCATGTATATTAGTCAGTTCCAGGAAAACTATGTAAACACACCAGATAATGGCAGTGTGAAGTGATTTTCTATTTTTTTCATTAATTCATTTAATTAAGAAATTTTAGTGATTTAGAAGAAATTTGATTTCTTGCTGAGAGTTAGATGAAACAATCAATACCACTCTGTCTGAAGGTATTAAAATGCAAAAACAAAGTGTTATCATCACAGTGAGATTTCCAGGCAACCAGCGGAAACTTCAGGAGTTACTGCTACTCCCCAAGAACATCTGCTTAGCACTTTTTGTTAATTCATTTTTATTTTTTTCTGTTATCTTTGGACAGAGCCAGGCTGGTTGTGTCCCACTGTTTCCAGTCTTTATGATGAGTGAAGCTAAGCATCTGCAGGCTATAGCCTTGTGTTTATGAGAGTGCTGTCAATCTTCTCATGTTGTCAATCTTATCTAACTCTCAGCAAAAAACAAATAAATAAATAAAATAAAGCATATAAGCAAATTTCCCAAAATGTCACAGTATTGCTTTAATGTATCTCATGATTTCTTCCCCTAGACAACCATATTCAACCTATTTAACTTGGATCAGAGTAGCACTATACAACAACAAAATGTTAAATTATTTAAATCTTGTTTCTCCCTAAGCAGCTGAAAACACCACAAACATGGTAAAATTCCACTTGACTGAACTGAAATAACCACGATGAAACAAGGAAGAACAGAATACGTGTCCCAACAGCAGCCACAGAAAGGATAATCTGAGAAAAAAAAATATTAAAGCAGTGGATTTTTGAGTTTAAGACTCAAATCCTGAATAACTTGCCATGGTGTATATTTTGACAGTGTAGTGGTTTCTGGACATATAACAGCTCCAATGAATGTCATGTCCATCTTCTGTAACGTATTCTCTGACTTCAGGCCTGATGCTGCTCATCAAATCAGATCTCCTGTACTGACTGATCCACAGAGACACTGGATTTGGACTGATGTCCTTCACAGACTCCTCTCTATCGCTCTGTTTATCTCTTAACACTCTCCTCATCTCAGTCCTTGTCTGCTCTCGTCTTCAGCTCTGTCTTACATTCTCTTTTTCATTTTCATCTCTCTCTCACTTGCTTTCTTCACATTTCATTCTGCGACACCAAGCGGTTTCTCATTTCTCCTGCTCGCAGGCTCAGTGTGAAGATAACAGTTTTCATAAGAACCTCTCTGGATCTGTCTTGATAAAGCTCTTTCAGAGAAATGTACGAAATGTGTTGTTGTACGAAATGGATTCATTTCCAAGAATAGAATTTATTACACCATGTCTCTTTATCATTTGATACTGTGCATGCGGTTTGTTCTACTAATGCACAGATTATACAAGTAGAACTGAAACAATATTTATTGTTTTTTATAATGTAAATTATAGGTTTTAATACTTGAAAAGGTAACCATGCCATCATAGAGGCAACACAGCTTGTGCAGTTTATAGCAGAATACAGTAGATTTGAGTTAATGATTTCCAAATGATAGCATATATTTAAAACTAATTATTTTGAAGGATAACTGTCACCTTAAATCAGTTACATCAGTTATTATAGTAACAAATGGGTGCACTGCACATAGTGTATATCCAGAAGTGCTCATAAGGAGACACTGTGCGTAGCCACAGAGGTAGACTTTAAAATATTATAATTTAAAAAACTGTTGTATTATAATAGTTCACACAACAGAACAAAAGTGCTGATTTTACTATTACCACTCTAAACTTCAAACTGAAACAAAGAAATATTTGTTATTTTAGTGTCTTCTTTTGTGTTTTATACATTTGATTTTTAAGATAAGATAAGTTCATGCATTTCACATGAGAATCCATGCATAATGATATTATGATACAGGTTCTGAATGGATTTTACAATTATGTTTTAAGTATTAGGCTGATGAGTTGAACTAGCTCCACCTACTAAGTACTAATGTAGGTCAGGTCATTTCTGGATCATCAACATTATAACAACAACAACAACAACAGACAGTAAAGAGAGTAAGAGTCAGAGCTGTAGTGCAGTGACAGTGTGGGTGTGATCCCTAAAGGATCACGTAAGAGAAAACATCTAGAAGACGGAAGAAAGCTTAACGATGGAAGGATTGGATTTTTCCTACAAGCTTATTTTACACATCCTTTACTCACTCTCTGTTATGATGCTTTATTGTTTTGTGAATGGTTATGAATGAATAGTTAGGGATATGATTAAGTTGTTGAAGCAAACATCATGAAGAAGAAGGATTAAAAATTGCTGGATGCAGTGAAGTAGCACAAAAACTCACTCTAGACAGCAACAAATCAAATCTGAGAGAATGCAGAGAATCCAGAATTTGTTGTATTGAATGAACACATTGAATGAACATATTGAATGAAAATATTAATATAGATGCTTAAATAAACATCTTGATTCTTCCTACATACAAGTGGCATTAACTTAGACTCATTTCCACTTTGTCTGTAGGAGTTATTTTCTCATAACTGTCCTTCAGCAAGACAGCAAAGGCTAATGCCATCACTGTCCTAATACCCTCATTACAGATGCAGTTTCAGTGCAGACTCAGACCTGTACAGGCCCTGAACACGCAGGTATCACTGCACAGATCTCAGATAGATCACTGCACGAGTGTGGTCTGACTGCTCTGACTGCTCTCCACTTATTCTATTAGTGTAAGCTTCACTATAAGCCCTTTTAACACCGAGGTCATGGAGTATTAGCATGTGCTTACAATTTCCTGTGTGAGGGAAAGGTGCACTGTACAGTCAGAAACAGAATCACTTTCACTGCAAAATAATATAACAAATTTAAAAATGCCACATAGTTAGTGTTGACCATCATTATGATGCTAAAAATCAAGTCACTTTGAAAAAGAACATTAAAGCCATAAACTCAGAAAACACAGACATCATTTTATAAGATCTGCTGTATTATAAGAAGAAGCATGTTGAGTCTCATTCATAATTCATGTTGCTTTATTGCTTATTTGCAGTCTATGTTGAGCCCATTTCTCTGGAGAGATCCTAAGTGAGATGGATAAAGAGCATGCTGCCAGTCGGAGAAGATAAACAGGACACAGTAGCTGTTTGCCTCTGTTGTCTTTCTCCGGTTTTTAACTCCAGAACAACAGTCTCTGAATATCACGAGGGAACACACTCTGAGCTAACAAACCACTGGATATTTTCAAATCAGTGACAAGCGGTTGAAACGAACAAATGGCATTCTCTTGGCATTATCTTCAAAGGTCAAATATTCAGCCACTGTCAGTGAAAAGGCTCGCCTGCCCAGCAGGTCACTGTTGAGGTCAGCCTCAGGACTCTGACTGTTCCTCGAGGCTTTGTCTCATTAAGACATGGTAGCTGGTCCTGGGGTTAGAGCAGGGACATGTCTCTGAAGCCAGTAGGAATGTAACAGGAACTAGAGCCGCAATACACAAGCTAATTTAATATCAGCAACATCAGCTTGGCAGCACTTAAAGCTAACTTGATGCTAACTTGTCTTAGCATACAGACACAGTGTCTTGTTTCAAACACGTGAATGGTACATTTCAGCTATTCTTCTAGACAACATAAAAGAAATACGCCTTCGCCAGACAGTGGTAGTTAAGACCTGGTGCCTGGATCCACACGTACCTCTGAAACAGGCACACAGCTATACCAGAGCACCACATACAAGGAGACTCTTTTCCCATCATTTTCAAAGTGATCTGGCTATTAAAGACATCTTTTCTGAACCTCTTCCTCTACATCTCATAAACTTACAGACACAGTAGTCCACAGCATGATGACCAAACCCAGTACAGACACCTGGCTGTTTAACCCACCATTAGGTTTCTACAGATGGTCACTACACAATAAGTTCACACTCCTCGGACACCAGGCATTTCTCTCGTTCAGTTCAGTGAGTAGCTGAACATTTGGCTGCAATTTGCAATGTGAGCATGAGCAATGCGAGTGGCCAAAACAATTTCATGCAAACCAAGGCTCCTTGCATCACCATTGAGAAAAAAACCCCCATCATGATTCTGTAAACAAGAATGTGGAATCAATAATAAATCAATTTTTAAAGAATCAAAGTTATGTAATGGAAGGACATCTCCCTTTAAATAGAAATGATAACATATTATGATGTTAACACAACACAGGTTGTATTTAATAGTGTGAAGTTGTAGAATGACAGTTAAATAAACTAAATGCTAAAGAACTAATTATTTTATCCATGAACTGACTGAATCCACTTGAATTATACCTCAGACATATTGTAGTAGTAAAGAAGATTTAATTAAACAATGTACTGGAAGAAAAAACAAATTCACTACTTAGCATGAAAATGGTTTTAGATGTCAACAAATGAAAACACCAAAACAAACTGCTGTTTGTGTGAGCATGTCAACATGGTTATTCCCTTGCTGGTAATGTGATGTGTGTCACTGTACTGTTAGACTCACCTCCTCAACCAGAGCCAGCATACGCCGAGTGCTCTCCAGAGACTACAAGGAGAGAGAGTGAGAGAGAGAGAGCTCATTAGCAATGCAGACCTACAGTGTATAACAAACATCACAAAGATGGAATATTAAGGCTTTAAAATCTAAAGTTAAAAGGTGAACAAAGAAGAACAGAAGCCCACTAATATACTACAGTCAAATATGTACAAACAGTCAAATTACTGATACTGAGTCATGTAATAAGCTTTGATTATTCCTCTACTCTCCTCCCTTTTCCCCTGACTCCAGGATTAATTATCTGATTTGTACCCTTTGTTTGCTAACTTTCTACCCTCTGCACGATCTCACCGAATTTCATCCATTTCTTAAACCAAACACTCTTTCATTCCTAATCCTTATTTCACTGTTTCCCCTTGGTAATCTCCTAATCTCCATCCACCCATCCATCCTTTACTTCCTTATTCCTCCCATCCGGTCCTCCCATCACATCCGTGGAGCCTCTTGGCCTTGCATTATCTGCTCATGAATGTTTAATAAGGCCATTTGAGCTTTTCTATTATTCTGCTGCACAGAATTATCTGCTCTTCCTGAGCTCCTCTCAGCTCATTAAAAAGGGAAAAGTTCTCTCTTATCCAAAAAAAGCACAGTCTCCATGAAAGAGACTTAGAGAACAAATTGCTAAAACAAGGGAGGGTCAAATTAAAGCAGCTGTGTCTGGTAGCCTGGAGGCTTTGGAAATACATTTTTGTCCTTATGAGAACAGGTCATTTTGAAATGTCAAATAATAATGATCATGACATAGGCCAAAAATCTATAAAGACTGTAGACCAAGTTTTTCTGTTTTCTGGCTTGCTACTAACTTCACCTACAAGTAAGCAGCAAATTACATTTTATTTATCGATTTATTTATTTATTTGCCAAAATAAGGTGGTACAACATAAACTGAACTGATTGTTTTTTGTTGTGATGTTTGCTGTGCAACTGTTTATTAATACTGATTGAAGAACAACTACCCAGGTTATAACACACTGTCTGGATTGGTAGAGAACAATTTGAAACAGTTCAACATGTTTTGATATCTGATAGTTTCCAGAGAAAGAATGTTTGCATCTATAAAACCCTTCTCAGATTAACCCAGAAACCCTGATCAGATTTATCATCATTAGACTGGAGGCTGGAGTTGAAAAGAAATGAAAATACAGTCGATGATGTTTCCCCAAATTATGCTCAATGTCCCACTTTTTCTTATTGAGATTAAAGATGAAATGATTTGCATCTTAAAGAGTGTATGTAACAAGTAATAATATTTTAATAGGTTTGTAAAGAATTCAATCAAGAAGCACAATTACAAACTAGACAACAAATAAATCCTGGTAAATTTATGAGACCACTCAGCCACTTCAGATTGTATGTGTGTCTTCTACTGTACCTCATCAGCTATCTGGTCTGCGCGCGTCTGCAGGTCAGCCAGCTCATTGCGCATGTCCGCTTCATCTGCCATGATGACTGTTGAACTTTGACCTCAAACAAGAAAGACTAAAGGGGAGGGAGAGAGAGGAAGAGGCAAGTCAGTACACCAACAATACTATAAAATAAAAGTGTGTAAAAGATATTGCTTTGGACATCATGTGACCTACAGTGTAAGACAGGGATGTGTTGGTGAGGGCGTGTAGCTTCAGATACCACTATGACATGAAGTGACTATGACACAGTCCAGTTTGAGTAACAGGTGAAAATAATTGTTTTCTAGCAAAAGCATCTGTTTCCCTATCTGCCTCCATAGCTGCAAACGCCACACCAAAAACTCCACATTAACTTAAATCAACATATTTACACATTTATGTATCGCAAAGGCAGCACAGCTCTGATCCTTCATTATAATGTTAGCTGTCAATGACTCGTGAAGTCCCTGAACTACTGCGGTTGAGTGAAATTAAGGAATATTCATAATTATCTTTTAGATTTATGACATTTTCTGTCCTCATCTGTCGTGAGATTCATCTTGAGGTTGGGGAGGTTGCTCTATAACAGCGGTTATACAGGGTCAAAGCGGCAATCACTCGTAGTAACAGCTATGTATGTTCAGCAGAACAGTGAAGAGCTTTTCACACCAGACCTGACTCCTGCGTGAATCCTGAAGTTAACGCTTGTCAAATATCCATTTCACACTCACTAAAACTCCTTTCTTTGGGAACAGGAACTACAGCTCAGTGCAGGTGGATTTCTCTGGGTTTCTAAAAAGGTTCTGGAAAAGTCCCTGTGCTCCAATCTGGCCGGCATTCAAGTGAGAAGAGCCTTTGTCATACCTGCTCAGTCACTGTCAATAGCACAATAAAAGGCCATCAACACATGGGATGAAACAAAGACAGCAAAGTTGTTGACTGAGCTAAAGATAAAGGCCAAAGTCTTACCACATAAGCACAAGTGATGCATAATTTATTGTTTAAACACCGTGGGTATTTACTTTTGTTTACAGCCCCAGTCACTCATGCACTTGTACATGTGCGTGCACAAAAACAAATACAATAATCACAGTAACTTTGCTGCAACAGACTCTCAGAGTTCACCCTTCCACCCTGATGATTCTGAATTTCCTCCAAAGGGATCAAAGGTAAATCAAGATGAACAAGGTGGGGGAGCTTCACTGTTCGCTCTAACGGTTAGAAGAAAAAGTATCAGGACAGAGACGGGTTTATTTTTGCTCCTCTGGCTCAGTGCCAGACAGTTTTTCATAAAGCCACACACAGTGGAGCTGGAGGTATGGTCCATGAAAAATGCATGTGGCTGTTACTCTGCAGGCTGACAGAGCTACATGCTGCTGCTGGTCGGGATGAAGGTGACGAAGGCTGAGGAGACAAAGAGAACCAGCTCTGTCTCTCTCTCTGCTTCTTTTATTCCTTCCTTCACACGCTCACTCTGCCACTGTTTCTCTGAAAGATTAAGCCTTTAATGAAGCAAATAATCTGATCTGGTCCAATCAGATACACAGCACAAATCATATTGATTTTCTGTTCTAATGTGTGTTGTTGCTCATATAAATTTGTGCGACTGTTGCTAGTGAAACAAGCGGTAGATTTTGGTAGTTAGTTTTCTGCCGGAGCCCCTGTCTGTCTGTCTGTCTGTCTGTCTCTGTCTGTCTCTGTCTGTCTCTGCCTCCATCCCAGCGGAGTCGTCAGGCCGCTTAATAATTGAACATGTGCCGGGAAAAGAGATTGGGGGGGCTCAGTCATTTCAAAGTGTTTTTCCAATTGTGTGTGTGTGTGTGTGTGTGTGTGTGTGTGTGTGTGTGTGTGTGTTTGTCTACTATTCTTGGTACATAGTTGCACTTTAAAATATTTATGTCGACATTCTACATTTTAGACTTTTGGCTGATGCTGTAATCCAGAGCTCTTTACAATGACTGAAACAGCAAAATAAACTGCAGGTCATGGATCAGCAGACAAGGTTAATGTTGTGAAAGATAAAAGACTGGAGAGGAAAACAGACGAGCGGACTGAACTGACTGATTTTAAAAGCTGTAAAGAACCGGCGATGCACAAAGACAGATCTCTAAAACTTGGACTGTGTCAGTTTGCGCACACGGTCTGCACAACTGATCGGATGAAATGTGTTGATTCAGTCAAGTTGTTATCACATCCCTCTGCTCCGTTTTAGAAAATGGATCTGAAG
>JBBMJY010000001.1:6268179-6273179 GCA_037833715.1 Toxotes lorentzi | reverse complement strand
TGCATATTCACGTTCACACAGGTAACTCCAGGCTGGTACCACTAATATGAACAAGCTGAATTTAAGCACAACAGCAGTTGTGGACACAGTAAAATAAGCAGGAGCACTTATGAAAGATGGCCTTCAGCCCATCTGATGCTAAACAGCCAGTTCTCAAGAACATACTTCTGTCTTTTTTTGTAAGCAAACACATCCAATTTTTTGTAGCTATGCTGTCTCATCACATGACCTTGTATGATGCATCCAGTTGCATATATATATATATATATTAGATTGCAATCAAGTCACAGCAAAATGTAGAACTGAACAACCACCAAACCACTACAATCTTACCTACAACACCAGGAAAGGTAAAACAGAGAATATGAATCCAAATAGATGATGGCAAAGGAAATCTATCAACACCTCGAAACAGACAGACTACATACTATATACAGACTATATACATTTCATACATTTACATAAAACAACCACCATAGAAAGTATTAGTGTAGTGTAACCTAAAGAGATGAAAGTAAAGACGAGTCATGATACATTTCAGAGATCTTGTAAAAATGCTATTTTCCAGTAATCTCCTTTGTGAGGTTTAATGAGAAAAACACCTGCAGGTGGATATAGCTCAGCCTGGATGAAGGATAAATGCATAGGAGGGATTTTCAACAATACGCTTGCTTAGCATCATTGCAATGCTCACCAGACTGCAGACTGTCAGGCTGTTGTGATAAACAGCCTCCACTCTGAACCGAAAAGACTGCTATCAATCAAGCGTCGTGTTCAGGTGAGATAAATAATGTTTGTGAAGGAAGTAGGACATCAGTGCACTCTGGTTGCCAGTGAATCTCACAGTCAGGGAAACCAGGTCAGCTTGTCAGTTGTTCAGTTCCATGTTTCTCACGGGTTTATAGAAGCACTAACCCAAATCTGGGGGATTTTTAGGATAGCTGGTGCACTTTTCCCTCTCTTTCGTGCATTTGTTTTTGTGGATTAGTAAGAGAGGTGGAGGGAAATGAGACGGTGGGCACAGTGTGACTGAAAATGAGTTCTGCTATTTTTGTACTGCTCCTTTTCTTTGTATAACTGAGCAGAACTGGACAACGCAAAAGCGAACCCTGGGTAGGTTTCTGGAGGTTTGACAGTTCAGGGGAAAGAACCTGAATGAAGGAACAGTCATAGAAAGCTGAAAAAGATTTCAACTTAGTGAGAAGTTGTCGTTCGTTTTCTCATTCTTGCTCATCTTACCTCAGTGGTGTCACAAAAAACACTAAAGGTAAGAGAGGTGATATTCATGATTTTGATTGAAGAGACCTCTTTCAGGAACATTTAACAAATTCTTATTCCCTATTTCCCTCCTCTATTTGCGCCAGACTTAACCTCCTGTCTTCCATTTAACCTCTTGTATTCCTCTAGAATTTTATTACAGCAGTAGGATCCGACTGTAGCTACAGACGTTATAATAATGTCTTTATAAATAATCTCTGTAATTATAAAACAGACATGTCATAAGGGCTCTGACTCTCTCATGTCCATTTTACACTGAAAGTGGAGCAGGCTGTAGGTACAAGCTGAAACAGACTCACATACACGCGTGCATGTTTGTATGTGTGTGTTCTAAGGAAGATTAACACTTCTCCACTCTGAGAAACTGAAAACATCAATCAGTGAGAACTGGTTCAAGGGCCAATGTGTTTGTGCACAGGTGTGAGTAAAAGTGTGTGTGCATGAGTCTGTGTGAGTTTATGTGTGTGTTAGGGTCTAACATCTAACCACATCAAAGCAGAACTGTTTCATTATTCACGGGACAGAGCCGGGTCAACATTATTAATGCAACAGTAGTGTGTGTGTGTGTGTGTGTGTGTGTGTGTGTGTGCGCCTGTGTGCCAGTCTTGTGCATGTGTGTGAACGTCTTGATGACAGCAGGAGCACATGCAGTGTGTGTATGTGTTTACTGATGCCTATGTGTGCTGTGCATGTGTTCACCTGTACATGTGATTGCTGATATGCATGTGTGTACAGTATACGTGTTCTTGTGTTTTTGTACCCAGCTCTCATTTCTTATTACATCAGTGGGTCTCAGTGTGTGCCAGAGAACATTATTTCATTTCATACATTTTTATTATTTAAAGTGTGGAATATTACAACTGTGACCATCTGGGGTCTCACTCTGGTTTACCAAAGGAATTGTACCTTAAAGCTCCCCTTAAAAATGAAGCCAAGCCGTACCAGAGATGTGCACTTACATAGAATTACTGCAGATTATAGTTGCAACCAGATTAGATTTTTTCCCTTCATTAATTGTCTGTGTGATGTAAATAACATGATGCAAATGCACATGGTCAAGACAAATGACAACTGATCATATCCAAGCCAGAAGTTGGTATTTGTTAGTCATCTAGATGTTTACACTTCAGCATTAAATACTTTGTCTATGTGTATAGCAATGTTTAAAGCACTGGAGTAATTTATGTCCATGTTATCACTGAACATGATTTGATTTGGCCAGTGAATCAGTCCTCACTTGAACGGATGGTGTTTAATCGTAACAAGCAGGTATGTCAGGGTCCAGGAATATATTTAGGAAAAAAGGAGAATAACACATTCTCCTTTTTTCCTAAATAGGAGAATGTGTTATTCTCCTTTTCCCTCCAGGAATATATTTAGGAAAAAAGGAGAATAACACATTTCTAAAATGAGTTAGTGTAACAGTGTTTCCATGTGCTGAAAGCTGTAAGATAGCTGACTCCTGCACTGATCTGGGCCAACCTCTTTATGCTTTTTTCACAGTTGATATACTTTAACAGAACACACACACCGTTGCGTAAACCTGCAGAGCCTACTCTTACTCTGGAAAAACACTCATCCTGGAGTATCTCTGACGCCAAGATGAGTGTTAAGATGGAAAGGCTGATAACCTTCAGTTACAAACACACAAATAAATGTAAACAGACTCCATATTCAGTGATGCCTCGTCAGCCTGTCAGTCCGTTCAAAACCTGCCTGGTCAGGACCAAGCAGAACAGTATATAGAGTCAGACCTGTCATTCAGACTCAGGAGGGTAAAGTACCTGACATTTGATATATAACATCATCCATTCTCCAATCTCAGACAACCTTCATCTGATATCAGGCACGTCCACACAACAGTGAAGATTCAGGATTTCTGCAGTGTATCACGTCCTTTAGCTCCTGTTTCGTTGTTTGTCTTCGTGTCCTGCTTTGTCTCTCTGAAGAGATAAAATGGTCCATCTACTTACTTACTTGATCATTTATTGTTAGTATTATGACAAAAGTTCATTTGTATATTTAAATTCCATTACAAGAGCTATTTCTTCTGTTTAGAGCAGCTTTTCACAGTCGCACACACAAACCTCCAGTGCATACACACTGTACCTCCACGCTGACCTATAAGCAGTAAACACATATGTCAACACGTGACCAGGCCAGAGAGCATGATGGGAGCCCGAGGGCTAAACTATTCAGACAGTACACCCACCAATTCACGGCTGACTGCTTATATACCATGCATGTACCAATGGCCACACACACACAGATATCTATGCACAAAGCACGGTCTTATACACTCACATGCTTTAACTTGCTACTGATTTTTAATGCGACTAGAATGAAAGAACTTCTTATGAAGATAAAACACTAATAGAAAAGTATGCCCTCCTGCATACAACAAAATTTTAAATCCAGCTATTTGATGCGCACTTTTTATCCACTTTAACTGACAGAGAAGCACTTTGTGTATAATATGGTTTAAGATGGATCTAACCATCACCAAAACATTTAAATTCAAAGTGCTTAGAAATGCTGGATGAATGTCAGATCTTTAGAGAACAGCTTTATTATAGAGCCTTTCCATCCAGGTTGACCACAGTGGCTGAATGTGAATGGAAGGTAGAAAACCTCATACGAAGCTGGTTTTCTGCCCATAGCAACGTCTGTCCTGACCATATGGCCTCACATGAATTAAAACATTCCCTATGGAGAGACAGGAGGGACACACAGGGAGAAATCTGCTGTGGAAAATCACTGAGGAAATCTAGAGGATAAATGCCTGAGCGTGTTATTTGTGCTATTTTCCAGTGAAATGCCACCACAATGAGCATCATAGATGTTACTGTCTCGAACACACGTGCCGATAATTTGCCAAAACTTTGCACTTTGGTTATTTTTCAGTTCTCAGAGGCTAATTTCTACCTAAACTTTCCTGTAAAACTATTACTCCACAGGATAACTGCATGCAGCTGCCGCTCAGTGACTGAGCGAAAAGGTACAAGGTCACAACCTGACCACCTGGCAGCGAGTGTAAAAACGTACCATTTAAGATTTAACACCTTCACTGTGACACAGCATTACAAGACCCAAAACAAATGGAGGGGGCAGGTTCCCAGCATTCAGCCATTATTGTCTCAGCTGAGCGGGGATGATGGAGCAGATTGCGTCTCTGACATTTCCTCATTATATAATCTGAAAGAGGACCAACAGGCAGAAAGCAGGAGCATGGTAGGCGGGCTAGGATTGAGACAGGCAGATTAACTAGAGAAATGGATGGACAAGAAGATAGATGTGTGCAGAGGTGGAGTGGTCAGTCACAAAGGAAGAAAACACACATTAAACTCACCTTAAAACAGCTTGTGAAAGTGATTCCACCTTTATCAGAAGGATTATTACCATACATCCTTTACAAAATTTTGTATTTTAATGACCTATCACAAATTTTGCAACCTTTCAACATTTACTGAACGTCAACATGTTCATAATAAATTCAGAAGACAGAGCCATGTGCAGGAACCTAGGTAGAGTGGGACGTACAGGAGATTCAAAGCAATCATCTGTGGCCAGTGGGGATAATCACTGCAAAGCCCCACTGTCCCATTCACTGAGGATAAAATCGCCTGGATTAATCTGCAGGCCTACAGAATACACACACACACACACACACACACACACACACACACACACACACACACACACACACACACACACACACACAC
>JBBMJY010000001.1:6242600-6262871 GCA_037833715.1 Toxotes lorentzi | reverse complement strand
ATAGATATAGATATATATAGATATATATCCTTATATATATATAGATAGATAGATAGATAGATAGATATATATAAGGATATAGATATAGATATAGATATATAGATATATATAGATATATATATACACACACACACACACACATACATACATATATTTATATACACATATGCGTGTGTGTGTGTTTGTTTATTGTTATTACTAATATACTTTTTTTCAATTTTCAATTTTTATTTCACAAACTTTTGGCCGCTTTTAATTTGATAGCTGTGTCATGTAACTTCCTGCCTCATTGTGTTAAATTTGATGGCACTCACAAAATGGCCGCGCCCTCTGACGTCAGAGTTAGGGGATAAAAGGTGAGGCAGCTCAGCACCCTTCAAAGCCATGTTGGCTTTGAAGGGTGCTGAGCTGCGGCTCCACATTTAATAACAAGGCCGAGCTGCAGGATGAACCACAGCAAACTGCAGATTATTGATTACTGATATAATATTCAGTTGTGGTACTTACTGTTTATTTAGAAAGTATTGTGAGTAAGAATAGAGTGAGAAATAAAATTAAGCTTTGAATTAAAAAAAAAAGATGAAAAAGATGTAAATAAGAAAAAGTGTAAGAGTAAATGGCTTCTTCTATTAATGCCACACATCGTATTACATTAAAATTCAGAGTGAGTGTGTGAGATGGAGAGTGACAAAGAGAAACAATCAGTCTCAGTGTGTGCTGTCCTCTTTCATTTTCTCCAGCCCTTCCTCCTCACACACCTGACCTTCTTTCCATTAGTCTGTGCAGGCGATAACCCATCAGGACCCTTCAAAGGGGCACAAGTCCTGCAGGTACCATCTGAGATACACTGATGACTTCTTAGACTGACATGACTGCACACACACACACACACACACACACACGCACACACACACCATCACAGAAGTCTGTGTGCTGGTTGATGGCATCTTTAAAAAGTGCGTGGTTAAAATGTCTGCTGCTGTCTACGTCTTCTCTGCAGTTCAACGTATTTTAATACTGTTGAATTCCATAAATTCTTCATCAGTGTGACTGGTGCACAGACACTGACTGCACCACCAACACCTCAAAAACAAGGATAAACAAGATTTATGTTGCAAGAGCAAGTCATGATGTCAGATTTGTTACTTAAATGCATCAAATGATCTCATATTGCCACTTCTCAGTCCATGCTCACCTCATGCTGCACATACCACAGGTCAGTGTAAAGCATGCAACGATATCATACAGATTGCACACACTGGGATGAATACTGGATTCATCCCAGTGTGTGCAGGCATGTGTGCACATACTGTACATGTAGGTGAGTGTGCATAGTCCCCTGCACAGGCAGATGGGCTCTTTGAGATTCTCCTCAGTGTATAAAGCTGTTTCTCCCTGGAGTCCTTGACTTTACATAATCAAATACATGATACTTTTTTTGCGGTGCTATAAAGAATGGGACGTGAATACTGAATACCACCAGAACTATACAGTAAGAAGCTAAACTACAGAAAGGCTGACATGACGTGGTACTTGTCCTGTTCCCCGTCAGTTTTCGTCAGGCTATCCTCATGTAAACCACACATCAACTTTAAAATACAGTCATCTCTATGAAATTTTAGCCAGTGTGTTAATCCTTTGTGTCCTGATTAAACCTTACTAGCTCCACATTACAGTATTTCTGGCCTCAGAGGTGTTTTTACGTGATTCATACCTGCACCTAAATGCGTATGTGCTAAAAGCCAAAGTAGGCAACAGAGTCCAAAAAAAAAAAAAAAAGACGTATTGAGGAGGTCAAAGGTCAGAAACACAGTGCTTCGACTATCATATATTATGTATTATTATAAAAACCCTGTTGGGGAGCTCATTTAAGACTGAGTGAGACGTGCTGAGAAAAGATGAAGGGTTAGGGGAGATGTACAGATGTTGCTACAGGGTATGATCTCATCTTTCTCCTCCTCCGCTCTGTCTGCCTTCTCACTTCACCGTCACTTGTCAGTTCACTCATTTGAATGCAGAATGCTTATCACCGCTGTAGGGAGAGATGACTGCAGTTTTCCTCCTTCTCTTTACCTCTCTGCAGTCTTCTTCACTGCCTATTCTTTTTTTCTCAGCAGAGGATCCAGTTCTGAAAAGAGATGTCAGATCAACAGAGGATCTGGTCTTTACAGGCAAGGGATTTGTTGGTTCCAATCTTTACCATTGAGGGAACCATTTAAGACCTCCCTCCCAAACTGATTATCCAACAGTGATCAGTCTGAGCACAATGAATCTCACTGCTTTGCCAATGACTGGAGCAGGACTGACTTCTCTCCTCGGGGTGTTGCGCTTTCAAAATGACTGACTGCAAATTTACCACACTGCATGTATTATCAGACACTAACGTGGGAATAAAACTCACAAACACCAGAATTTAGCTGAAAACAGGGCATTAGGATAGGAGGCTGAAACAGGTGATCACAAGTAAAAAATAAATTAACACAGATAGATAAACCCCAAAATGTGTAAATTTGTATTCATTCACAGTTCATATTATCTACAGCTGACACTCAACAGCACTCTAGTCAGTTGTTTAGTCTATTAATCTCCCCCTCAGCCCTCTTCACTCTCTGCCCAAAGGAAATTACTTTGGTATTGCATGATGCATCCGAATGCCGCACAGTGCCTCATGATATGGGCTCAGGTCAGAGGAACATACAGTCTGGCACAGCATATACTGCACAGTTACTTCAGTTACTTTATACTAAAGAAACACTGAGAGGAGATACAGAGATACATTATTAATCAGGAGTCCATATGTGTAGAGAATCTACTGTCATTAATGATAGATTGAAATTAAATCATACATTTTTTTTGCCTCTTAAAATGTGTCACTCATTGATTTTAAGGTTTAAAAAAATCTCTGAATTTGCCTTCTTCTTTTTTATGGTTCCTTCATGTGTGCAGTGGTTTGAACAGAAATAAAGACTCAAAATGTTTCTCCTGGACTCACATGATGAGGTGCTGTTGCTGTTTCTTTTACAGTTAGTTTACTATATGTCTGATTATATGTTCATACCCTAGATAACAGCTGTTGTTACAGGTTGGTCATTGTATGTGTGTGTGCTTCTTTAATAAGTCCTGCCCTCATTATGGGCACAGCTGTGTGTTTATGTACACTTTCATTATGTTTTTTGTGTGTATAGTTGTATGTTTTTATATGAACATGCAGTATGCTCCTGTGTCCTCTCATTTGTGCACTCAGCAGAAATGTGGAGGGGGAAGAACAAAGCTGAAGCACAAGCCAGAGAGGATCATGGTCTCACACTCACCATCGATCCCGAGAAAGGAGCCTCTCAGCTTTCTGCTCCACAATCCACAACCCTGCATCATCACATTAATACATATTTAGGCTTCAAGAGCTCATTCTGTTCTAAGGGCACCTTCAACAGTCAACAAAGTTATGCTCTTAGTTGACTTTACTCAATGAAGTTCACAAAACATTCATTTTGACTGATCGACTGTTAGTGCCACATTTACCAGCTTCAAAGGAAGTTTTCAAAATGCCTTCATAAAGGTACCTCACTTTGGTCTTTGTATTTGTTGCACGTCTAGACTGATGTGCTTTTCCAGACTGGCCAGCAGTGACACTGTGCCATGACAACAGGTGTGTTATCATGCAACACCTGTGACTGTGGTGTAAAAAAAAAAAGGAACAAATTCACCAAAAGTCAAACATCAGTCAACATTTACTCCCGAATGCAACACAATCAGAACAAATATTAACTTACAACTGTACAACATAGTTATGAATATTAACACACAAGCGTCTGTCCAACAGGAGAATCACAAAGTGCCACTGAAGTGTACAAATCTAATTTTCTTTAGACAGTGACAGAAAACTGAGTGATATGACCATTCTGGGTTCCTTCAATCTTACAGTGATATTTCAGATTAACGCAGGTAATGAAAAAACACATTCATTTTTTTTACATGTTAACTACAAGAAATTTTGCTCCAAAACCAGTGAAACATTTAAAATGGAAACCTGCCTTACAATATGACTGACACTGCAAACCGACAGAAATTCTGGTACCTTTGTGATGAACATGAGAAACTAATCCTTGGCTCGTTTTACTGAGTAGTACCAAGGTGTTAGAAAATATTTCAGGATAATTACAAGACATGAGTTTGACCTCATAAAATATGTTGTGTTGATGCAGATTTTCCATTTCATTCATTTACTGTATGTGATGCCGTCTGAGACTTAAGTGTCCTGCTCAAAGACACAAGGCTTCTGTTGTAAAGTTTCAGTCTTCTCTGTTGCTGAAAATGACACAGATCAAACAGGTACACATTCTTTTAAATTACAACCCATCAAATGTTCATCAGTAATCAACAAAATAAACTGTATTACAAATGTTAATACCTTGAAGACTGATGACTCCACAATTAATGGGATGTGTCAGCTGCAAAAAAAACAAAACAAAACGTCTTTATGAAAAATGACTGATTTCACAAATATCAAAAAGTGCTTATCTTTACAAAGTGCCCATTTGTGAGTAGGGGTTTGTAGTTACTTCAGGTCTAATACTGTTAGTTTCTAGACAGATGGTTGTGCGCTGTTCACACATAGCAGTTATTATGTTGAACCTCATGAACACAGTCGTCCACATTGGTTAGACTCTAGACAAAAGCAACATGTAGGTTTGGGTCTTTGTATACAGGGCGTTGAAACATTGATGGACAGCCCTGTGTCCGTCATCTGACCCACAGAACCACAGAAGCTGCTGCTTCCTTGTGGTTCTTAGTATTGTCAATCAAGCACAGAGCTCCCTGCACTTGTGCAGTACAGACCTTCAAGATGACAAACCGTCATCTGTCACCTTCTGGGAACCAATCAACAGCTTCTGCTTCAAGTGTGGACAAGGGCAAAGAAAAGTGATGTCAGCCCTGGAGGTCAAACGTTCGGAGGCAGTGACTGGAGCAGCAATAGGCCACGAAACTCACAGTCGTCCTAAAGAGGAAAGAAGTGAGAAAGATGAGCATTCGTGTTTAGTTGAGAAGAATGAACTGGCAGATACTCGAAGGGAATGAAGGTGTGTTTGTTCCAACCTGCGGTGCACGCCTGCCAGGGCGGTGTCACGGAGAGGGAAGAGTTTGGGGTAGATGATGGTGAACATGGCTTGGCTACAGCGGTGACAGTGACCCAGGGGGAACTGCAACAGATCCAGCAGGCTCTTTGGGAGGGTGATGGGAGGCAGCAAGTTGAGGTCTAAAAACACAAACGCACAGGAGGTATTTGTAAAAAATGTTTCAGCATGTTTTTTCAGCTTCAAATCACACTTCTTAGTCCTGAGCATTGTGGCATTCTGCTTTACATTAATTCACATCCACACTTTTATACTGGCCGGTATAGTGAACATACAGGTGTTCAGAGTGCAGCATTGCTCCTCACCTGTTGGGCGGTTGTGGTAGATGCAGTGCAGGGTCCTCATGGCGAGCTCCTCCAGGGGAACCACGTTATCCGTCTCTGAGCCCACCACCTTTACTTCAGCTGGCAACCCGACCAGAGCCTCTCTCAGAACCTCACCCAGCACCTCACCCAGGTCACCCTCCAACACTTGTGATGACACACCGCACCTGTAGAGAAGCAACATACATGCAGATACTGTTACTGAACTGTTTTTTTTATTATTATAATATAAATGTGTGCATATTTAAGGTATTTCCATCATTCAATCAACGCATATCAAATGGAGTTTAACTGATCTAAGTTAAATTAACTGAGTCCAACTTGAGTTATCCAAGTTAGCAGTTTGGGGAGCTGTATTACCCGCTGCAGCCGATGACCTTGTTATACAAGTAGGAGGGGAGGCCTTTCAGGTCCACATTGTTGTCCACGAACACAAACTGCAGCTCCCGTGATCTGCCCAGATCTGGAAACACACAGATATGAACACTGCCTTGCTCATTACATCTACATCACTATGGTAGCACACAGATTAGGGGATATACGGACCAAGTGGTAGAAAGGTCAGCCGGTTAGCGGCCATGGAGAGCTGGTTGAGGCGGTTGAGCCAGCAGAGCTGCCGGGGAACGTGGCTGAGCAGGTTGTGGTCGGCTGTGAGATTCTGCAGAGACAGACAACGGTGCAGCCGATCTGGAAGAGACATCAGCTGATTCATCGACACGTCCAGAGTCTCCAGTTCCTGCAGATCCCCGATCTCTGAAGGCATCAGACAAACACGAGAGAGCGAGCCTGAATCTATCTTTCCAAATCTGATTTCTACTATTTCAAAAAAACAAATAAACAACAAGTTTCACAATAAAACAGCACAAAATTGAAGTGCAAGTTTTTTATGGGATCATTAGGAACATTATAGTTACCATGATTGACCCTCAATAAAACAGTTTTGGTTGATTTAATCCTAAAAAGACTCAGTGTCTGTTTTGCAGACACTGAACTACAGTGACTGAGAAGATTCAGTTGCTTGAGGACTGCTTTTTTTCCCAATTAATTATCAGATTATTGACACGTCACCAGTATTTTCAAATTATTTACTAAATCTACAGAGGTTGAAAATTGTAATACATTAAAATGTTTGCTCAAAAATAATATGAAATTAAACAAAATCATCTGAATATTAACTTTAGTTATGATGGTTTCTGTAAGTATTTGTGTCAGAATATGTTGTCAGTACCTTGTTTGTTCAGCAAAGAGATGCTGTTGTGTCTGCTTTTCAGTGTAATCGAGTGACTCTGTTGCCCTCTGCTGGCCAACACAATACAACTCAACTACATTTTCAACTACGTATTCTTATCTTAAAAAGTTAAAAGTCAGTTGCAGGCTTGCTAAACATGACGTTGAAACCCGCAATGGGAACTGTTACAAATAAAAGGTTAATCGGTTTGCTTGAGCTGAAGCAGTGTATCAAGTATAAATCTGTGATTTAGAGACTTGAGCAACTGAGCTGTGTGGTGCACCACACATACACACCAAAATGCTCACTGTCTAGTTATGTTATGTTTGCTATGTCTTTCATCTTTCATCTGCTATATGCATTTTATTTAGTCATACTCTGATCTGTTCTGATGCACTCATACACTTCAAAAATGTGCCATAATGTTGTCTTGATGCTTTTATGTATGATCTGACACTATCAGGTTTTATATAAGAGGTCCTGAATATTTCTTCAGCAGAAGTTCATTTCAACTGTTTTTTCTTATTTTTATATAAATAGAGTGAGTAAGTAAATGTGAAAACAATGACAGGTAACAAAAAGGCAGACAGCAACTGTTTTTTACCTGGAGGAAGGCATTTCAGCTGGTTATTGGACAGTCTCAGGTGACGCAGAGACCTCAGACGGCCAATCTCTGGACAGAGGAGCTGGAGGGCGTTATTGCTGAGGTCCAAAGACTGCAGCCTGGCCAGGTTTCCAATAGCTGAGGATCAAACCACTTTCACCTCTATGTTCAACAGAAGAACTCCTAGCTCCTTTCATATGCACAGATAAAGGCTACACAGTTAAAGATAATAATCAGGCTGACCTGTTCTCAGATTTCTCCAGTTTAATTCTGAGGATATTACTACTACATATCGCTATATACAATTCTTCCCAAAGTTACCGTTGCCATGTTTAATACTCATTGTTAATGTTTGTAATGTAAGTAGCAGTAATTAATGGAAATAATGTTACAATTAATGTTACTACAGAAAGCTACATGTCAAAAAAAAGACACTAAAATGTTACCAGTGCATAATGGGAGACTTACCTTCAGGAATAATGACTATGTTGTTTGAGTGCAAATACCTTAAAAGGGAAAAAATTAAATGTTACTTTTAGAATAGACCATTGGTTACTGTTGACTAAATAATGTGAGACCTTTTATTTTCATGTCAGTGAGGTTCTGGTGAGCGTTGAGCATACTGTACATCCAGGTGTAATGGTCTGTCAGAGTTACAGTGTAGGTATTAAGCAGACAGCCTCAGTCAGTGCAAATTGCAAAGACTCTCACGCAGTTCACAACCACAGCGTCCGGTGGACCGGTAACATTCACCAGCCTTATTATACCACCCAATAATAACAACATAACACACAAGCACAGTGTCATGGAATATGGCAACTCTTCTCTGTCAAATAACTAAATTAAAACTCAATTATAAGAATTTGTACAAGAATCACATCTTAGCTGAGTACTTACAGTTCAATTAGATTTGGGAGCTTCTGAGCAAGATTGTCAGGCTGACAGGGAGAGAAAAAGCAGAAATAATGAGTAAATCTAACAGGAATTAGACTTGACTGCACACTGCTGCATGTTTTGAGGAACCTACTGACCTTCTAACATTTAAGAAAAGGTTGAGTTATGTTCTGTTGGGAATTTCTGTTTACATAAGACAACAATAAACAACATCACTGATGCCTGACATGGCAAAAGCATAATGTACTGTGTGAATACCAGTGTAGTGAGTGAGTTCCTCTTCATGTACAGTCTCTCCAGAAACTGCAGGCCTTCATCTTTAAGCAGCTCTACAGGGAATATATTCAGGTTTTTGTAGTTCAGAAACAGGTTTTTGTGGCGCTCCTGCTTGGCCATGAATATAGTTTCATGGAGTTCAGTTGCCATTTCTGAGGAGACCTCTCCTCCCTGGTGGAGAAGACTTGGCAATGCCTCCTTCCTCTATAGCATTACTGAAAGAAAAACAGACGAACAAGAACATTATCAGACAGCACTTTGCAACTGAGAACAGAGCAGGATATAACAGCCCAGGCTCAAATTTCTGTTTCTCTATGCTTAACCGACAAACTATGCTGCTACAGGAGACAATGGCTGCTTCAGAAACACTGCACATTCAAATAGTTACACTAAGCTGTTCCCGCTCGACAGCACTGGCAGACACAGGAAGATGCTGCTGTCACTGTCAGACGCAGAATACAGCAAACAGACCCTGCAGCGTGTAGTTAGCGTTAAGTCAGAGCAGAGTGACTTCAATTAGCTGACTTTATAGTCGCCTGTCGGTGTTTTTATCTGTCATACTTATCACCGCTAGCATGCTAGCTAAGTGGCCTCTATTAGCCCATTACGTTCACTGACAACAAATCAGTTATTTACCTTACTTCTGTAGGGCTATTTTATTTCATTTGAATTTCCAAATACGCTCAGGACCTGTCTATTGCTGAATGTATGGTTGTAAAAAGACATTAAGCCAGCGAACTAAAAGGTTGTTGAGCAGCAACACTCGTCCTTCGTAAACAACGTCTGACGTCACTGCTGCGCAGGTCAACGGTCACTGCGCAGCTTCTTCGGCGCGTCCGGAGAACAGTGCTGGTGTTTTGCTGCCACCCGCTGTTACACCGTTGAACTGCATCGCATGTAAAACCCTCTTCCAATGGTGGAAAGTAGAACATGAACTTAAGAGCTCAAGCTCGTTAATGTTGCGGGTGTAAAATATGATGTATGGTTATAGATTAAAATACCCAAAACTGTTTAAAGCAGTAAGAATATTTAACTTTTGTTGTAGTCTACAGATATAGTTATTACAAAAACATTCCTTAATACACTGCACCACTTCCTTCAGTCCACCTTGTCTCCATAGTACATCTTCATAGGTTTTCTTTCTTCTGAGAGCTTACTTGCACAAATACCCCAAATCCAATCACTGTATGTGAATATGTTCCCTGCAGTGGTTTAGAAAGCTAAATCCTCTAATAAAACCACAATGAGAAAAAAAAAACAAAACAACTGCATTTCGTTACCCCGCCCTTGTACATTGTAATGACAATAAAGTTGAATCTAATCTAATCTAATCTAGAATGAATCTCAAATGAGTATGGTGGTATAGGCACCTGGTTACATTTAGATACCAAAAAAGAAAAAAACAAATTTGGAAAATATGCATTAATGCTTAAGAAATGCATGTATGGGGTCTAACAGCTGGGAAGTTAATGCATCATATTTTTATGTAATTACTTTATATTTTTTCTGTAAAGTTGCATCTTAGAACTGCAGTCACAGTGGAGTAAAAGGGGACTGGGAACTTATTTTTTGGACTCTGAGATATCACTCTGTATCTCTTTACAATTTTCTGTTGTTGGTCCAGCTCTATATTTAGCTGTGTTGCTCCTGTACTGTGCAGCTAATAATTTTTTAGATGTGCAGTTTATAAGTTTGGCTTATAAAAATGCTGGCTACCTGTGATTCTTGAGTTGTACTTGCGAATGTGGAGCATCTACTGTGCTGCACACCCTTTGACAGTTACTGCCCTGTTACCTGAATGCACTGTGCAGATACTACCCAATAAACTGGAAGGCTGGATATTTTTGCCCCTCACTTGTAGTGGTTTGAATACAGCAGCATTGGTGCACAGATGATCCACACTCCCCACAGAGACAAGCAGCGAAACAGTTTGCATACATTTTTATTCATCTTAAATTTCATGTAGAAAAAAAAAAAGTCAGAGAAACAGACATTCTCTTTTCCTTCAGCCAATCATTTTCCCCAGTACTCAGATTATATTGATAACAGGAAAAATTCTTACAACAGCATGTACAAAAGAAAGCAAAACATAACCTTAGTCTAACAGGTCATTTCAATAGAAATGCAAGAGTTGGAAGGCTATGAATAATTTACACTCATTAAGATGTTGGTAACAAATTGGCCATCAATGTAACAAAAAGGGAAAAAAAAGGAAGAAGAAATTTTTTTGATTTTCTGTCCGCTCTGTGAGGTGTTCCAGTGGTAAAAGTGAGGCAAAAATCAGACCACAAACAGTGAAAAACCCATCCTGACCTCAACACGTCAGTACAAACCGCCACTAGACCGCCACTGTGATTAAGTCTGCTGTGGTTGTACTGGGCCAGAGGACTCTAAGCCAGAACCCACATCACTGAGATTCCCAGCCTGAAATTACAAACCTGCCTTGTTACGGTGGGAAGAAACCCACACTAAAAAAAAAAGAAGAGTAAGGATGCTTTTTACTGGGATTACAATCACCCTGGCAACAGGTCTAGGCACAAGGAATAGCGCCGAAGTCCTGCAATGGTAGTAAAAAAAAAAAACAAAGCAAAAAAACCCAAAAAACCTCAAGAGTCTTCTGTCTACCATGGAGAGGAAAAAAAATCATCATTAACTAATTGGTTACCAGAGGTGCTTCCATAGCAACCAGTACAGGTCAGCTCTCCGGTCACACATGTCACATATGACTGACTTCTTTCTACCTGGTACTGCACATGGCTTCACTCATTAATAACAAGAAACAAACAGCTTTCTGGAAATAGTAAAGTTAACTTGAGTATGTGGAAATGAAGATTAACCTGTCACGAAACACGTCTTCATTTAATTTTCACTGTAACACATACTTGCAGTAGCAAGTTATGACAAAGTGCACACTGCCCCAAACTAGACAAACAAATAACCAGAGATGTCTTCATCATTTTCAGCAGGAAGAAGAGACTCACAGAGGCCCCATAATGGTTCCTCAAAGACTCTACTAAACATCTGGAAGAAAAAAAACATTCTAACTGAGCTGAAGCATGAAAAAAAAACCTGCTTAACCTGCTTCTAAAAGCTGCACTGACTCCTCATTCAAACAAACATGGTAGCCAGAAATGAGATACTGCAATTCTATACTGAATTTGTAAAAAAAAACAACTAAACTTAAAGTTTTATATTTGTCTATATTTATGTTACACTCGATTATTTTACATTTTCATATAAAAAAAAGAAACATGTTTGCATTTTGTTGTACAAAAGAAGCCAGGATATATGTAATTTCCTGACTACCTGCCTGGAGAGGAAATACAACTGAAGTTTAGGAAACGGGTTGAATGTGTTTTTCTTGTCATGCAGCAGACAGAACATTTTTCATCAAGATGGTCAGAAGAGTATTTGTGTCCTTAATGTAACTTTAGAACAGTGGGAAGAGTAAAATGACCATCTGGGTTTTTCAAAGTTATTGTTTGAAAGAAAAAAAAATTGCATGAATGTAGTAATGTAATGGGAATGAATGAGAGCCACAAACTGGGACTAGACTTCAGGCTGTAGGTTTGAAAAGAGCAGGGGGAGGAGGTGAGGGAGAGGGGGTGTGGAGAAGGGAAAGGGGAGGACACCTCAGCCTCTCACAGCAGGAGTGCACTTCTTTCCTTCTATGTTCCTAACAGTTTCTCTCACAGCAGAGCATCCAAGAAATATCCCAGCTGTCTACCCTTACACATTTCAAGCAAACAAAAAGAAAAGTTCTCATCACAGTTACAGAGACATATTAGTCTTGGTTGGAACTCTTCATTATATGATCTATTTGTACCCAAATTTCACCAGCAGCTAATCTACCAGGAGCCTTAAAGATCTGCTGATTGTCTGCAGTATAGAGAGGAATATCTACCACAAGTGTGTCTTACTGGCCATCTTGTTTCTGCCCCCCGCCGTCCCCAGGATGGTTTGGTTTGTGGTTTGAATTTGACCATATTAACAGCACTCAGTAAGACCATCTTTACAGCTGGACAACAGAGATGACACGTTTTGTTTTTCTGTACATGTATATAGATTGAAAAAGAAAAAAAAAACAGTGAGGTAGATGGATGGTTGAAGGAATAATAACAAAACCTTCCCCCAAAATAGCAAAAGAACATCAAAATATCAGAAACAAAAAAAAAACAACTTGTGGGGAATTTGTACAGTGATTTACACTTCACAAGAAAAAAAACATAAATAACCAAGAAACATCTGGGCTGGGAAACCAAATGCAACTTCTTGAGCTTAATGAGCCTTTAAAATTTATTCCATGCTGTCTTCTCTGATCATACTTGTCTTCATAGCTTTGTCTGATGTGTTTCTTCAGTAAACCTTGATGGAGGAGTCTGTTATGTGCTTAGATGTTCAACACAGGGATCTCCAGTTACAGTTAATTCTCTGACCAAATGTGTCTTGTTGAATTTAGATTTAGTATTATAATAAAAGAACATGTTCAGGAGGAGGGCCTTACCAGCATTCATTCCTCCAATGAATCCTTTTAGTGTCATCCTCAATTGTGAAATCTTATTTTTCCTAAAGCATAAAAAAAAATCTCTCAGTGCTGTAAGATAATTCCACTTATTTCTCAACCCAGTTCAACTTCAGCAATCTTCTACAAACATGTTAATATGTTGAAAAAAGATAAATAATATTGATTACTCCAGCAGCACCCTTGATTCAAGAGACGTTGATTAGCAGGAAGTGAAATTATCCGACAGGTTTTTTGCACTTGCCTTCAGAAAAATAAGATGTTAAGACTCGCTGCTATATTAAATAAATTCTATTTTGCATTTACTTTGTTCCTTGAACCCAGTGTTACTACACAGCACAAACATATGGAACCCTGAAACTGACAAAATCTAATAACATGTTATCCTAAAAGACAGAAACTGAACTCATGAATAAATAATACTGTAATCGAAATAATTAAAACCGAGAGCAAAAGGAAATATGAAGCTTAATACTCATCCCTTCTAAAATGTAATTTATTTTACACTACTATTCATCTTTCACTGGCTCATCTTATTTTTCAACATCTCAGTTTTCCTTTTTCTGTCTTGGCACACATTTAATCATTTATCTTTACAACACTTCCGTCTTCCTTAGCACACATCCTGTTTTAGTACAACAATATTAATGTGTTATTAATGTGTCCAGAAGACTGTCTGAAGATACCGATAACTAAAGACATGGGGCATCAGCCAAAGCTAGCAACCTAGCTACAGGTAACTTTTGTCACCAAACTATGCTAACAAAGCTAGCTAGCTAACACTTCTTGGAAGACACTGTGCTTTTATTTTCATAACTTAGTTCAGCTTATTTCTTGTCTTCATCAAGGACTAGAATGGAAATAAGTCTTGGACTTTTTGTTGTGTTATCCTTGACATTTAGCAGCAGCATGTCATTTAATGACTCTTTTCTTGCAGTAATCAAATTTTAAGTAGCATTAGCTAGCTAAATGTGTTAGCATTTGTGTGTAGGCTGAAATGCTTTAGCTACAGTTTAGTACCAAACAGATGTTTGCGTGGAAAATAGGAAGAGATAAATGATAAAGTCTGTGACAAGACTTTATATATTTTATCCACTGACGAAAAAGAAAAACAATAAAAAGCTTTAGGTTTTTTTACCAACTGATAAAAGATTACAAGAAAAGAAAAATATTCCTTTTTATGCTCCATTTTAATTATTTAACTAACAATATTTTTTTATTGATGTATTCAGTTATATTTTAACGCGCCTGACCGTTAACTACATTTTGTCGATAATGGGCCTCCATACAATAAGTGCATGGACAAATTCAAAACTGGAAAACCCCATTCTGGTTTCAGACTGATGTAAGAAACATTGCTCTTGTCTAATGATCAAAGAAAATGCAATAACAGAGTCAGAGGGACATAGAATCAGACACACACCAGACATCTCTGGGTATGACAGCACAAAAATGAAAGTAGAAAAGGATTTAACTTTTCTCTTTGACCTGAGATTTAGTTGGGACTCAGCAGTGACGCCTGACCTCCGAGTATGATGATGGGTAGAGGTGGTCTAGTCAAAACCCTAGAGGACAGAGGTCGAAGGTGTCCCGAGGGAACACGAGAACATCGATGGTCACTGGCACCATCGCTGTCCTCTAGTCAGATGGGAGGGGACGTTACCGGTGTTTCAAAACACAAGGCAAATTGTCGTACCTTTTACGCAAACACAGAAACAAAACTAGCTCAGATACACTTTACACAGTTACAAGCATTAAAAAAATGGACTGTAGTGGAAACGTTCGTAGATCCAACCTGAAGGAGTTTTTTCTCTTTTTATATATAGATATTAACTATATTACAACCACAAGAGAAATAAGGAATAGCAGCTTCTTTCTGTACATGATAAATGTCTCCAACCATATAAAAGTTAGAAAAGTGACACAAACAACTGGTGTGTACATAAATGCTCTGCCCACATAGAGATGCTGTAAATGTTGGCGACTAATGACTAGTCTAAAAAAATACCTGTTTGTATAT
The DNA here is from genome assembly GCA_037833715.1 of Toxotes lorentzi. NCBI lineage: Eukaryota > Metazoa > Chordata > Actinopteri > Toxotidae > Toxotes > Toxotes lorentzi. The sequence continues at coordinate 6,247,872 of JBBMJY010000001.1, read as the reverse complement.
AACAAGGATGCCTCTGAACACGGAGCAGATCCCGACTGAGAGACGTTATAGATCAAGTGTTCATATTTCATATTTGTTTTCCTGTTTATGCTTTTCCCTCCCCAGTCTTAGCTTTGAAGGGATTTTTTTGTTTCTTTGTTAACTTGACTTGGTGGTTAAACCATAAAGAAACAGCACTTTGCGACAGGACGTGGCTCAATTTCAGACGAAATCATGTAACCAAGGTCTATGATGTCAATTTGATAGAGTACAGTAGCTGTAGATACCAAACAGCAATAGAGGCGTGGTGTAGGACTGCAGAGGGATGTTTGATCACAGATGAAGAACAGAACAACAGTGTGGTAGCAGATCAAAGTGCTTTTGTTTTGTTTCCATTTTCAATTCGGTGTGTTGGAGAATTACAGGGCAAGACTGCAGAGGAGATAATTTGATAAAAAGTACAATTTTGGCAACAAATTTGGCAGATTTGACCTTTCTCCCTCTGGTTGTTAGTTTCAGCGGATTGGCTGTTGACCTGGCATTACGCTGACACCCAGCCTGCACAGCAACGAGACTACTGAACGACCGGCGGAGACGCTGACCTCTTCTTCATTAGATATGCTTAACAGTTTCACCATAATGCCCACCCAAAAGCGACCAAAACGCCGGTCATTTATAAAGGCCTACGCATTTTGTTTTCCCATTTGGAAATACATATAAAAAAAGTAACAAACAACAATTTATAAAATAAGTTCAGCCATAAAGAGAGAGAGAGACCTCCCTCAACTGATTTTTATTATTTTTCTTTAACCGTCGTTTTGGTCTTCCCACTCAGCAGCAAGGGCAGTGTCACATCCGACAGCCAGCTGGTAGAAACCAAAAGTAGAAAAATATGAAAAAAAGTGTGTGGAGTTACAGCAGAACATGAACTAATGGACAGTCTTCTCCACCTTCCATTGAGTCTTTGCTTCTCATTAATTAACCACACCCAGCTGGCAGACACAGTTTTGCTGTATTTTAACTAAAAAAAAAAAAAGAGAGAGAGAGAGACAGATCCCACCCACTGTGACATCAGGTTCTGCAGAGCAGCAGGTGGCAGGGTTTGCAGTCTGGTGGGTGTCTCCGTCCCATCAGCAGGCAGAGGACTGCGGGAGAGGCATGGCACGTTCATTTTTGCGTCCTCCGTTCATGTGCGCATACGGCGGCAGTTCCTCCAGAGACGGGCGCATTGTGACGCCTGCACCTGTCCCGAGCCCTGACCCTGCTGCAAGGCTCGGACCCGACAGCCCGTTGGCTGCCTGCTGGCCCGAGGCCTGTTTGTCCATGGCAGCGGTCGACGTACAGGGAGAGGATGGGGAGCTGGGACTTAGCGAGGGGGCAGGTGGAGCCTCTGAGCTCGGGGAGGGGGGTGTCTGTTGGGGTACAGGGGACTGCTGTGGTTGTGTGGAAGAAGGGGGGTCCAGGGGAACATCATCGATGTTGTCCATTTTGTCCAGGTGGACCTGCGGGTCGTCGGTTGGTTTGTTATCAGCGCTGTAAAAGAAACTAACCTCTTTGAAAGAAGGGTCCAGCTCATCCTTTATGCTGCTGATGATCTCCACAAAGGATGGACGCATTTTAGGATTGTACTGCCAACACATTCGCATCAGTTCGAACCTACAAACACACACACATATACACACATAAACACACAGGTTAGCTCAGTACGGATCAACATGTCCTGTAGTAATGACTATCCAGAGGAACTGTGCCCCTCTACCATCAAGCCAATACTTACTTCTATCTAGTGTCTGCTTTCTGTTGCTAAAACAGCTAAATGCTTGGCCTGTTTTCTGTGATTAAAAGCTTTATTTTCAGTGCATTTGTATAATAATGTGGACTGAGAATCTAAATAATTCTTGGTTGTGGTGTAGACTTATGGCTAAAAAGTGATTTCTTGTTGAATTACAGCAGCAGCAAGGAAGACTACAGACAGTTTGTCATTTACACTTATTTGCTTTCTTGCCAAGTGGTACATTAGATGACCTAAACCAATCTCAAGTGTGTACAATAAGTATGTAACTTCAGGCAGCAGCAGGTTGGTTTAGCACAAAGAGCGGAAACAGTGGGAAGGGGAAACAGCTAGCCTGGCTCTGTCCAAAAATACAAACACCCCTAAAACCACAACGTGTTTTTAGGATTAAGCAAAGAACATATAAAACGGGAATTAAATAGCTTCAGAGGCACTGGCAAGTGGATTATTTTACTTCTGGGCAAAGTCAGGCTAGCTGTTTCCCTCTGTTTTCAGTCTATGTGCTAAGCTAAGCAGCTAATGGCTGTATGAACACAGTTAAAGTATAAATATGAAAGTGGTATCAATCTCCACAACACCGGGCCTGAAAGAGAATAATCGCTGGGATCTAGAGACAGAAGCGAGAGGGACCCATTCGCGCTTTTCACAGTTCTTGCAAAATTAGTGAGGCTGCATAGTTGTGATAGGCTTGTGATATGATCGATTTATCTCTTTGAAGGAGTTTCACACAGAACTTTCTGACGGCTGAAGTAGTCCTTGGCTTCGCTTGTTTCTCCTGTTTGTGCAGTAGCATGTAATCTCACAGCAAGTTTTACCGATTCCTGGTAGTAACACGTTCTTCTTCTTTTGTTGTTTAATGGAGACTCGGCAGTTGTAACGTGTACCACCAGGCACCAGTAAAAACAAGGGAAAATATTTTTTTAAGACAATAGTCGCATAAATTATACTTTTTATTATTATAAGTTATTATTTAATTATTTTATAATTTAATGTTATTTGAAAATCCTGATCTATCCCTTGTAAGCAAGGCATCCTCATTATTCTCACAGCAAACCCTGTGGCTTCACATTTGTTCCTCCTCATGACTCCGCCATCTGATGCATCCTCAATGTTTTGTGGTTGATGGCCAAATCTGTCTACCACACTTACAACTCTTTTGATGTGGGTTTATACTTGGGCTGTTTAATATTAAGAACAAACACATCATGGAGGACACAAGAGCACAGAGTGACAAACAAACAGGCTGTGGTATGGAAACTTCAATGGCCGCAGAACTGCTTCACTGTTTACGTGAATAAACATCAGTCACTTATGATTTAACTAGTAAAGTGGGAGAAAACATGGTAAACAGACAGACAGGGAGATGAAAGCATTTTTGTCACTGGTAGTTTGCCGATGTGTTAATCTGCAGAGTAGTGTTTGTGTGTTTGTCCTCTTACAGCATGTCAGGACAGTTCTGTGGTTTTTCCAGCAGCCCTCCCTCCATGACAAAGCGGAGCACCTGCTCATTGGACAGACCCTGGTAAGGCTGCTCTGCCAGAGTGGCAATCTCCCACAATACAACCCCAAATGACCTGTACAGAGGAAAAGAGGGAAGGGGTGAGTAGGTGTGTCTACCATTATCACAATAATAATAAAAAAACTTTTTTTGGAAGCAGTAAGAGATTGAAGCTGCCACCTTGTGTTTCTTTGTGTTGGTGTGCCTGCTTACCAGACATCAGAGTTAGTGGTGAAGACTCCGTCCTTCAGGGACTCGGGTGACATCCAACGGACAGGGAGCAAACCCTTGCCACCTTTGCGGTAGTAATCTGTCTCATAGATATCTCTGGTCATGCCGAAATCTACAGATACACAAAGACACACACACAGGGAGAGAGTGAAGCTTTGACAGTGTCTATAAAAAACATCCAAAGCGTTTCAGACTTCAACTGTTTTAAAAAGATGGACCTTAGGCGGCACAAGTTTGACAAATTTTAATCACATTTCAAACCAAACACTGAGTATGAATTTCTTCATAATTTTTGTTATTATGCTTGTTGTCTGTTGTTTGGTCCACATTCCATATGAGGGCGCTGTTTACTGAGATTATAAACTTAGACATATTAGTGTAACAGTAATCCCTTGGGGATCACTTTGTGCTAGTATTACAGGCCGTTAAAAATGCCAGGCTCTTAAATTCCAGTAACCACAATTGTCTAGATAATAGTCTAGACATTTCAGACTCAAAGAGGTTACACATTCAAAATGGGTTAGATTTATTTTCTGATATAAAGTAAACCTGGAAACACAATGTTTATTTGCAACACGTTTACACTGAAGAGGTGAGCGTGGGATCTGCGGAAGAAAACATGTTGACATGGCTGACATGTGTTCCCTTTACTGGGATTACAGTTACCCCGATGGTCTCGTCATCTAGTAACTTGATACTTACACTAACTACCATTTCATTTCCACTTAATGAGAATACCCCCAACTCCCCCTGCTTCAGCTTCTCAGCTGAGAGTGACTTCTGACCTCCCTGCGGTACTTTACCTCCTATCTTAACAGTGAAGTCCTCGGCCACCATGCAGTTTCTGGCTGCCAGATCTCTGTGGACAAACTTGTTGGCGTTGAGGTAAGCCATGCCGTCAGCGATCTGCCCGGCCATCTGAAGCATCTTCTTCAGGGGAGGGAGAGACAGGCTCGACCACTGCTGCTGGAGACAGACAGACAGACGGGACAGTAAGTTCTACATGAAGAACAAGGTCCACAGGGCAGCATGCAAAGAGTTTTTGACTACATCATATATAGTTTTATAAAGAATAGAAAAAGTCTAATAATACTTTGTAATTATACAAGAACTGCTCTGCAGAACGTTGCACTGCAGTGTAACATTCAAAAACTCTACACTTGTTATCTGGACAGCTGTATAACACCCCCCCACACTACTAAAACCCATTATACCCAAAAGGAGGGCAGGACACCACCTGTCTCCACACACTGGTGACCTGGTACGAAGAAGCAAACGCAGGTAATAAGTCAGACAGTACCTCTTTAGGTCGGAGGGAGCGTAAATAACTCTTCAGATCTCCTCGTGTCATCAGCTCCATGATGACCAAGGTGGGCTGACCCTGAGAGACCACCCCCAGGAGACGAACCTGCAACGAACACAACACATCACCATGAGACAAGAACAGACTCACAACACTCCCCTTGGACACTGATGTGTGAGTTTGTGTATGTACGAACCACATGGTGACAGTTAAACTCCTTCATGACGGAGGCTTCATTGAGAAACTCTATTCTCTCCCTCATGCTGGCCGACTCGTTGACAGTCTTGATGGCGACACGTGTCTCCGGTTCATCTTTGACCACGCCCTTTGCCAAGCCCTCATACACCATGCCAAACGACCCCTGGCCAAGCTCACGGCTCAGAGAGATCTTCTCCCGTGCCACCTCCCACTCATCTGGTACATACACTGCACAGGAAAAAATAAATAAATAAATAAATAAATATATATA
>JBBMJY010000001.1:6204990-6235195 GCA_037833715.1 Toxotes lorentzi | reverse complement strand
TACAAAAAAGATTTTTCTGCAAATATTTCATGATAATATTTGAGATTGTGTAAAATTTTAAGGGTGTCCGAAAACTTATTTCCACCACTGTATACCCATGACTTTTTACATGAAAGAAGAGAGGAGAGGAAGAGTTTTTATGAGTCACTGGGTAACACCCAGACATCCAGGAATGACTGTAATGTGGGCCTTGGGACAGTAAGATCCCTGCGAGCTCAAGGAGAAACAGACAAGGGGGGGAGTGAAGGCCACTACATGACACTGAGAGAACCTTTCCTTGGACTGTTGGAAGTTATGCTGTGTTCAAGGTTTAATAAAAAAAAAATGGGGGTGAGGGGGGCATGTGCTGTTAGTTTCACTCAGTTGATTTACATTTCCAGTTAAAAACAAGATTCCTGAATGAGTTTTTTTTTTTTTTACTTCAGTGATAATATTACAGTTAACCAACCCAAAACAAGTAAGTTTGTCCTAAATAAAACGTGTTCCAGTCTGAACCCTCACAGTCAAAACATCCTTTCTTCACCTGCCAACATTTCAGAGATGACCTTGACCAGCCACACTGGAACACAAACACTACGCAATGTTCCTTCCTCACACTAGTGTGTTGCAACAAAACAGACTTTTCTCAGTCTGACTACTGAGTTGAGTGCAGTTCCCTAGAATTAATTACTATTCAGCAGAACCCTCTATAGTAAAACAGATTGCAAGAGAACTAAAGAGTGTAACTGAACTCTCAGTGTGACCATAAGTCAGTCTCAGGGGCTGATCCTGGGATTGTGTGTCTGTATGTGCTCAGTGGTAAATATGTGTGTGTGTGTGTGTGTGTGTGTGTGTGTGTGTGTGTGTGTGTGTGATCCTACTCGTCCAGAAGGTCTTCTCCATCGATGTATCTGAGGCTGCGGAGGAAGGCCAGGGAGCTCAGAGTGTGGGAGTGTCTGATCCGCACATACCCCGTCACCCTCTGGATCAAACCAGTGAAACTCTCCAGCTCTGCCACCATGTTGTCTAAACACACGCAGACACACTCCTGTTATTATCTATTTTCTCACCTGTCCTATTACTTTATGTATTTATGCACTTTTAATTATTAATTTAACCAGGTTCATATCACTATTAACCAGGTTTGACTGAACTGTAAATCTCTCTTTTATATTAACTTGTGGAACTTGTATATTTGAGGTATTTCTATAGAGATGTGTTCCACTGAAAACCTCTACAATGAATAATTAATGAATAACTACCTGCCAGAATCTCCTCTTCTACCTACTACTCATTTCCCACTCATTTTTTCCCCTCATTTGCCAGACTTGCTGAGAAACACCTGGAAATTATACATTTCCGAGTCTTTCCAGATCTTCTGGAAGCTGGTCCAGGCTAATCCTGACACTGCTTCTAAAATACAAAAACTGCTTTAGTCTCAAATTGAACATTCAAGTCAAGAGGGGCCGCTGAATAACATCTTTGTCATTATGTTTTTAGCCAATAAGCAAAGTGAATACCACCATTCATGAGAGGATAAAGTTCCATAATGATGAAACTCAGATCTGATGTCAAACATTATTTTCTGTTTTTATAGTACCAAACATTCAAAGATGGTGGTACTCTGCAACAAAAAAGTGTTTCTTCGTGACTGGAGTAAATGTTATGAAATTCTGTAAAGTTCCCTGTTGATTTCCCCAGGCAAGGAACTAACCTCTTTCGATGTCGTCAATCGAGGCTTAACACTATGTAACCAACAGGTCATTATAACTGTCTTAGACAAGCTGAGAAACATGTAGGATATGGTGAAGTGAGAATGAACTCCTCTGTACTTACGGCCTCTGCGGATGTTGATATGCAGGTTGCCTTTGATAACAGTGCAGCCTTTGAGAGACTGAGCAGCGTCCATGGAGTCGATGACCTTCTCCTCACACACTTTATCACAGAGACCATCACAGGCTGTGCAGAACATACTGGAGACAGACAGTAAGAGATAGTGACACAGGAGACAGTAAATGTGCAGTGTGTCTTTTCACTTTTCCCATTTTTTTAGCTGAAGTCTTTAAGCTCTCCCCTGACCTTTCTGTGTTTATTTCTGTCCCTGAGAAATTTTACGCCAGTGTTTCACAGGACCAGCTTAATGACGTCTAGGACAGATTCCAAGATTTAACCAGAAACTTTCATGATATAAACAAATGGCCCTTTATTGTAGCTCTATTACACTCTGTTCTTGCCCTGATGAAACTTCAGAATGGAGACTAATAGCAGGGTGTGGAACTGGTATCAGTGTCAGGCCAACAATAAGAGTACCTCCACTCAGTCACTCCATTTCAGCCTGGCTCAGGCTAGACTGCAGCTCACCTATTGGGTGCGGTGCGCGTGTACCCAGATGGGCAATCCGGCATGCACTCTCCACCGTGGATGATGAAGCTGTCAAATTCGGGGAGGTGGACTTTGGAGCAAAGCTCGGCACTGATGCAGCGCCAGCCCTCGAATTTGTAGGTGCCGGGAGGGCAGTCGGCCACACAGTGCCCTTGGTGGTAGTAATGTACGCACGCAGCACATGCTGTGTCACTACCGGGAACTGTGCAGCTGCCTAGACACTGAGGGTGGCAGCACTCGCCGGCCGCTGTGCACGCTCGCCGTCCACACTTCTCAGGGCACTCTGGTAGGAAGACAGAGAGAGAGGGGGAGGGGGGATTATTTATCAGTATGAGCAAATAAAAAACAAAACATAACTGACATCACGAGACATCAGGACATCCATCCCATGTTACTCTATATTAAATATGTAGTGACATGGAGATGTAAGCTTTTCTTGCCACTTGGATTCCTTTGGTAGAATATCCACTGATCTGATACATTATATTTTACATATTTCAGTTGCACAGACCACACTTACTGGGCTATATGAAAATCAGTAAAGCAAGTTTTCCACTGAATAGCTTTGCATTAATGAAATACACTCCACACCAGAGCTTCTGGTCCTTTAATGGTTTCCTAAAATGTTTAATGTGTTGAACCCTATGGTTTTGTTCAGAGTGTCAACCTAGACCTGTCCACCTGTCCAAGGACTGACCACCCTCTCACCCACAGCATGCACAGAGATGTGGTACAAGCAAAATGTCAGATGTCAACCCTGACAATTAGGATACAGTTCTAGCAAGATAATGGAGCACAATGTGGTGTTTTTAATAGCTTCTAGTCTACTTTGAGAACAATGGGCAACGATTAATCAACTGATAGAAAAACAGTTGGTAATCATTACTGATACTCTAAATCCAGCTAAATTCACCTAAAATGTGAGGATTGGGTGCTTTTCTCTGTATTAGGTCTTTGCAGACTGAATATCTTTGGGTTTTAGATTGTTGGTTAGACCAAGTGGCTCCAATTTTTTTTTTTTAACATTTTATGACATCTTATAGACTGATCCAAGAAGATAATGCTGCATCCCTAGTTATGACAGCAAAAAAACTAAGTGGATCAATCATTGACCAATAGAATAGAATAGAATAGAGTTTTATTTGCCATTTGCACAGATGCATTGCAGTACATGTGCATTGGAATTCTTGTGCATCCCCCCGAGTCAAGCTTACTAAAAAAGTTAAGAGAATAAATTTTACTTGTAAATACCCTGATCGGCCACAATTGATCTGCTCAGGGTTCCTCCTGTTCTTGTCATCCACATCTAGCAAGCAACAAACACAATTTTCCCACACAGTGAAGTGGCATTTTCCTATTTTAGCTAAAGTAAGAGCGTAACAAACAAACACAACCAGCGAGTCCTCAGCTTAAATTAGCCTCTGGCTCGATGCTATTGGCTACAGCCCTTAACAAATGATTTGCATTTACTGGAATGACTGACAATGCATGTGTACACACATGTGAACCCGCCCAGATTAGAGCTTGCAAAGGACCAAAAACAGGCACTTACAAGTAAGGAAAGCAGGCTGCTTCATATCCAACCAGCAACACTGTGTGTATGTTTCTTTTGTCTAAAAAAAAAAACAACATGTAAATGCAGCTAACAAAACCAAATCCAACAAACAACAACTCTGAGCTTTTGTCTAGCACAGTTGTTGGTGTTGAGCCCAGTAGTGCTGTGTGCAGTTCATCCAAGATCCACCATTTCCAGTCCGGGTTTTCTGACAGGCACTGCTACAAATACCTCTTCTAGTTGCTGTGGTGTCCCTCTAAATAAGAGGATACTGTGACTGATGGCAGGAAAAACTGATTGAGGAGCACCAGAAGGAAAACACTGGACTGATCTACGTATGGAACGGAGCCACAACTTGTGGCAGTCTTTGTCTCTGCAGCAGGGGGATTTAAATCAAGAATGATGGAGACAGAGGGCAACCATATGCTAAAGCAGCTAAATTCAGTGGTCGACACACACCTTCAAGCAGAGAGTGGGGAACTAAGTGATGCTTTGCGTTTGGGTCCAGTATGGGCCTTCCTGAAACTCCTAGGAAATACCAACAACAGAGGCATTTAGCCCATTACCACCACACAGTCACTGAGAAAGAAGCAGAAACTTGCTGGAAAAAAATCACAGTTTAGCATCTACCCTGAACCCAGATTTAGTGACTAACACTGATCCACACTAATTGCTATGGAAACACTCAAATCACTGCTTGAAATCATTTGTGTGTGTTTGTATGTGTCCTGTAAGACATAAACAAAGGGATATCTGAACGAACAACAGCTAGATGAACAAAAAACCTGTAATTTTGATTATGTCATCTGCTTAGGTTAGCCACGGGCTGTGTTTAAACAGAAACCAAACAAAGCAAAGTTATGGGAAATTGTGTTATTCATAGGAAGTGGAGTGATAAAACAGTGGAACACGTTTCAGCATATTGCCTCCACCAGCTCTGTCAAACAAACTGAAGACACCAGGCCAGAGGAGATGCCTACTGCTACCACTCATACTTATATTTCAGTGATTTATCCAGAAAGACTCCGGAATCAATGCCATCATACTTAACGTACGTAAATTTGCTTTTGTTTTATTACTGTATTCAAAATGGGTAAATTGATGCTGAAAGAGCTGGACGCTGTGTGTGAGGCTCTTTGAAGAAAAGCCTCCATAAAAACAGATGTCAAATTGGAACAGGAAGTCATTCCCGGGGCCTGGAACACAACGGAAAGGTTCCAACCATCTGCTTGATCTTTTACCTCTATAACTTGGAGCTCAACACTTGAGGAAGTGTGTTTTTCACAAAACATGTCTTCACAGCTGTGCGCCTGAGCCTGGACCAGAAACTCACCCTGCAGGAAAACACTGCTCTCTTATCGGCTAATTGTTGCAGCTCTCATATAATAATAAAGTTTAATAATAAAGTTTGTTTACATAGCATGCAAGGAAACAATTTTTTAAGTGTCTTAGCATGCTATTACCACTACTCAGAGCATTGTGCATTTACCCTTTTGTGTTCATGGAGATGACTGTCCAAAATTAATAATACCAATTTATTCATATTAACTCTGAAATTATGAGTCGTTCATTTTTCAATTTTTCAGTTTTACAATTCACCAAACCAGAAATACAGTACCAGCCATTTTAAGCTACAACCCCACAAAAGCTACTACTGATTGATTTTTTGATTTTCTGAGTTTGCACACGCTGCAAAGGCTGTTGGTCCACACTCTGACCAGACACTGATACTAAACACAGACAAACTGCCTCGATTGAGAAACCGATCCAGCACACCTGCTTGGGAAACCCCTAATTGTAATGTCAACTGCAAACAATAAAAATCAACTGAAGCGTCTGTGTGCTGCCAGGCCTTCTAAGCTCTCTGATCTGTTTTTCCATTTTCTGTTAACAAAAGCGAGTGACTGAGTCTGAATTCAGGAAGAAGAAATCTACTGTCCTCACCATATGACAAAAAGTCATCACCGGGCAGTGACCATGAGATGACCTTCCAGCCCGCCTCTCGACTGACAAGGAAGCCAATCAGAACCTTCAGACTGTGTGGTTCTACCAACCATTCAGCACGCTGTTCGTGCTCAGTCGGAGACAACCAGTGCTGCATTTCTCTGGTACACAAAGTTCTTTCTCTGCTCCGAGCCCCTGCCGCCCCCTGACTCCGTCTCACCCTTTGACCTCTTCTTGGAAAGGAATAATTTTGCGATGTGATAATGTACAGCCTAGGGGCAGTAGGGGAGAGGAAGGAGGTAATCTCTGTCTGAAGTTTGGCTTAGGTTGGAGCTACTAGTCTGAAGCCTCCTCACAGACTGACGGACCAGTGTAGGGTAAACAGAGGTGGAGGGGTGGATGGGTACATTGTGTACATCAGTGTTTCACTGGATGGCTGCTACCATAATAGATTCCAGGTTTTATCCTCTGTCTCCTCCTTACAATGCTTTCAGAGACAGGTTGATGCATAGCTGCAGCATGAGAGGAAGAGGATAGGGTAGAGGAGGAGAATGTGTAGAGGATGGAAGAAGAAGACAGAGGAGGAAGAATGGAGAAGGAAGGAGTTAAAGATGAAAATAAGGAGGTGGTAGAGGAGGAGGAAACTAAATACACCGTTTAAAACATTGTGTCTTTCCGAAACCAACGCACGCACACGCACAGATGCACGCACACGCACAAGAACAGAGACACACACACACACACACACAATGGCAGGGCTGCCAGCTGGGGCAGCCAGACAACACAAATGAATACAATACAATACAGGACTAAGTGGGTGGTGAACAGAAAAGTGTGCCATTTAAGAACATATAGAACCGTATCTCAGACTCACATGCAGTACTGTACCACGTGACTGCATGTGATTTATGGGAATTAAATGAGATTATTCAATTGATAACATTAGGACAAGATATTTTCTAGCTCAAAGTGATAAAATGCCTAGAACTCTGATGATTTTTACCAAGAAAAATGTGGTTGTTTAATGAAGGGCTTATTTATACGTTGGATTTTTATGATTTTATTAATGTATATTTCTACAAAGTTATTATTTCTTGTGTCCTTACTTTGGTCTGAAAGGGTTATTAGAAACTTAAAGGGTGGGTTGTAGAAATTTACTGTAAGCTGCGCAGTAAAGCATTTCACCTTTTCCATTCTGTCATTACACAGCACTCTGGCTGTGGGATAAAGATCGCTGCTGTGGGTCAAAAAGCCAATTCAGGGCTTCCAGGGAAACAGAAATACCAGCCCAGCAGGAAGGTCGGCTGGGAAACTCACACCAGTCGGCGGGAAAATGTCTGGGTTGTTGTTTCTAAACTAATTTATTCTAGCAGGCACCTCCACAAGTAACAAACACAAGAAGAACTAGAGACCATCCTGCGATGGGATCACACCAGCTACAACACCAAGTCGGTGTTTTGTGCAATGGAAGACACAACATGATAGAAGTGAGTCTGGCAAAATAGGTGAACTTGGCCAGATTTCTTAAGATTTCTTCAGCTCCCCTCCTCGTGGTGATAGGAACAGGATGTACCACACAGACTCAGAGTTGCTGTGATGACGCTCCAGGCTTAAACAGTACGTACTACTCAGCAACACAGCACATCAATAACAGGGAAAGGCAGATGTCTAGACTGATGACAGCACAGTTGATTCAAAAACACAGATAGGGATCTGCATTGGCTTCGATTCCAACAGCACCAACCGGAAACTCATCAGTTATTACTCCATAACTGACTATAGTTTAGGATAACCATTGTCTCAACCCAGTGCCAGACCCATTCAGTACAGTAATGTTACTTGCCAATATAAAAGGTCTGTTCTATTATGCTGAAACATTAGCGCATCGATGTGCCGAAATGAGAGATGTGATGAAAACTATCACGTCAATTGTGAAGTGTGGCAACACATCTTATTTCCAATATTCCATCTAGGTCACTGACCATTAAATGTTAACGGTTAGTGAATTAGCTATGCTGACAATGCTGAGCCTCTCTGTGAAAGCTAGACAAACAGCTGGTTGATTTAGCTGGCGAGCTAGTTAGCTGATGCTGATGTATCATATAAATGCCATGTCAATGTATCATGAAATGAGAATGGATTAGTTTAGCGTCACTAGCCCAACTGTGCTAGCTAGAAGCTGATGATATTACACTGTATGATGTTTCAAAAACATATAACATTCATCGAACTAGCCTCCCATAATAAACAAACCAGATGAATGGTGCAACTTTAGTGGTACCAGCTAATCAAGTTCAGCCTTGTGTATGTCACGTCACTGATACCAGGATGCTCGCTCACACATAAGCAGGGAGTGTGAACATGCACGGGAACATGAGCAACAGGATGCTGACCACAACAACCAGTGTCATTAATAACAAGTGTTTTCTGCATGTTACAAAAAGCACCTTTAAAAGAGGAGAGGGAGGAGCAAAATCCTATACAGGATCCTATATCTTAAAGACGCCCTCCAGATATGTTGCAAGAATTATTATAATATGGTTTGAATAATCATTTGTTCTGATGAAGGGTTTTCACAAAAAAAGTTAAAATTACCTTGGCTGAAGATTCTTAAAATGACTTCTCATTTCACTTTGTTAAGAAATCCTGAATATCTTCTACTTTAAAAGTTGAACTACAAGACATAAGATGACTTCTTCAAAGTACAAGTCCCAAAGTCTCCTCATCATATTTGTGTACGTTGTATTTTGGACCATGACTGGCCTTGTAAACTAGTTGTGATTTCACAACATCATCTTGTACGTACACATCTAAAACTCAGGTGTAAGAAGAGAAGCGAGAAACTTTCCTTCCTCAGCAGATTAATGTGGAAAAAAGGTCTTCTAATGTCAAACTCTGCACATACATCCTTCTGCACAGTGAGTGTAGAGTAAAGAAACACATTTTTTTTAGCAGTGGCAATACTTGTTGCAGGAATTGGTATAATGGCTGATATAGACGGTAACCCTCGCAATCAAAAGACATAGCTGAAGACGTTCTGGTTGGCAAACAAGGAGAAGTGGCTTTGAGGCCTGGGCTGGTAGATATAGATAAAAAGAGGGAAAGACTGATTATTGGAATGACCCTGTTAATTGTCTATCACTGTCTTTTATAAATAATATTCGAAGAAAAGTTCAGATTTTATGAGTAACATTCAATAAAAAGTCCAGATTTCCTGTAAATGAATAAGAAACAAAAACATGAATGAAACATCTGATTCAAATATTTACCATGTCACTTAAATACTATGGCAATGATTCGATATAGAGCTGTGAGGGATCAGACCTTGACCTTCCCTCACCACTCACAAAAATAACCAGAGCCACATGACTGTCTCTGTTACAACTCAGCAGAAGACAAAAGAATATTGATCTGCACCATTTCATTCATCAGTATTCAGCGCTAATTCACTGTATGTGCTCTACAGCTATGATTCAGCTATGACTCAAATGGGTCTACAAACAATTGGTTTGGCCCTGGTCTATCTGTAATTTCATTTTTTTTCTTTCCATAGACCAGAACATGTCAAACACTCTTTGTATTACCAGGTGAGTGTCTGCTGCCTTGTCCTTTACATTTACATGTTTCCAAGCTCACTTTGTTTTTGCCATTTTTTGAAGGTTTGGTGTGTGTGACTGACTGTGGGAATCGAGTGAGAGTGGAATTATACTTGACCTATTTCCAAACTCCACACACTCCAAGCCCTCCCAGTGTGTTCCATACTGAGGCTCAATTGTGAGGTAAACAACACCAATACAGTCTCCTCAGGCAGAACAAGAAGTTGATGATGGACAGAAAACACAACAATATTTCAGTGTTTCCAGTCTCATACAAAGCATGCTCTGTTACAACCAGAGAGTCTGTTAGTGTGTAGGTTCAGTCAGTGAATCAGTCATTCAGAAAACCAGTCAGTCAGTCAGTCAGTAGCATGTGTCGTGTCCACAGGCTGATTCGCATCAGCAGAACAAGGATCTCCATTCACTCAGTCCATTCACAGCTCTACATGACTGACCAGTACTGCCCCGTTCATCTCTTGAACCTCCCAGCAGATCCCAGAGATCACAACCTGCCAATCAGTCTGGCCTGACAAACAGACTGCACATCATCAACCATAAAAGCTGCACTTAGGCTGGCGAAATCCATGAACAATGGAAATCCCTATATTCACACAAAATAACACAATGTACCAGAATTACAGAATCACTGGCATTAATTTAGTCATGTAATCATAACCTCTCAATGGTCAATGGTCAAAACACACTGCTTCACATTTTATTTAGCAGACGTTTCAGAAATTTCTATAAAGGAAGGAAACAATTATTGGTCACTGGGAACAGGGCAGATGAGGTATAGTTTTCATTGGCTGGTACACAGTAGGTTTTTTCGGACACCCATTAGATGAGTCAGAGACAGCTTCACCAGGTCCTTTAAATTATTAAATTAATTATGTGTAAAAGGAACTCCACAAGGCTTCAATGTAGAATCAGATATTTAGGTAAGTTTAACACCAAGGCAGATGCTCGAACAAGTACAGGCAGTGTTCACATTAAGCACCAGATGTTTAGAGCAGGTAAGAGCTGTAGTTTGCACACTGCTGCTGAAAGGAATATCAAAAGTAATACTGGATTTCCTCTTCCTCCTCCCCCTCCCTCCTCCTAGCATAAGGGGGTGTCCCACAGGAGATGTGTGGTCTGAAGCTTCCTGTTGATAATTACAGTCTGTTCAGAGGGAATAACACTAACAGAGGTGAAGCACTCACAGAACGCCATTCCTGTTAGTGATGAAAAGCTGTTAGTGATGAAAAGCTGGACATGCTTCTCTCCTTGGCTCACACTCTCCATAAAAGGGGATTCACACAGGTTGTGAAGATCCTGCCGCCTGTCACCTCATCACCAAGATCTACTGCAGCTTCTGAGACTGTAGATCAAATCTTGTTTCTGTGCTTGAGTGACGTGACAGCATGAATACAGGTCAATAACTACAGTGTCTGATGGTTTAGAGTGGTGATTCACAGCCAGGGGATTTGTACCCCAAGAGGGTGTTTCTGCAGTTCCTTGAGGATACGTGGCAAGATTATAGAGTACCTAAATTAATTTGATAATATATATATATATATATTACAATGTATGCATATACTGAGTCGGCTGTACCATCTGAAAACCATGTATCAGTAGAGTGCATCAGGAAGCAAAGAAGCTAAAACTGGTATAGTAGCAAAAGTAATTGAAAGAAACAGATAAATGGTTGAAATAACTCAAATTGATGGGCAAACAGTTTAAATAGTTTGCTAAAAGTAATTCACCAATGGTTGCAGTAAATGCCAGTGTCAGTGAAGGGGTACTTCATCTGATTGGGCTGTAGGGATTGACCTGAAAAAAATGTGGTCAAGAGAAAGTTACCAGAAACAGAAAAGTTGTTTAGACCAAGTCTGTACAAGCATATGTCCTAATTTTGGAAAATCCATGACATGAAAAAAAGGTCAAACTAGAGGGCTAAAGATATACTGTGGTTTATTGTGGAAATGATAAAGCATCTGCAAGGGCCTGTATTTGTGTGGGCATGTTGCTACAGGGTACTGGTGAGAAGATGAAATACGAACCAGGAAGCCCAGTGTGAAGGCTTATCAGAGACGAAGACAGAAGACAGCAGGTTATTCTCCTTCAAGGCAGCACTGTACAACTCTGGAAAATTGTTACAGCAACATTCATCTCCTCCACTGACTTTTTTTTAAAACTTTCCCACACTTTTTCTCTACAGTTTGAAATGATCAGTGCACTTTTATTAGAACTGTCAATGTACTGCCTGCTGTTTACGACAAGCTCTTGTAAACTGTCCAGGTAACAGCCATGTGTTACCCCGGTGCCTCTAGCCCCTTGTTAACGTTGTGCCAACTCATCCAGGTCCCCAGTTACGTCTAGTTGCCTGATCACAAAGAAAAATTGTCAAGGCATATTGAAAACATATCTTGTTTAAGCTAGTGTAAACACAACAGTTGACCTTGTGAACCATGTTGGGAACTAGTATCTCTTAGATCAGCTGACACTACAGGATAATTACAGACAAAAGGAATTCCTGGCATCCTCCTGCTGACTGACCTGAAAAAGACAAGACAAATCTAACGGACAGAGGGTTGCAGGAACAATGACAGACAATAAGAATCACTTCTGATGGTGGAGGTCAAGGGACAAGGGTGTTGACAGCTTAGATGGACTGGCCACACACACGCTATGCATGCTACCCAAGAATATGCATGCTAATCAAGAATCTGTGTGTAAAGGTGAGATCTTACACACATTAAGACAAGAAATCACTCACAACCCAATTTTACATTTAAAAGAAAGTTCACTAAATGCCCAAACTCTAGTGTAGAGTGTTTGTGTATCTGTGTGTGTGTTATTGAGATGGCATTGAGGGTGTATTATACAGTATCATACTTCCTGATATGTATTCTGTGGCAATGGCCCTTCACACACTATACAACCCAGGCCATTTTAAGCTCCGAAACCTTTACAGTGTTTATCCTCCTAATATTATGTCTTATTGTGGCAAGATGTCAAATTTGAGTAAATGACAATACAGTCTAACCACTTAGGGATCACTTGGTATACTCGTTTTCCACATTATATTCTTCATCACTACATCATCTTTTACTGTTCTGAAATTGCTTGTAAAATAATTAAAACATCAAACAACACGATATAAGTAATTAAACCAGAATTAAACCAGTGTTATTACAATTCTGACAAAATATAACACTGCAGCTGGTCATGAGAAAAGGAGGTGGCACTAAGCCCAGGGTTTCCATATCAGTAGACACCGTGAACCCAGTCCTCACCTTACTGTCGCTAGTATATTTTCACTTGGACTGTGTCCCTCTTAATCATATTATTCTATTGTTAGATTTCAACTCATTAACTGTGCTGCCCTACAGTAGAGTCATTTCTCAAACCTGTGGAGTGAATCGACTTGAATCAAGTCAGTGTCAAACACAGGCTAGTTCTGAAGAAGTCCTGCAACCATCTAAAGCAGGGGTATTCAACTAAATTTCCTCAAGCAAACATCATAATGTCAAACATTATGAATGAATATATATATATATATATATGTTTGCACAAATTTGATTGGCTGAGCAGCGTCACGTGGAATGGCTCAACTCGCATGCAATTAGGACAGCGTCTGGGTCCGGACCCGGATCGCAGTCCGCCTGTTAGTGACCTCTGATCTAAAGACTTACATCAGTCCGCTTTTAGTCTATATGTGCATTCAAAATCTGTGAAATGCAAATCATGATTGCTAATTTTGTTTACTTCAACCACACACACACTGCTTCAGAAGGAGTTGTCTACATTCCTAAGTCTTGTGTTTACTTGGCACGGGAAGACAAAAATATCCCTGGAATTTGATGGAAAGGATGAAGGAGGCCGAGTATAAGATTCCCATTCACATTGTGGCAGCCTGGTCTGGTTAACTGGGCGAATGACCTACAGTATCTCTCTGGCAGCCTTAAAGCATGTTGGGCAACTTATTACAACCAGAATTCGAGGCCTGGATGTTTTGCAGAGTAACCTAGCTTCCTTTGATGACAACAGATTCCCAAAGCTATTCTTTTCTAATATATCGTCAGACCCTCTGACCAAACCCAACCACATTAACAGTTTCACTCATTTTGGACATGGTATGTAAAAGCAAAAGCAATATATTACTGTACAGATTAGTTGATTTTAGCTGGAGGTTTCTCTGCCATGTTGCTAGAACAAAACTTCAAATCAGAGGCCTACGTTTAGGCTGCTATCTGTGTGTGTTTGTGTGTACTAGGTGAAAGTACAACCTGCGCAACCCTCCCAACAAAAAGTACAGAAAGCTTCAGCTATAAAGTAGGGGACTCAAAAATCTCCAACAGGTCCAAAATTTTGCAACTGCCTTTTTTTTCTCTCTTCCGTTGTTTCTCTTCTCTGATCATAGCAGAATAAATTATGAAAAATCAACCTTTATAAGGAAACAAACTATTCTCCGACCAAATCCAACCAGCCTCAAATCCACAAACAGGAGACTCATCTCGGTCCCTGGTCACAGCTCATCCCAATCTGACGGTGTTAACAGAGCACAATTAAAGGCCACATAATTACAGTAGGCACTTCAACACAGCCAAACCAGTAATGTTCTCTTCCAGGAATTCCAGGGATGGGTGTGACTGTTCACTAAAAGTAGTCATGGATGTGCCTGGTTTACAAAGCAGTCCCTATAATTACCAGTCCTGACAGCCTCTGGGTTCTGGGTCAGGGTAAGGGGTGCAAGACTAGTTGTGTATCTAGTTGTACTGTGATTTTAGTGGTGATGATCAATAACTGCTTTCAGAACACATGCTGTAGGTAAACCCAATGAAGCTGTTGTTGCAATCCCGAAGGACACGGTCATCATATTTAATTATGACATTTTACTGATTGCTTACAAAAACAGTGGGTCTGACCTCCACAATCATTTTACTAAATATGACTCAAATTAGACCTTTGATTTGCTGTTCCAAAGCTATGATTCCAAACAAAGGGCTGGTTACACCAACTATAAGTAGTTACAGTGTAGAAAACATAGTGACCTATATAAATTGCGGAGGAACATTCTCAAAATAGGCACAAGTGATGTGTGGGCAACGCATGTTTATTTTGATAAATTCTCCTGCAATGATAGTTATCAGTAAGGACAATTACAAAGTTTTTTTTGTACCAAGTAGGTCCAAAAGGGCAGATAAATTCTACAAATACTAAAGCACCCAGAAAAGAGTCCAGTCAGTTTTTACAGTTTTTGGACCCACTCAGAGATGGACATGTGGAAAACCTGCCTGAACCCCATGTGCATACATTAGTGTTTTAAAAAGAGAGACCCGATCCGAGCACAGCCAGGCCCCACCCAAACAGACCCGATCCAAAATGTGGTCAACTCAAACCGACCCTAACAGAGAGAAAACACAGACACCAGCAGCAACATGATGTACTATGGATTAAAGGACATGTGTGTAGGATAATGGCATCAAGCAGTGAGGTTGCAGATTGCAACCAACAGAATACTCCTCCCATCATTCCTCCCTTTCCAAGCGTGTAGGAGAACCTACGGTGGCCTTCAGGTAATGTAAATATGACAAAAGCCCTCTCTATAGCCAGTGTCTGAGCTACAGTAAAAACATGGTCCAACAGTCCAACATTGTAGGCTCCATTAAAGAGGACTGCACTCTAAGTAGATATGAAGGGGTCATTCTAAGCTAACGAAAACAACAATTCTTTGCTTCAGGTGATTATACACTAATGAAAACATAATAGTGACTATTATATACTATTTATGCCAATAGATACCCCTAAATCCCACACAGTGGTCATTTAATCTGATCAATTCGCAAGCAGCAGTGGTGGAAAATTAATATAAATAATGTAAAAGTCCCATTCCCAAATCCTGCAGCAACAGTAAAACTTTCTGCAGCCAATCAGGTGACAAACTTTTAACCTATTTAACAACTGTCAATCAAATTCCCAAAAACTCTCATTTAGTAACAGAGCTCTTGTAGGTTACTGATTTTCCTGAAATAAGCTCAGCTTTCCTCATCTGAACAAAGCTTTAACAGTATATTAGACATTTTGACACATAGACCTGGGACTCGTGACAGTAAAACAAAACCCTACCTAACCCAATTAGACCAAGCAGAATTTAAACCTGAACCTGAACCCAGGTAGGGTCTGAAGGAGAAAGTGTAGCTGAAAGAAGGATCAATGAAGTAAGTGTGTTTCAGTAACTAGTTATGGAGGCACTGCAACTACTTCATCCACAGAACCAGGTCCCAGTCCAAAAACCTAAACACAATTTAACACTTAATATCACAAATCAACACTTCAACGCAGCGTGTGCTCATCGCAGCCACCTCATCTAGAACATGTTGGGACACAGCAAAAACTTTCAAGGTCAAGCACAGCAGCGATGGTTCACTATTGAAAACCCCGAAAACACCAGTGAGACGGAAACTGAGACAAGGTTAGTTCACATTAAGAAAATATATGTTTAAAAATGGCCTCGCATTTAGCACTCGAGAAGCACTGGGTAAATAAACACTGGACACACCACATCCAAAACCAACCAGAAAACAGGAGTGGGAGGGGGTTTGGGACTGAGTCCACAGCTCACTCTCTCTGTTGGACTCTCTTTAGCGCTCTTTCACATCCACAGCAATGTGTTTTCCTGCTAGACAGCTGATAGTGTGTTTCCTACATGTCAGCTAACATGCACAGTTTCACTGATGCTGCAGTAATGTGTTCAGCATTTGAATTCGCAAAATCAGAGTAGAACTTGTCACTGTAAAAACAAGTGTGTAAACAGTCTATTGTTATATATTAATTAAATGAAATTGTGTGGCAGAATTAAACAGACTTTTTTAGAGGTATTCTGCTACTAAGCATGTGATAATTTGATCCAGGTTTAATCAAACCACAGGTGTCACTCTACAAGGAGACAAAAATAGATCATTAATACATGAAATACACTATGTCCACTATGTCCATATGTGCACATTGCTTTTGCATACCAAGAATATTGATGCACGAGGTCCGTTTTTTCATCAGGATAACATGTCAGCTAAATGACTATAAATATAAATGAGCAAACACTGACGTCAAGTATGGTAAATTAATCTAGTGGCAGGCTAAACAACAACCCTGAAGACAATCCACCTAGTTTAATGTGTAATCCCTTCAGCCAGGGGTTAACAAAAGACAAAAATTCCTTCCAGTAAATCCCAGAAGACCTACTTTGTACTTTAATGATGTGCTTTCATCTCCTCAGACCATACAAAAGCACCGGAAAAACATCCCCCATGCTGTTCAATGTGTGAGCATGTGTGCGGGTTTGTGTGTTTGAGAGACACAGAGACAGAGAGAGAGAGAGAGAGAGAGACAGAGAGAGAGAGAGAGTGTGTTTGCGTCCCAGCATGCACGGACATGGCTCATCTTTAGAGGAAGCCTATGAGTTATGAATGAGACAAAACACCCAAACCAGATTCCAAAAGACAAATGAGGGAAATAAACACGGGAGAATGCAGCCCCCACCGCCACGACTAAAAAACACGGCGCTTTCCCAGAGAAGGAAACAGGCTTTGAACCCTGTTTTCCCTGTAACAGTTTTATGAATGCATCCAGGCTGAAAGCATGTCCTTTATATTAACTCAACAAAAACAGGGCTAGCACTTTTCCCTTCCATCATTTATTGATCTGATGAATGACAGGGTCTGAAAATAAAATGCCTCTGAATACAAAGTTGACTCTCGTATCAACACAAAATATGGGCTATGAGCAAGGCAC
This sequence comes from Toxotes lorentzi, assembly GCA_037833715.1. Classification (NCBI taxonomy): domain Eukaryota; kingdom Metazoa; phylum Chordata; class Actinopteri; family Toxotidae; genus Toxotes; species Toxotes lorentzi. The sequence continues at coordinate 6,217,963 of JBBMJY010000001.1, read as the reverse complement.
ACATTCAAACAATAGATCCCAGATCAGACTACTGAAGCTTGATACAGGGTGTTATCAGAAGATACAAATCATAATCATGATAATACAGTTCTCTATAGTCACAGTTTCTGCTGCTGCTAGTACAAAATCAACCAGACATTATTCCAAGCACAGCAGCACCAAGCCTACGTCTTTTTATTGCTACATACTACTAACACTCATGATGCATGTACAGCATATGTGTAGGCAGCCTCTGATCTGCAGGTACTGGAGCTGCCAGACAACAACTTGAGAAAATCAGCACTGTTTGGTCAGCCTGCCCAACTACTCCGCTATTGGCCTTCCTCATTTTAATGAAGCCTGGCTTTACTACCAACAGACTTCTCCAATAAACTGCCTAATAAATGGCACAACAATGCAGTCTCTGCAATGAGAGCAGTAGAGCTCATGTTGTCTGAGATCAATTCTGTTTTAAGGCAGCAGCAGCGGCAACTGATGGCCCATTTGCCCTGGCTGACCCACTCCCGCTGGAGCCCGGTAGACCGCTTATGAATCTCCACAGGGTCATTCTTCACTTCTTTTATATTTAGCCTATTTAAACTGACTTAACAAAACATGTCAACCTCTCAGACAGGAGGATGTCAACTGAACTCAAACACATTAGCCATGCTTGAAAGTATCCCATCTGTCCAGCTGGTCCGGCTCTGAGATATAGCCGGGAGCAAACTGTAACCATGAGGCTTTCGGGCAGGAGAGGTGAAATTATCTGAACACCCATATCTTAGGATAGTAGATGAGTCTTTATTCTGCTGGTATTGCTGAGCTTTCTTTTTTTTTTTTTTGCTGTCTAAATGAAGAATACAATTTCTGAAATTAAAAAGGAAAGAGATTTTTCACCCAGGCAACACTTTAACTGTGCCGGCACCAGTTAGTCAAGAGTATAGTGGAGCAGAGGTCTGTGTGAATACATGTGTCTGCTGGACTCTGACTTCATACAGCTGCCAACAGGAAGAGTGGCCCCAGCACTAGTGCTCACAGTGGTGTCAGTAGTGCTTTTTGCAGCAGCAAGAGGTAGAAGTAACTGTTGTAGTCTTAGTGAGAGAAGTAGTAAAAGTAGTTGTAGCAGCAGCAGCAGATGTCTTAGTAGTTGAGGCAGTAGTAAGAAAAACAGTAGCAGCAGCTACCACAGTATCACTGGTGATAGCCTACAACTAATATTCAGTATTAGTTACTTACTAGTTAGTTTAACAATAATATTGATATCTACCGTATCTACCGATAGTGATTTGCAAAACACGTAATGCCGACATTTCAAGAGGGGGTGCATCTGCAAATAATTTCTCCACATCGGGATTAATTTATCAGCTGAAATCCAAACATCTCGATCGCTATGCTGAATACGAGGGGGATGCAGCACAGAAAAGGAAAATCCCTCCGAGCACGCCCACTCCGTCTGTGGTGAAGTTGAACATTTTATTTATTTATTTATTTTGGACTTTATTTTATATCATGCATTGTTGGAATGTGCTAAATAAATATTTTCATAATTTTGTAACTGATTCTTTGAAACATTCATATTAATTTATGCAATCGCAATGCCTTGCAATTTTAGTGAGGTTAGTACACAGTCATAGCCATAAATGCAATGGTACTAATAATTGGCATAATTTCTTTTGGTGTTTCGGTTTTCGGCCTTGGTTTCCTCATTTTCGGTTTCGGCCAGTAATTTTCATTTCGGTGCATCCCTACCTGTGACCGGTAATTTCATTGGTCTGTTGTGACGAGGCAAAATGTTTTGGCGGCATGAAGCTCGCTGGCCCGTAAAAATCTATAAATTAGCCGCATCATTGTTTAAGCCACACAGTTCAAAGCGTGTGGAAAACGTAGCAGCTTATAGTACGGAAATTACGGTATTTCCTGTCCTTCACCAACCCTGACCTTTTGAAAAACATGTTTTAGTTTAGTCTCAACAGAGTGGAGACAGACAGATGGCCTCTGACCAAAAGAAAGTGCACTGTGTCCATACAACACTGTTGCACTTGACCTCCTTACCACTGGCTGCTTGTGCAACTGGTATGCATAGACAAAATGTCTTAATGTCAATATTTTTATCATCAGTCAGATAAAAAATGTATGTCTGCATTTTATTGTGGCCTTAAGTCCAGGAAGTGACAACCTTCAAGCTACAACATTAAGATAACCAAAATCCCAAACAATGCCTGGTCTCACATTACAAATATTGTATTTGATAAACTTTCGCTCCACGTTCCTGTTGCTTGTAATGTTGATGATACAAAAATTGCAGCTCATCTGACTGATGAGAAGACACTATAAACACATAAACAACCAGAATTTTAAATGTAATATCCTTGCAGCTGTAGACAGGGCGACCTGTAGGTCACGATCCATATGATGATGTGGTTCTGACACATGCTCTGGATTGATACTGTCTTATTCTCTGTATTGTGTTTTCCTGTTGACGAGAGAAATGATAAATAGCACCAAGTTCTGCTACTCCACTTGACACCCCCTGGATCATCCTCCATCCTCCAACACATCCATCCATCAAACATGTCTTTCTCCAACATATTCCACCTCTGAATTTCTTTTCCAGCATGCCCACACTCTGCCACTCCAACAACCCACAAAGCAGGCCTGGGATATGTGTGTATGTCAGACATATTTGCATCTCTGTAATTTGCCTGTTTACGTGTGTGCCTGCCTGCATCTCTGTCTGCGCTTTAAGTGCGTCTGATGATGACAACTGTGTGTGTGTGTGTATGCATGCATGCAATCCAGGCCAGTCCTGCGACAGTTTCATGTCACAAGACTGAAAACATCAACATGCTGAGTCTGCAGCAAGGCGCCAGTCACTAGGGAAACAATTCAGCCAGACACACACACTAAGTCAGCCAAAACACATCGTCTGAAACGCACCAGCAAAACAAGTCATCTAAAACACTGCAGTCGTAAACACAAAATTAAAGGAGAACTTCACACTCATTGTGCCTGGAGTAGTTTAAATAAACTCTAAAGCATTTACTCCTTTAAATCAGTTTGTTTAGGCAGGTCAGAATATTTGAAATGAACCTGAATGGCGCAAAATAACCACCACAACACACCTGAATATGTGACCTGCTGCCTTTTTTGAGTGAAATATGGTACACTGTTGCTACACATAGCCACGCTAAAATACAAGGTTGTTTTGTATTTAAGTTAACATACATTGCCATTTGACAACCTGTAAAAGCTGGTACTCCGAAAACCTTGCACAACAGCAGCACGGGCTGAGGCAAAATTGCAGTCTGAAGTGATACCTCTGTTTAGATCTTTCTTCATGTGTTCTTAACTTGGATAATCACCTGAGATACATTAGAGCAAGGATCTCCACATAAGTCATGCAGAACAACATCCAACCACTTTCCTCCTTCCTCCTTCCTTTAGCCAACAGCTAAAGTGACAGACAGCAGACCACAGCTACAGGCACGGGGTCGTTCCATTACACTTCCATATATCTACACAAATCAGGTCAAAGGCTAGATTGTTCAATCTATTTGCAATTCAAATCCCTGATGAGCTTTCATGTGTGACAGTCTGCTTACCTTTCTGGCAGTGATTTGAATTCCAGCAGCGGTAGTTGTAGTTGTTGTTGAACATGGTCTTTCTGCACTGAGGGTTGTTCTCCATGATCCCTGGACAAACATCGCTGCACTCCTTGGACTGCTTGTTCGCGGCAATGTAATTGTTGAATTCCGCGTCCATGATGAGGGACCAGTCTATGGAGTCCAGGTAGCACAGCTCAGGGTTCTTCTCAATGCGGATGGAGCCACGGGTGATGTTCCTCAGGTTGTACAGGCCAATGTCCTTCAGGCTGGTCATCTCAAAGATTACCAACGCGTAGTTGTAGAAAAGGTTACGTCCGCGGATGACGGTGAGGTTGGGAAAGAGCGTGCTCAGGCTGTCTAGTCCTGACACCCGAAATAGCAGCAGGTAGTCAGTGATCATAGTCAACTTGGGGAAGCTGAGGGAGCGGAAGACTTCCTGGTTGACATTGTTGTTTTTGTCACCAATGAGGAGAATCTGCAAGTAGCCCTCCACCACCGTACAGTTCTCTAAACGCCTGAATTCACTGATGTCGTTGCCAATGTCGATGCTGGGACCACAGACTGCAGAGGGAAACAAAAGGAGAGGGTACGATGACTGTGTTATAATCAACAATAACATAAATATCTAACACCTCATTTGGTTTATTCTTAATTATTTCTTTGCTGTAACCTTTTATTTAATGTTCCCCACAGGAATCATAACAGTTTCATCAGCACAATATGATGTTTTGGCTTAATCAAATGGCCCTGTCTGTCTTTTCTTTAAGCTAAGGAGCAAAACAATTACATGAGAACACATTCTTACAAATGATCTGGATATTTCCTCATTTTCTGACTCGCTCTTTGTAATTAATGGCTCTTAACTGTAACAATATATAAAACAATGTTCTCCATTCCTGAAATAGTGGTATTTATAAAGAGATGTTTATCCAATATACTTTTTAAATATTGACAGAACACTTGAGCTGTGCTGTTGTTGACATAACGTTTGTTGACATAACGTGTCATTTTTTATGCCAACTTAATATGTAAACACTTGACTCTGGTTCCATTCAAGCTCAGGTTAACGGCGCAATAAAGTTTAGATTGCTCTGATTTCAGGCTATTGTTGCTTTTGTGTCTACCTAACATGACCCCAGTTTTTTTGTTTCACAGTCTGCCTTTAAGAAGCTTTCATAATACAATGACATTAAAACGCCTATAAACAATTCTGCTATAAACAACATCATCCATAAAACATGGTCACGCTGTCAGCTGATTCAATACAGTATATGTGATGAAACAACTTGTTAAAGGGCAAGAAAGAATCATGGGGGAGTTTCACACAAACTATGGCAACATCATTCTTTATGAAACAAGAGTCTGCAGTCACGGCAGGAGCTCTGTAAGTCACAGTGATGATTTGTACTAAATGCTATTGTCACACCAACATAACAACAACAATGCTAATATGTTGCTTTTTTGGGTACAGTGTTTTATGTTCACTATCTTATTTTGGCTTTTTAGAATGCTAAAAAGCACTACACCCAAAGCACCACTGAGGCTGATGGGAATCTGTTTATTTTGTTACGAAACCACCAGTTATTACAATTCATCCACAAATGGTGACGCTAGAGGAAAAGTCGAGGGACGACCAATAGAATACATCATCTGGGAAGCCTACCCATCGAGTACATGTTGAGATATTTCATAGTTTAAGTGAAAAGTCAGGAGATTACCACCCTCCGTAGGATTCATCCTCTGGGAACCATGAATGTCATGGCAATCCATGCAATAGTTGTTTAGAAATTTGAACATTAGCACCATGCATAAAAACAGCTTGTGTTAAGTGCAATATAACGCCCTCTACTGGGAAAGTCTCAACCTGTATCAGTCTTTGTAAACATTATGATCCAGTTAAATGAAGAATTATCTACAGCACAAGTGAAATGTCTGGGCTTTTGATCAAAGGAAGTACAACAAAGGATAGTAGCTCTTTGATGGGAACAAATTGTAAGAACATGTATTTATGCTCCTTTATGTTCAACGTAAAATAGATTTGTTCACATTTGTTTTGTTTTTAACTCGTTGGGTAGTACTTTGTCATTTACTGAGACCGTCAGTACAGTCTGATTCTATTTCGACAAAGAAATACACTAAACCAAAACAACTACAAAGAAAAGTATGAAAAGTGGCACCGCTCTGGATTCTGTGTGGCCTCTGAATAATCCTGACCCACATCAAAAATTTGGTAAGGCATGATGGTGATGATTGGTGTTGATAGGTGGAGTGTTTGCCCTTCCAGCTTTTACTCCCACTTGTGCGCTGTACTCTAAACAATACTTAGCCTGAGGCCCCAGCAGCACCCACAGAAACATGGAGGCCATTATCGCACATCACTGTGAGGAGGATTTACACTTCAAAAGCTGCAGGGCAGTGAGTCATGGAAAACTCACACCAACCAGCTAACAGGTTGTCACACTACCACTTTAATGCTGGCCTATAAAGTTTTACTGTATGAATGTGACGGAGAGAGGTTCAGGAAAGACGATGCATTCTTCGTAAACAAGAAATTGTTTTCTTAATTACAACCTTTTATAATTAAACATTAGGGCTGATGTTGCAGGTTTAGTGAGTGCAAATAAATGTCAGTTTTATAGTAAGGGATTAAACTAAAAGCAACATCTGGAGAAAGAGCAATGTGCTGCTCACTATACATATTCCCACATCATGCATCATGCTAAATTTCAACGTGTCAATAAACATCTCCCCTGCAGGGCTACACTGATATAACTCTTGCAGGAGAGGCGCCTTGTCAAAGAAGGAACATCTCTGTGTCTTCCACGCCGACAAGGGGCATACAGTGAAGGAACAGCGCTTGAGGCCCTGCTCCTCCACACCCACCTCACATGGCAGCAATGCTGACATGAGTGAGACAGGTAGGGTAGAGATGGTGCATGTAGCCTGTTCCCCCACACCTGCCTCACAAGGCGATTATGCTAACTTGGCTGCTGACACGCAAGCTGTGCATGTGGCCAGCATAACAGCGGAGAAGCCTCACATCTTTCACCAGTTCTCATTCTGGCACGGCAGCTCCCGCATTAGGTGCGTTACCACTCTCAGCTAATGCTCCCCTCTGATGCACCCCTCCGTATGTCTGTCAGCAAGGATAGGTGAGTGACTGAACTGCAACCTAACCCATCCCTCTCAACCCAAGGACTTCACAGACTCCTTCAGGTTGAGAGTCATTTGACTGAAGCCGTTTTTTCCTCCACCTCACAGTAGCGAGGAGGAGAAGCGCGTTCACACTTTGTGCCCAGTGCAGATGCTCTCCTGCTCCATGGACCACACGGTGGGCCTGAGGAAATCCAGTCAGTTGTTTGTTTACTGTGGCACGTGGGCCCAGGGGCCTCTGCTGTCTGCTCAGCAAATTGCTCACTGGGTTTGGGATGCAATCTGCTGGAGCTATGAGATAGTAATATGAGAGTACATTGGTGGGTGCACATACAATCTGCTTGTTACACAAACAGGGACGCGCAGCAGTGCACAAACATGCAGAATATTCTTACTATCTGTCAAATCTGCCATTATAATAGCAAACTGCCAAGGTGCAAGCATGCCAATCAGATGGCACTCTGATTGGTTTAGTGCATCTTATGCCCAAAACACACCCATGATTAATTGAGAGACTAACCACAATCCTTACCAAGCACCTGGCACTGTGACCTTTTTTTTGTCTAGCAAAAGTAGATTTGGATACACACTAAATCCATTTGCTTACTTAGATTGTTAAAACAGAGCCTCAAGAGTCTGCTGGTGTCTGAGAAACTTATAGTCTTCAGCTAATGACAGAAAATATTAAATAAGCTGATTTTATGTTAAATTCATTATACAGTTCATGCACTGTTAACCTCAAGTGGATGTAAATTCTCACTTGTAAAAGTTCCTTATATTCAGTGTTACATTTCAGAGAAAAAAAACTGTAATCCCATTGTTATATTATATATATTATTTAGTTCAGTGCCACTTCACATATCTACCACTTCGCTCCAACTGGTCCACTCCTTGATCCGTCTCAATAACAGAAATACCTTCCAAAATCAGCAAAAGACACAAAGAAAAAGAGGGCCGATACAGATTGATATCTCCTCTGAAAACACACAACAAATTTGGGCCCATTTGTGAAAATTAACTTAGTAAACTGGCAAAAATGAGTTTCAAATTGTCCTATATTTTTCCCCAAAAGGCATGATTTACTTCAGTTAACTCTACAGACAACCTGTATACCCAGTGTACAAAAACTTTCCCAAAGTTGACCTCTTTCAACCCTGCTTTTGTCTACGTTTCAAAACACAGTGAAGTTGTCGCCAGTTGCCTGTAGTGTACTGTACCAGCATCCAGCTAAAAAGCATTAAATTTGAATTGCCTTTATTTGCATTAGGCATTTTAATTGGGGATAATCTGGTTCTCACATTAAAAAGAGGGTTAAGAGCTATACGTTTTTCAGCTGAAACTGCTGAGTATTTAAATATTATCCAGAAGGGATACAAGAGCATTTGGTGTGCCACTATAAATTGCCTTTGGTGTGATTTAAGGCAGGCAGTGTGCTGGTATGGCGGTTATGTCTTTCTCTATAATCTACTTGTCAGTGCACACTGTCAGCAGCCCTCAGCCAGCTGCATACCTGTTAATTCAATTCCAGCACCCAGGCCTGCAAAAAGACACACTGACTAGCGATGTTACATCACCACAGCCTTGACGCTTCGCCCTCTGTGGCCTCACTGCAACGCCAGCATGGCCATCTTTCATGGGAACTGCTCCTGACCATGCTCGTGAAAATCCTAAACAAAAGTTTCTGTTCAAAATTTACATCCTGTGCACCAGCAAAACGAAAATACGGATAGCAGGTGTAGCAGCTTAATAACTCCCCCTCCCTCTCGTCCCACAATGACACATTTTAAAACAGCTGAGTACACAAGCCTATCTCTCTGCAGCTTTGATGAGCCTCCAGATCACATATTTACTTTTGATAACCTTTTCCCAGCTGCCTGAAGCACCAGACTATCCATAGACAATCAGAGGAAATCCACTAGAAGCCCCATATCACACGAAATAGGAAGCAATACGCCTTCTAAGCTGGTGCTTCATTCACTGCTACAAGACTGCAGCAAGTCTGTTTGCTCCTCATTTCCATCCTGTTAGTGAGAGACTGCCCGAGGGGGAATGTATTCATAAATACTTTTCCACATGAGAGGCAAGGTGAGAAGAAATGCACCGGGAAGCATTAGAAAGAGATCATTCTTGACAGATAAAACTTGTTTGGTTCATCTGAAAAGCTGTGTCTGCAGCAGCAGAGCTGAACCTGGTCAACCCAAACCTGCCAGCTACCCTTTAGTCCCAACTGATACAGTAAACCAACAGGAATGCTCAGAGTTTAGCCACACAAGGAACCTTTAGACAGCGCCACATGGGACTGAGAATAAATGCAGGACTTCGATGGCAGCACCACTCTGCTTTTCCCAGGTTTGTCCTGTAACCACTGGGGCTAACAGTAAACCCCATAACACACAGTTCACAAGCTCCTCACTCTTTCCAATCAACAGAACTTAGTCTGTTTTGCTTGTGAATGTACTTTGGCTCGTTCTATTTTAAAACCCAGACCCCGGTTCAACCCCCTAACCCACCCCTCCCCAGCATGTCACGATGAATGGGATGAATCTGGAAGCCGAGTTTACAGTATAGCTGGAAACATGGAAAAATTTCAAATGGCAACACATAAATATAGAGGCTTTAAATTCATTAAATGTGAAGGTTTACAAGCTTACAGAAGATGTGAGTTTCAATATGCTGCCATAGTTAGGCACTACAAAAGCCTATGTGATCAGCGTGGTATCAGCTGATTCTTCAAAGTTCTGTCAAAGTTTCAACAGTATAGTTTACTTCAGTGGATCATCACTGAACCACAGTCCAGCCCTTGTGGTCCCCCATCTTTTGCCTGATGGGAGGATGTTGCTGTGCCTGATCAACTGCAACAGTCTGGTTTCATGGAAATATTTCCAAGGTCATGGTATACCCACATTTGTTTGGTAAAGGTGAATAAGTGACAACATACTGTTAGGAAAAAGCATCATGACGCCACTGGACAAACAGGCTTTCAGTAAATGTTGAGGGAGTGATATTAAAATGGGCAGCCTTTTGTAAAGAACACCTACACACAAAAGAGTGCCTACAAATGACAGTTAATGTTGTGTTTTTCCACTCAGGTGAGGGCTACGGTCAAGCTCTTCCATAGTACTAAATTAAGTGTAAATCCTTAACTTCTTACAGTATGCTGCTTCACTAAGATCCTGAATGAGAGGACTCTAAAACAGAATAGTGGGCTTCCCCATCTTTCTCTGATAAGTTCTGACCCACAGGACCTTGTCAGAGAAGGATGTGTTGTAATTTTTTAAAAATACAAAATAGTGTATAAAGACCTGAATTTGTCACGGTTCTTGGTACGTCAGATCCACTGACCATAGGCTTATGTTTGCCCACATTTTTGTAAAGGAGGACAAACACAACCAAACTCAATTATCCACTTTATGAATTTCTCAAATCATATTTTATCTGCGTTTATTTTTCCCCTTTTGCTGAGATCACAGATACCTTCCACTTTTTGTTGATTCTGATTCACCACACTGTGACTCAGAGTTGAGAATGTGGTGTATTTATAACTTGACTGACTTTCTCCATTGGCTGAGTCATGGTAATGTAATTACCAACACACTTCAACTGAGTTATTTTTGCGGTGTGTTTTAAAACCACATTACAATATCACAACTAGACTTTTCTGGTGCACACACACAGTATTCACCCAATCCAGGTTAACTACACTTATTTGCACTTTTGAAACAGTTAATAGCATATTAAATGCTTTTCCCACAAGGATAAAAACTATATTTCCTCCATACACATATAGACTTGTACTTTGTAATAGTTAATGTAAAATTAAAACCTTTTATATCCTATGTCCCCATAAGTACACTGTGATACACCACATTTATTCCTCTCTATTTCTTATATTTTCGCCATAAATGCAGAAAAGTGATCTGTAAATAGCCAAGAAAACACTGTCGTCACTATAATCACATAGTGTTCTACTAAATACACAATATATACTGTAACACAAGATGTTTTCACTTCAACGAAAGCCAACTTTGTTCAGCACATGTGAAAAGTGTATGAAAAGTGTAAAACGTGTAAAAACAATGTTTCCCCGTGTGTAGTAGAGTGGTGTAGCATTACTTACTCTCTGCGGTGGCGGGCCGGAGGCAGGACGACAGACCCAGCATCAGACCCCAAAACAAGGTCAAGCGGTTCCTTTCCGTTCGAGACCTCATTCCTGGATAACTAAATCCTCCCAAATCCTGCAAATAAATGTGCTGAGGGAAGAAAACTTGGGCAAAACCTGGTCAGAATTATTAAAACGCTTTTTAATCTCCAGCCAGCACCTTTTAGCGGTTAGCCGGCTAAAGGAGCTAAAAGCTAACGTTACTACTAGCAGGATAGCTCTCTCACGTTTTCTAATGGGAGTCTAATCGTGCTCCAAAAATCACCGATTTATTCCTCTGGCCAGAAAATGTGTATTCATAGTTCTGTTTATTCCTGCCAAAAACAACACCGCATTTATGTGTATAATGAAGCCAATGCGGCTAAACCAGCGGCGGGGATTCCTCTGTAATCCGCATCTTCACACTCCATATCTGGAGGAAAAAACGTTCAACGACCCGCTGCTGGAGGATCCTCAGGAGGCAGAAAACGGGTCAGACCCCGTTAAAATTGGGATGCAAAGAGATGGTCTAGGGCATACAAAGACATATTAAATTAGTACACAGCCCCCTTGCGTGAATGACACGACGTTTGTTTCGAAATATCCAGGATAAAATCTGGTTTCAGACCGCAGCCTCCTTTTCCTCCTCCTCCTCCTCCTCAGCCGCTCATCATGCACACACGCACCGCGTTGTTGTGGTAGCTGTAATTCGCCTTCATTTCAACGGAAAATTGAGTATTTGACCTTGCTGCTCCGGGTCGTTCAAGTCCTCTGGTTATTTAATGCCCTCCGTCGATAGACAGCTGAACGGGCCGCGCGGTCAGACAGATTAATGTACAGGTACATACACAGTCTCTTTCGGTCAGTCTGCAGTCTGCCGTGTTCGCTGTAAACACGGCGCCGTGCGCAGAGATCGTCTCCGTTTCAAAAGATGAATCACTCGAGCCTCTGCTCCGCCTTCCAGTCTGTGAAAGTGGGCGTCGCTCTTTTACTGCAGTTTAGCCACCGTAGGAGAGCAGTTACCATAGTGACTGACCTGGTACTCATCACAAGAAGGCCGGTTTATCTTTGTATGTTACAGCGTCTTGGACCGATTAAATTGTAAACGATTTCTGTAAGCGATTTCGCCACGTCGTGATTATCATTTTGACTTGCAACAGAGAGCAATTTCTCTACGCCACTTTTCCTTCTACCCTCACATCGGACACAGCAGTAAGGGTTATGAGGCGGACCGTTACTGATCAAACAGCAGTCCATAAACAGACACTCTCCACATAGACAAAATCATTCGTTTGTGCCCCTGTTCACACCATCCCGGTGAGAGATAAAAAATGTTGACAGAGTGAGACCTCGTGCTTCCCTCACCTCTCTGGTCACCGCCGTAGACACTCCGTTTACGACGAGGTGGGATGGAAATCCGGGATGCTGATCCAGGATCAGGGTTGTTTTGCTACTCACAAATTCACAGCGGAGGGCTGCCTATACTGAGATCGTGCCTGTCTGCACCAACTGTAATTAAACTCTTAATCAGTCTACGCAGTCACAGAGGTCTCTTTACTTGTATGTTGACTTATAGGCCCGTCATTCACAAATGTATAAATATTAGTCTTATATGTCACTGTCCATGTTAATTCATTTAAGTGTCTGTATTATGTCTGTCTTATCTAGACATCATCAATATCAACATGTGTCCACAGTTTAATGTGATCTATGGCTATCAAGCTGCTCCATATGTACTGTAATAGAAATCATATTATATATCGACTAACAAATAAAATCACAAAGGGACATGAATGTACGGGGGATTTTTCCACGCAACAAACATTTAGGAAAATTAGCCCCTCAAATGTATCTCATCACGTAAAGACACCGAAATGCTACCATCTTGAGGGCATATGTGGTTCACTGCAGGTCGCAGTGGACATAGACCCCCTAACCCTGGAGGTGTTAGTGCTTTGTCCAACCTGTAGAGATAAACAGGGATTTTTTGCGTGGCCTATTGAGCTAAAAAAAAAAAAAAACCCAAAACACACACACACACACACACACACACACACACACACACACACACACACACACACACACACACACACACACA
>JBBMJY010000001.1:6158483-6179932 GCA_037833715.1 Toxotes lorentzi | reverse complement strand
ATCACAGACTCATTTATACTGTGTATACATCATCTTTAAACCTTTAAACCACATACCTCATGTACATAATGCAAATATGAAGATGTTTTTATGTTTTCTATTTTCTATTTGTATTTTTATTATATTGTTCTGTTTGATATTGGAGTATATGTATATATTAAGGGGGGTATTGCAATATTTCTACTTTTATTTTCATTATACTTTTCTTTTTTTAAAAACTTTTTTTCTTCATTTTTTAAAATACATTTTATCTTATTTATTTTAGAATAATTTTTGTCTCTTGGTGTACACATGCTCTGTGCAATTTTCTTCATTTTCTTCATTTTCAATTGGGAGTTTATACGTAACAAAAGAATTTCCTTATGGGGATCAATAAAGTTTTTCTGATCTGATCAGATCTGATCTGTGGATGCTGAGTTTGGGTACGATGGTGAATCACAGTTGATATGGTTGATGTGAATGTCCTAATAGGCCAAACATGTAAAAAAGCACATTTTGGTGCATGGTTCTACAGAGCAGAACAGAGACGTTCTGTTGGACTTTATTTGTTTAATTAATTTGTAGGGTTATTTCCTGTTGTGCACATTTAGAGTTTCAGGTTTTTTATTAGTTGTGTTTTTGAAACTGCAGACATCATGACTGTATAAGAAGAGAATAAAACAGCTGATATATTTATATAAGCTGAAATAGTTGCTTCACCACATTGTTGTCAGTATATGTGAATTTGAGCATGTGATTGTTTCTCTTAGGCTTTATCAATCATCAACAGAGCACAGATCATAGACGATACATTCAACCTGGCAAGGTAAAGAAAAATAAGTTTTTAAAGTGTTCAACATTTCAGATTTTGTGCTTCTGTAATGCACTCTATTCCTTTTTACAGAGCCAAAATGATCAGTACAACATTAGCCCTGACAACTACCAGATACCTGTCCAAGGAGAGAGACTACATCCCCTGGGAGTCGGCTCTGAGAAACCTGGACTACTACATCCTCATGTTTGACCGCACTGAGGTCTACGGAGCTTTACAGGCTAGTACTGCTTTACTATGAAGAGTAATACTAATAGTTATTCTGATACCTACAGAAGTGTGTAAAAGCACAGTGTAAACGACTGGACATAAAAACTATTGTTGATCTATTTTTAAGGCATACCTCAGAAAACAAATACAACCACTTTTTGAGCACTTCAGAACTATTACAGCTAACTGGACCAGAGTACCAACAGGACACACTGACCAGTAAGAACTCTTATAGCAGTAGATATATTGTTAAAACAAAAAGCTACATAATGTAAGTTCAGGTATTGGATATCATTGTTCCATATCACAGTTTTTCCCACAGTTTTCTAAATCATTTTCCTTCTCAGATATAATCAAATCAATGCCATTGGGATAGCCTGTAGTATGGGTGTGGGAGGCTGCAGGGAGCTGATCAAAAGCTGGTACAGACAGTGGATGGAAAATCCAAGTCACAACCCGTGAGTACAGAGCAGTTTAAGTCAGTTCTTTCATGTTTTAACTTGATTAATAATCACATGAATTTGACTGCTGAACTGTTTGTGTAGTTAATTTGCCCCAAACTGCCAGTGAAACTGTGCAAACGTTACCCGTAGGCAGCTGGCAATGTACACACCAACTCTGTGTGAGGAGCGTTTTCTGATCTACTTTATCTTTACCTTGATGTTGACCAGGATCCATTCCAACTTGAAAAGCACAGTTTACTGCCATGCCGTTGCTTTCGGTGGTGTGGAGGAGTGGGACTTTGCCTGGACAATGTTCAAGAATGCCACTCTGGCATCTGAAGCTTCCAGGCTCAGGTCAGCCATGGCCTGCACCAAAACACCTTGGCTTTTGAACAGGTCTGTGAAGAGCTTTTAGATCTTTTTTATCTGCCCTCTACAACATAATTCACAGTCATTTCACATACTTTTCAAACACACTAACTTGGTTAAATGTTGATCTGGAATCTGGTTTCAAAACAAGAAAGCCACAACTGGACCAAAGTTTCACTTTGGTGTTTTCCTGTAGAATAACTTCAAATGTTAATTTTCACCTTATGCTATCCACACTAATTTAACCGCTGGACAGTTTGTTGAATGTTTAGGTGTCCAAAACCTTGCGAATGTTAGCTGTACCTATAGCGCCTAACATACACATCATCTGTGTGGGTGTGTGTGACAGCTCAAACTTGGCCGATCTCAAAACTCTCTACTATAAATATTTTCCACTAGTATGAATAAATGTGTCAACCTTTTCACATGCACCAAATGTTTAAAATGTTGAATGATCTTATGCTAATTTTTCTTCTGTATTAGATAGTGTTTTGGAAATTATTTCTTTGTAATAAAATATTTTGGTTGAGCCAGGTATCTGGAGTACACCTTAGACCCGACTAAGATCCGCAAGCAAGATGCCACCTCTACCATCCAGTACATCGCACGAAATGTTGTGGGAATGCCCCTGGCCTGGAACTTCGTCAGAGCAAAATGGAGTTACATTTACCAGCAGTAAGAGCTCACTCCTCAGAGGAGGGTTTGTGGGAAAAACATCAATCAGCAGACAGCAATCTCAAGAAATTAAAGGACAGAAGAATATTTAATGCACAGCATACACAGCAGCTCCTAGCTGAGTCTTAAAGTTAAAAATGCTTAGGATTTCAAGGTAGAGATGCAAATTTTCCAAGTGCACGCGCTGCTGTTTTTCACTTGTTACGGATTATGTCAAGCATTTCTTCAGTCCTGCTCGAGAGATAGCGTAAGCTAATCATGAATCATGAAAAAATATTCTTTAGGCTTTGACAATGAAACAAGAATAACCATATTTTAGGAGTTGACTATGTTGCAGCTGAGGTTCTTGAGTCTTCACACTTGTCCAACATGATCATACTTTATTTACCTTTGTAGATTTTCCTGTTTACAGGGACAATTTTTCCCCTGCATCCTTCGTGTTTTTCCTTTGTGTTTTAGGTATGGAAGAGGATCCTTTTCCTTCGGTAATCTTGTCAATGGAATCACAAAACGATTCTCCACAGAGTTCGAGTTACAGGAGGTTTGGAGCCCACACAACCACAACCACACTGAAACACACACTGCATTTTCCTGAGGGTATTAAGAGGAAAACAAAGACAACAAATGCAGAGATTCAGTTGTTGTCTCTTTGTTTTTGTCTCTCTCTCCAGCTGAAGAAATTCAAAGAGGACAACCTGCATGTTGGGTTTGGCTCAGCCACCTTGGCCCTAGAGCAGGCCATGGAGAAGACCACTGCCAACATCAAATGGGTGGCAGAGAACAAAGCCCATGTGCTGAAGTGGTTTACTGAGGAGTCCACATGAGAACACTTCAAAAGTGAAAATGACATTTTGTCTTTTTTTTTTTTTTTTTTTTTTTTTTTAATGTCAGGGATCTGTAATGAAAAACAATCACTATAATAATCAGGAACAACAAATGACCAGCCAGTTTTCTTGGTGACAGTTGTGCAAAGACAATTAGTAAGACAACACATCACTGGACATCAGCTTCAGTGTGAGGGAACAGACACACGATGATCAGTGGACCACATGTTTCACTATGTATATCAGTGATGTAGTGGGAAATAAATGAGTTGACCTCTCACCTCTAGCTGTCATTTTACTCAAATAACATTCATTTATACTCTCAGAGATTCATTAATTTATGTTTTTTCTTCATACTTCACTTTATAAGTTGCTTCTTATTAAGATGTACACAAAGCATTTAGACCATGAACATGAACGTTCATATTATATTTCAAAGTGACTGCATTATAAATAAAGTTGGATGTGTGTGTATCATATGTGTGTACCGCTGCAAACGTGTGATTACTGAAAAATTTTTTTTTATTTGCTCAGCAAACAGCCAGCAGGTTTTTCCAAGCTTCTTCAGTTCTGACTGACTGGTGGGATGAGTCCCAAGTTCAAGAGGTGATTACAGATTGAAGTTTGTCGATCTAATGTAGGAGTCAATTTAAAAAAAAAAAAAACCTAGCATATTTCAACATATTCCCCTCCTACATTTACACACTTAGTCCAGCAGTCATGGATCTCCAAGTTGGCGTGGACCTCCACAAAGTGGTCCACAGCAGCAATAATGTGATCATCACTGTTTAAATGGTGACTACTGAGCTCCTTCTTCATCTTGGGGAAGAGGTTGTTGTCTGACAGTGCCAAATCAGATCAAATCGGGACAAGGACCTCCTTGGAACCGAGGTAGAGGACGACTACACAAAGGCTGATATTGTCTATTTTCTCAGACTGTTCGTTGTCAAGTCGTTGGAACAACTTGAGGCCAAGTGTGAATGGTTGTTTAATCTCTTGCGAAGGGAAGAAAGAACAGTGTGACGGATGATTTCTCTAATTTAATGCAGAAAGCCTCCTTCATTCCTCTTTCAAACAAGCCTACAGCCAAGTCCAGTTGTCCTCAATTCAACTCTTTGACAACCATGACCTGGATGAGAATCTTCAAAGACGCAGACACAAGCTTTTAGCCCCCAAATGTAATCAGATGCAACTGCACAACAACGAAATATCTGTAATTTTAGAATGATACAGAAAAAAAGGATTCCCTGGTCTTTGGTCTTTTTTTTTTTTTTTTGATGAAATCAGGAGCTGATGACCTGTGTTCATAGTCTATATTTAACACTTGAATTGGATGTGGTTTCTGAAAGGGAAAAATTAAAGGTTCATAGACCACTAAAGAGGAGACACTTTTCTCTTTCAACCTGTTTGACACAGATGTTGTGACACTGACAGTTCAAGGCAATAATGTGCTCATACAAGGATTTACTGACCTTTTATGACCTGTATAAAGTTGAAAATAACAAGATCAAAGAGGCGCTCCACTGAGTTCACATGTGAAAGTTGATCTATCAGTAATATGAAGTTCTATCCAGCCTAATGTCTTCTGTGGCTTTTCTTATGGACAGTCACATCTGAGAAAATTACTCATCATCAGGGTATTACTGCTCAAGTTTAAAGAACACAAATTTAAAGTATGAAAGACGTGCATTTATTGGGCAGGGATGGTCTTTGAGAAGCGTGTTATCCGTTGTTTTGGGGGCTCTTTGAGGTTTGTGGCCATTGTATTTTAAGTGATAGTCTGGTATCACTTTAACACCATGGCAAGCAACTGTACAGCTGAGTACAAATATGAGCACAGAGTATTTTTAACAAAGTGGGAGCTCATATCTTGTTCCATTTAATGGGAAACCTTTCTGCCTGATATGTAAATGATGTGCCTGTTTCTGTTGCATTTCAAGCCTTCTAGTGTCCAGCATAATTTCACTGCTCTTCATGCTAATGTGGTACAGGATTTCCCCAAAGCTACTGAGCCTTAGAGGCAGAAGGTAAACACTTTGAAATGCCACTTTGCAAAGAGGATCTTGTTGCTCCAAAAATGTACTAAGCATTCCTGCAACAAATCTTCTAGCATGGAACTTATTACTTGCTGAAATCCATACAACAAAGATCGATAAAAAAAAAAAGAAAAGCCTTGAATATCTGTGTCTGTGACCTTTTAAAAAGGGACCCAGCTGTTTTGACACATGGTTTAACACGGATATCGTGGGTGATCATGGAGTATAACTGTATTCTGATCTTGAGAAATGCCGACGTTCAAAAGCATGGCACCATATAAATACTCAAGACAAGACACAACATGTTCAAGATGAGCCACAGCAAATAACTATACATCCTGTGATGGAGGATTGTGCAATATCCTACTGGATCATTTGGACAGACTCAACCTGAGTCTTCTGGGTTATTTGAATATTTTGTCTGAACTGGTATAACTAGTATTCACTTTTGTCAACAAACTGAAGCTCAGGTTCAGAACACATGTTCAAATGATAACTCTGGGGCACGTCTTGGTACAGACATGCTAAGAGTGAGTGCAGTGTGGCAGACATACTGCTTTAGAATAAGATTCCACCATCTACAGGTGAAGAGGCCACTGAATCTGACAAAACCACCTAAATGCAAGGTAAGAAAAAAATATTTGCTGCCATTGCATCTTACTGTAATTTGGTGTTTGTGTGTCTGTCTGCATTTGATGTGACTCTTTAGTGTGTTGTGTTTTTTTTTTTTTTTTGACTCTTACCAGTCTTTCAGACCAAAACAGCCCTGTGGCCATTAAGTAGCCTGTGTAGATACACTGATACAGCTTCTGACTCACATAGATAATAGTGAATCAAAATTAAAGAAGTTACATGACTCACTAAAGTTGTCATTTCATCATGCTATGTTGCTTGGGTTTAGATTTTCTCATAATGAGAGGTGTCAGACTGTGCGATCAATCATCCTTCACTCAGCTCAGTTTAATGTGGATTCGTCTGTTCTTGCCTCCTCTTGTTTTTGGACAGTTGATTGTTGAAGTTATGTAAGTAATCATTCATTTAAAAAATTTTTTTTTGTTCTGTTTGCAAATCAAAAACCAAATGTAATGATTTCAGGAAGGCATTTTCGTTGAAATGAGCGCCACATGAATGGACTTGTGTGTGTTCAGTTCAACCAGTGGAATGCCAGCATTTCTTAAAGCCTCAACTGTTTTGGTCAACCACAGCAAATTTCGTTTTTTTTTTTCAAAGCATTTGAGGCTAAATAAAAGTTTATCCTATTTTGTAAACCCATTGTGAGCCCATTTCATCATTCAATGCTTCTTCACTATCGAATAGCCAGATCTGTATACACTTGACATTTGAAAGTTGTTTACAAACACACACACATACACACTCAGAGTTCTACTTTATTTCTACCGCCACACAATTTACAGTGCTGAATAAACAGAGACAACACAGGCCAGCTTCTAAAGAGAGTCTTTATTCAGAGTCATTTTGTAGGTTTAAAGTTCAGAGATGAAGAAGAACTCGCTGTTATCTCAAAGACTTTTTACAACTCATTGTTTTGGACTTTGAGCTGTCCCTGCCCAGGAGATCAACCTTTAACTGGACCGAACCCAACGAGGCAGGACATAAATAGCAATCATTTTTCCTAGTCTGTCTTCTTCTTCTCTAGTGGAGACATGGGGAAAGGCTTGTACATCAGCAAAGCGGTGGCAGTAACCTTTGTGGTTGTAGCCATCGGCGCCGTGGCCATCATCATAGCCCTGTCTGTGGTTTACGCTCAGGAGAAGTCCAGGAATGAAGTGACATCTACATCCACCACCAGCCCTACCACCACCACCAGCCCTACCACCACCACCTCCCCGGGCAGCACCACGCCATCCGTTCCAAAGGAGCCCTGGCAGCGCTACAGACTTCCAGACTCCCTCACTCCTATCTCCTACAATGTGACCTTGTGGCCGCAGCTGGAGCCCAACACAGATGACCTGTACATCTTCACCGGACACTCCGCAGTGGTCTTCAGATGTGTGAGGGAGACCGACCTCATCCTCATCCACTCCAACAAGCTGAAGCTCACCACCTTCGAGGGATACCATGCCCAGTTGAAAGCCTTGAATGGAGGCACTGCTCCCACCCTGAAAAAAACCTGGCTGGAGGTTCCCACCCAGTACCTGGTGGTCCAGCTCAACAGCCCTCTGCAGGCCGGCAGTACGTACGAGCTCTTCACTCAGTTTGCTGGAGAGCTGGCCGACGACCTGGGAGGATTCTACAGGAGTGAATACATCGAAGATGGGGTGAAAAAGTATGATGTTCTTTTTACTCTTAATTTGTGTTTTTTGAAATTTAGTTTTATTTGTTATATTATATATGTTTTAAATATAAGAGATGTATCATAGCCAGGGTTTGAACACCTTGATTACTTTACAGGCATCAAAACCATGCATTTAAACCAGGCTTTCACTTTAAAGAAATGTGCTTATTTGCTTTCTTGCTGAGCGTCATATGATAAAGCTGATACCACTCTTGTATCTGTTAGTCTAAAATGAAGCTACAGCCAGCAGCTGGTTAGCTTAGCTTAGCACAAAGCCTGGAAACAGGTGGAAATAGCTAGCCTGGCTCTGTCCTATTTACACCTCTAAACCAGATGATGCTTGCTTTAGCCTCGTATTTAACATACAGTCACATTTCAGTCCTTGCTTTGCAAAATAAACAGTTAATTAAAATAAAGTGAAATGAGAAATAAAAACAAACAAGACAAAAAAAAAAAACAAAACCTGCAGAGACTCTTAGTGGTTGTACCTAGAAAGGTACTGTGGTAAATAGAAATGCATACAAAGATACCTCCTTGTGATATTTTTATACCTTTTGTTACATGAACCATCTCTGCTAAAAACAAGAAAGAAACACCCATTTTCCATGGTTTGCTGAAATGCATTATGGAAAGTGTAGATGTCAACATGGGACAACATGGGGGAAGTAAATAAGACAGGCTTAGGGAAATATGAGCGTCTCTAAGGGTGGGGGTTTGTGTTGACATTTCTCTTCTTGATGTGGGTGTCTGCTATTGTCAGAGTTGTGGCCACAACTCAGATGCAGCCAACAGATGCCAGGAAAGCCTTCCCCTGCTTCGATGAGCCAGCTATGAAAGCTGTCTTCCACATGACTCTCATTCACCCCCAGGGGACCGTGGCTCTGTCCAATGCCATGAACTACGGCAAGTTTTTGTTTCAGTGTTCATAACAACATTTTACAATCAATCAAATTTGCATCAATAACACACTTTTAGCATTGTAGCAACAAACATAAAATCCTCTGCTGTACTGTACTATAAGCATTGTTCCTCTTCATATATAATAAATCTTCTGCTGTCTTTGTCTCCACACAGACCCTGTTAACATCACCATGCATGGCCAGAATTTAATCCAGACAAGATTTGAATCCACAGAGATTATGTCAACCTACTTGCTGGCTTTTGTTGTCTGTGATTTTGACTACACTGGGACGAATCCGGATGCAGAAGTTTTGGTAATTATGTCACATTGGATATTTGGTCTTTTCTATTAGTTAGTTACCACAGGAGCACTGTGAGCTGCTGTGCTGAAACAGACTCTGATCTGTGAGCTCCCTGTAGAGCAGAACAAGGGAAAAGACGATTTTGCTAAAATGAACAAGAACGTCTAACATTAATAATCAGACTTGAGAAATACACTTTGCTCCAATACCACTTCCACTACTAATACTGGATTATTTTACTACTACTACTGCTATACAGTACCACTGTGGCTACTGCAGCTTAAGATGATCTAAGCCCAATAGATTTCTCCTACTGACAGAGCCCCAGAACTTGGATTTTCCTAGTAGTTCTGAAATGATCAGTGCTATGACAGGAGACCAGCTGTAGAGCACATGGTTTTATTTAGATTACAGCTCAAATGGTTTCACTCAGTTTGTATCCATGTTTCTTGTTAAGCAGTTTTTGGCAGTTAGCTGTATTGTGCATTGTTGATTGCAGGCAACTAAATTTGCTGTCATAATTTGCTCTGCTCTGTTGGTTGGCTCTATGCTGCCCTCTGCTGGACTCAAAGCTCACCTCTGGCTCCCTTTTTTCTAGTTACACCTTTTCTCCGTCGGTTTGGCTCATTTCTTGAAACAGAAATTACATTTTTAAAACTATAAGATCACTTGGCCAAACAGTCTTACATTTCTGCGCAACATTACAGCTCACTAGCAAAAGCTCATATCTCTCCCAAAACTGTTCACACATGCTTCAAAACTAGATTCCTTTCCCATATAAAAAGTCAGTACCATCAAAATTGCAAAGATCCTTCTCAGTTGCTTTGGCTTATTTGCATTCACGTAGTGCTTTTGCCAAAATAACCTGGATGGTTCAGCACAACACCATGGATCACCTGCAAAAGCTCATATCTCTCCCAAAACAGTTTACCCATGTGTCAAAACGAAATTCCTTTCTCATATAAATAGTCAGTGCCCCCAAAATGCATCGTCCCTTTGGCATTGTGTGAGTACTGCAAGTCAAAATGCCTAGATGATTTGTCACTATGGCAGAGGTGTAGCTAACAAAATACAATTATGTATAAAACTGAAAAAAAAGGATTTCACAGTAAGAGCAGCCTCCAAAGTTTGACATCACACACACTGCACTCATACTGCCAAGGAACCATTTTTATTCACACACATAAAGTAACCTCCATACATTAGAGTACATAAAAAGAAAATGTATACAGTATTATGTACATGTACAAAATATAAACACAAACAAAAAACAAGAAAAATGATGTCTAGCCAACAGTGCTACAGTGTACTTTCACTGGTCGCTGTCGTCACCCTCCCTCTCCTGGCCACCATCCTCATCCTCCTTGCTGTCCACGCGCTGCTCTCTGTTTGGCCATAGATTTTCGTCCACATCGCAGCAGATATTTTCCCTTGCGATGCAGCGAGGGAAGAAACTGCGCAAATGTCTCAACCATCCCCTACACTGATCCCCTGTGATGTCCTCGCACACAGCATCCATTGCATAGAGCAGGGACCTCTGGTCTTGAGCCCAATGTTCATACACTCTCCACCTCCAAGCGGAAAAAAACTCCTCAATTGGATTGAGGAGAGTATGGTGGTAGTAGCTCCATGAGCATCCTTGGATGGGTCGTGAACCAGGCCCTGATGAGCGGGCCACGGTGGAAATTCACATTGTCCCACACAATCACATAGCGTGGTAGGTGAGGCCCTCCGAGACCTCTCTCATTTTCTAGGGCCAGATCAGTATAAAGACGGTCCAAGAAAATGACGAGCTTTTGGGTGTTGTATGGGCCTAAACTGGGGGTTCTCAGATATGGCAGCACAGATTGTTATATTGCCCCCTCGCTGGCCTGGGACATCCACTGTGGCCCGCTGGCCAATGATGTTACAGCCACGTCTGCGGCCCTTGGCCAGGTTGAAACCAGCCTCATCGACAAACACGAGGATGTGAGGTGTTTCATTCCCTTCTAATGCCATTATTCTCTACAATAGAGTAAAAAAAATCGAATCAGTCATATAGAGGAGTCATACACAACAGTAATAGAAAATTACGTAGGATTGTTCTATGTTCTCCTCCACAAGTTCAATATAGCCTACTACTGGCCACTACTCCAGTGATTCCAAACCTGGGGTACAGGCCTATGCAGAGGTACTGCAGGGAGTATTTCACACAAAGAGCAGAGAGAAATACTGAAGACAGTTTTCTGTTGCAGTTTTTAGGCAAAATGCTGTAGTCAGATAAAGCTGGATGCTGAAGGTAAAGAGGATACTGAAAACCAAAAAACAATTGGGAACCACTGCTTACTGTAATTACTGTAAGGTTACAATGATAGACAACCAATAACTGACTTACATGCACATACTGGTACTGCAGCTCTTTCACTGTGTCAGAGTTCCTCTCAGATGATACCCTGAAAATCTGCTTCATGGTCATCTGATGCTTCTTCAATACCCAGACTAATTTTGACAATTGAACAGACTGTTGTGCATATGATGACTTACACAATGAAATCATGCTGACATGTTTTGGAGAGAACAACTATTAGACTGAGAATCAACTAATCAGTTTAGATCAGCAGATCTATTTATCTGGAAAATGTGCTAAATGTAGCCTACTTGTACATAACCATTTGCAAAGATGCACTGAGTCACTTGAGACATGAACTAAGACATTTGCAATTTGATGAAATCAATGAGAAATGCCATTCTGTTGTGAACAATTGCAAGGTGGGTTGGAGATTTGTCCATATTATTTTGAGAATGTCATTTCTGTTTCAAGAAATGAGCCAAATCAATGGAGAAAAACTGTAATAAGTCTACTTCATAAACCACTGTTTTTGTCCAGATCAGGATCTGGGCTCGTAGGAAGGCCATAGAGGAGGGCCAAGGAAACTATGCCCTTGAAAAGACTGGAGCCATATTGGCATTCTTTGAGGGCTACTACAATTCTTCCTACCCCCTGAAGAAATCAGGTAGGAACCACTAACACACACTTACAGACCAACGCGTGGATACAATTTTTGAAAAATGAACTGTTTTGACCTCATTTTTAGACCAGATCGCTCTTCCTGACTTCAGTGCTGGAGCTATGGAGAACTGGGGCCTGATCACCTACAGAGAGACTGCCCTTTTATATAATCCTGGTGTGTCGTCCAATGGAGACAAGGAGTGGGTTGCAACAGTCATCTCCCATGAGCTCGCTCATATGGTATCACACTGAACACCACCCAGTGGTGTACTACCCTCCAACAACCAATCAAATCTTTGATAGTGTTTGTGCTTAGCTTTGAAATTTGTTTAAAATCCTGCCAGTAAAATGGGTCTGTCTGTCCTCATAGTGGTTTGGGAACTTGGTGACCATGAAGTGGTGGAATGACTTGTGGCTCAATGAGGGATTTGCCACCTATGTCTCTTATCTTGGAGCCAACTATGCTGAACCATTGTGGAATATGGTGAGTTTTATTCTCTGTGGACAATTAACTGCTGTATACTAAATACTGAATGTACCTCTTTTCAAGATGCTCCAGTGTGAGCCAAGTCCTGACAAGGCAGATGTGGAAATCAATATAACACCTTAACACATTTTGTGATCCTGATATGCTCCTAGCATTTAATAATGTGTGTGGTCATGAGAGAATACAAAATACAAACATTTCTCTGTGCATTTTTCAGAGAGATTTAATTGTTCTGAACGAGATTATTGGTGTGATGGCTGTGGATGCTTTGGCCTCCTCCCATCCCCTTTCAACCAAAGAGGAGGACATCCTGAAGCCAGAGCAGATCAGTGAACTGTTTGACGCCATCACATACAGCAAGGTACAGTTTAATTGAGGGTAACACACAACAACAACCTTATCCCGGAGTATTGTTCTCTGCAAGCTCCACTGAGCAAGACTTCGACCTGAGATAAACAAAATAAGAACGAGTTAAACTGTGCTCTTTTTCACGGTTGACTGCAACTAAGGACCCTTGATAGTCTCTTTGTGGACTACAGAATTAAAATTACTAAAGAATCAGTGATCCTCATCAAGAGATTGCATTCATTTTGTCATATCTATTATGTCATCCACTAACACCGCTAATATCTTTCCGTTTTCTATTACAGGGAGCTGCAGTCCTCAGGATGCTCTCAGAGTTCATCACTGAGACCGTCTTTTCCAAAGGACTCCATGTGAGTACAGCTGATTAAACTAATGAGCATCATAATCTGTATGTGTGGGGAAACGGAACTGCGCCTAATTTATTTTGTTCACCACCAAAAGCACAATTAGAGTATAACCCATGGTTTATTATCTGTCTGCAGACATACTTAGAGGAGTTCAAGTACAGTAACACGGTCTACACAGACCTCTGGAAGCATCTGCAAATGGTAAGATAGCACCACCATCATGACTGCTTTCTTTCCACAAAACAGCCAATTTAAAAGAAAATGCCTTCAAAACCTTTGTTGTAATTTACAAAAACAGCTAAATATTTCCTTATAAATCCCTGAATAAATAACTCTCTTAGTCTAAACCCTCTAACCGCTAGGCTAAAAGACTATGCACCATACAATATATTCAGCATGTTCATCATTTCATCTCATTTCATTTCATCAGGCTCGAAACACAGTCGTGTCTCATGGACAGTGGTTACTATTATGAATGTGAATATATTATTAACAGGGGTGACCTGTCTACAATTATGGTAAATGTGCTGTTTCTAGTCTATAAGTGTTCTTCCTTAATACATCCATGATCAGTGAACTCAACCATATAGATGATTATAATAAAGATTCATACAGAAATATAAGGACTACTTTTCCTTTGGTGCCTGGTTCCTTTGGTTAAAGGTTAGAAGTCTTGGTACTTTATATTAAATTAAAATATAGAAATACTGAGTTATTACAGTATACCTAGTATCAAAAAAGTGTTTGATGGCTGCCCTCTGGATTATTGACAGAGATGATCTGTAAAAGAGAAAACCTCAGCAGGGAGCTGGAAGAGTCATACTGTTATTGTTGTTCCTGTTACTAGGCAGTGGATCACGCTGGCATAAAGCTGCCCTATTCTGTGGAGGTTATCATGAACCGATGGATCCTTCAGATGGGGTTCCCTGTGGTCACCATCAACACCAAGACTGGAAAAATCACCCAGAAACACTTCCTATTGGATCCAGACTCTGTAGTGGACAGACCTTCAGAGTTCAAGTAGGAACCACCTTTTTATGTTTCAGTGAATATGCTGAATATACAGGATGCTGTTATATATAACTCTGTCATACTAAACTCTTGCTCTCTCTGTAAACTGTCTTTATGCATATGTGAATGGCTGGATGGATGTGGCTCCAGTTACGAGTGGTTTGTTCCTATTACGTGGATTAAGACTGGTGCACCTGAACAACAGTACTGGCTTGTTAACAAAGAAGGTATGGGCTATTTCAGATGTAGGTTCAGTGCAGTGTAAGGGTGATGAATACAATATAAAAAGATGCATTCATTTTTCACCTCCATCCAAACAGCCACAAATGAGGACATGATTCTTGGTGTTAATGATTGGTTGGTGGCCAATATAAATATGACGGGCTTCTACAGAGTCAACTACGACTCTGAAAACTGGGAGGGTCTTCTCACCAAGCTCAGTGTCCAACATGAGGTATAACACCTGCAACTGGAAACGATGCTCTAATATATCTACATACACAATTTCTTAAATCAGTTTCCTGATCACTTTTCAGGATATTCCAGTGATCAATCGGGCTCAAATTATCGATGATGCTTTTAACCTTGCGAGGTGAGATCAGATTCTTTTTTTTTTTTTTTTTTTTTTTTTTGAACAACTGTGGCTGTCAAATATTGAAAGAAAGAGCTGAGCAACTGCATGTGACCTTTTCAGGGCTAAGATGGTGAACACAACTCTGGCTCTGAGGACGACCATGTTCCTCAATAAAGAAGTAGATTACATGCCCTGGCAGACAGCCAGGAGCAACTTGGACTACTTCTTCCTCATGTTTGACCGCAGTGAGGTGTATGGACCCATGCAGGTTTGTAAACACTGGTATACTTGATTTAAAAAAAAAAAAATTCCGATGCTGATCCTGGAAAATTAGTGGGGAAAAGTGTTTAATGGCACTTTTATTGTATGTAAATCATATAGTATGCAACGCAAATTGAATGTGACTCTAGTTAACTATTTCTGGACAACACATTTCTCTTTGCATACAGAAATACAAATGAACAAAACGTGTGTATGTTCATTCCTCAGGCTTACATAAAGAAACAGGTCACTCCTCTTTTTAATTACTTCAAAGATCTCACTCTCAACTGGACAATGATCCCTGAAAAGCACACTGACCAGTAAGTATGTTTAAAACCATGTCTATGTCATTTTTTTGCACACATTTGCTGCAGTGACCTTTGGGACGATCACCGCATCAGGATTGGATAGATTCTTGAGCATGTTGTCATAATGTTTGTGTGTTTGGGTGATAAAATGACAAGCAGAGATGCAGCCTTTGTAACCAAATAAAAACTGCATTACACTGTGTTATAAATTGTTAAAAACCCCCAGAGCTGAGTCTAACAGCATTTACAGGATGATACCTGAGGTATCACATAAAGGGACTTATATTCCACTGAGCCACAGTAAGCCATATCTCTTTAGATCAACTCAATGACGATAAGACAAAACTTCAGTTACTGGGAAAAGTCCTCCCAAACAGTACCTCGGCTAACCTTCTCCTTACTGAGTCCCTGTTTTCAGTATCTCTTAAATGTGTTTACTTCAATTTGCTCTTATCTTGATAAGATTACATTCTATTGTACAGTATCTCCCTACCCTTTATTTACTTCTTCCCTTTCCCCTCCCATCTGCTTCCTCACTCCTGCAGTTCTACTGACAATCTGGGGTGGATTTTACTTGGTAATTAAATGAGTTTGTACTCATCAGATCATATAAGTCAACATTTTTTAGCCTAGTGGCAATGTGGATGGTAGTGTTGGTCTGTCAGTTGGTTGGTTGGTCAAACACAGAGGTGTGCTTGGCTCTGTTTCTGTACTGCTGTCATCTGGGACGTATTGAAGTAACTGAAGAGTCCTCTGGAGCTCTAAATTTAAGACCCAAAGAGCCACTGGCGTGGCTGTTGACCCTTTTAATGTTGTTCGGTTGTGTGTTGTTTTAACAGACTACTTCATTTGTGTGACTGTTTTCTTGACCCTTGTATCATCTCATGTCTCTGTCCAGGTATAATCAGGTGAATGCAATCTCCTTGGCCTGCAGTACTGGAGTGGAAGGCTGTGAGGATCTGACCACTGGCTGGTTCAAAGAGTGGATGCAAAACCCTGCTAACAACAAGTATGTTCACACTTCACACTTTCTTTCCTCTCTTCTTTTCCACACCATTGATTTCTTATTTTTTCCTTTTCCTGTCCTCTTTATTTTCACTTTAGGAATTAATATGTCACACTTTCCTAAACTTCAAGTCAAGTGCAATAGTTGTTCTTGACCCCCATGAATCTGCTCTTAGCTACTGCTGTCACCACCTTAACTCTTTCCCATCTTTTTCAAACCTTCAAGAATTAGTCCCAACTTGAAGTCCACAGTGTACTGCAGTGCAGTCGCAGCAGGAGGAGTGAAGGAATGGGACTTTGCATGGTCCATGTACAAGAACGCTACGATCGCTTCAGAAGCTGATAAACTTATGTATGCTCTGTCCTGCACCAAACAGCCCTGGCTGCTGAACAGGTTAGTAACACTGATATCATTCTGGACAATGGTTCTTTTATCATTGTTTACATTAAGGTGATTTTGCCCACCGCATCATGCTGTAAATAAAAAGACCTTCTATGCTTAGTTTTTTAAATTAAACTCTTATCAATATGACTAACCTGTGCTGACAGAGAGGGATCACTGCAGGGCTTTGATTGCGCACGTTTGGCATTTGTCCTCACTGTGAATGTGTTTCAGGTATCTGGAGTACAGTCTGGACCCAGAGAAGATCCGTAAGCAGGACGCCACTTTCACCATTGTTTACATTGCCCGTAACCCCATCGGTCAGCCTCTGGCTTGGGACTTTATCAGATCCAACTGGAACCACATATTCAATGAGTGAGTTTTCCACTTATTTTACATAGGTTTGTGCCATCCAACTGTGCTGTGTTTCTCAGCTAGAAGAGGAAAGCAGTGCCAGGATTGGCAGGTTGTGTCCCACAGGATATCTGTGGTTTTTTGCAAAATGACCCAAGCTTTCTTATTTTTGCTTCTTCTTTAGCTATGGTGGTGGATCAATTTCCTTTGGAAGACTAATAGATGGAGTGACCAAACGGTTCTCCACTGATTTTGAGTACAAACAGGTACAGTTTTACTTATATTTGGTCTTGTTTGCTGGAATGAATGCCCCTGTCTTCCCAACTAACGTCCATAATTTCTGATGGAATTAATATTGATAACACTGATTCTAGGGTAAAAGTGGTGGCTGAGGTATTTATTTGAGTAAACATAGCTATATGACATTTAAAAATACTCCATTACAAGTAAAAGTCATTGAAAATGTTGCTTAATTGAAAGTGTGCAAATATTAGTGGCAATATGTACCTAAAGTACCAAAAATTAAAAAAACGATTATTTTCATTAATTCATTTAATCTGATTTAATTGAATCAAATAGTGAGAAATATCAATCACAACTTTACACAGCCCAAAGTGGCATCTTCAGACTACTTGTTTTGTCCAACCAATCGTCCAAACCTACAAATTATTCAGTTTACTAGAGGAGGAGGAAAAGCAGCAAATACCCACATTTAAGTAACTGGAAGAATGTTTAATAAAATGTTTATGCATGAAAAATGACTGAAATGACTTAAACATAACATCTTTCTGCCGATTTTATAAGTTCCTCCTGTTTTTTGTATGTAAAATATCAATCTCTATCTCTAAATATTAATTAATCTCTAACTCTTAATTTGTAACGTAACTAAGAACTATAACTGTCAAGTAGTAGAGTCAAATTATACAGTGGCAGAAGCAGAGATACTCAGGAAAAGAACAAATATCTCAGATTTTTCTTGAGTAAATGTACAGTGGTGTTACATTCCACCACTGAAATGCACTGTACATCAGATAAAGGCCGAACATGAAATCTGCCTAAGTGTTGTTCTGTGTTGTTAGATATTCTGTATATACATGCATCCACCAATTAAATCCCGATTACTTCACCATGTTCCTCTCCAGCTGCTGCAGTTCAAAGAAGACAATGAAGGGCAGCTTGGCTCGGCCACCGGGGCTCTTGAGCAGGCACTTGAGAGAACTAAGGCCAACATGAACTGGGTGGCCATGAACAAGAAACAGGTGCTTGAATGGTTCACCAGTGAAGCCTCTTCCCCAGTTTAAAACCCAAACACTCTCCAGTACACAGTTTTCAGATTTTATCCTCCATCTGAAATCAAATTTATTATGAAATATTATGTATATTCTAATTGTGATGGAGATTTTTAAAAATGTTTTTAAAGTTTTGATAAAGCCGTTTTATGGATAAAGACTATTTAATACCCAAATCTGGTTTTGTATCTGGAAAATACTGTATGTTTTTTGTGACATCATTTTAAAGATAACAGAATTTCGCAACACGTGATATTCTGTGCTCACCAAATGTATGCATCTTCTGTGGATGCCAATCTATGAAATAAAAGCCATTTTAAAATTGTGACATTTTGCACTTCCACATTTAAAAAAGGACTTTGCACAAATACCTCCTAAAACAAACAGGAGACAGAGACATTCTCTGAGACCAAGCTGGGATCTGACAGAGGTGCTAGAGCAACGGCAGACATCTGGACAACATCCCACATCACGTTGTTGAAATAAGAGCTGTATAAAACATCAATTCACAAAGTGGGCGAGCCAGCTTTCACTGTAGACTGACATTGTTTATGCCCATATTAAGCTCGGCATCGTGTATGGATCCAAACACAACAGAGGTGGGACAATCAGAACCAGGAGAGAAAGTATGATTGGTCAAGTCTCTTAACGCGGTCCAGGGCCATTTTTATATCATGAGGCACCAGACGTGTTTACACAGGAGAAGAAAAAGGTGCCAATTAACTGGTCCTAGTTCAGCTGCCACCACCTCTCAGTAGGGGTCTTTCCTCTAAGTCTTCAGAGGGGATGTGCTCCCTGTTTAACACCTCATTGTCCTGCTGACAGCTGCAGTGCTTGTGTAAGGAAGTGGACACACCAAGTGGAACACCAAGTCTGTATGATTACATATGTGTAGTTTGTAAGATTTGAAAAAGAGTAAACACAACAACAAGCCCAAGAGTTTTTTTTATGAATAATAATGTTTATTCTGTTCACATTGTGAAAGCTCAATAAATACACAGTTCTATATACAAAAAACACACAAAGGACAGAAATATATATTTTGTTCAAAATAACAAAAGCGAGAAGTTTTGTCCATAAATGTTGTTAGTGGTCATTGTTGCAATGAAAATCACTGAGTAGACTGACAGTCATGTGTCTCAGCACTGTCCAGAGAATGTGACATTATGTTGTTCCTGCTGAGGCGTCCAGTACTGCTCGCTGGTGAAGCACACTCCACTAGAAACCTGGCAACAGAAAACAGATTCTGGTTAGGATCTGATTCAACTCTAACACTCTGGAGAACCACTGTAAACTCTGTGAAACAGTTCATTGTAAAGCATATCTTCTAAGTGTAAATGTTTTTGAAATGTATAACCATGATGTGAACATACCTGATATGCGTGCTGGAGGGAGGACAGCTGGTCTGTGCTCATGGTGTTATAGCTTGACTCCTGTGGACTGTAGCTGGCTGTTGGCTGAACCAGGAACTGGCTCAGGGTTTGGGATTGCTCCATGAAGCCAGAGGATCTCCTCTGCTCCAGCGCCTCCTCGCTGAGGCCCAGCTGTGCCGACAGGTAGGAGATGTAGCGGATGGTGAGGCGCAGCGTCTCGATCTTGGTCAGGGTCTGTCCTACAGGCGCCACTGAGGGTGGGAGGTATGTCCTGAGGTGTTGCAGAGCCTTGGTCAGATCCCTCATCCTCAGCTTCTCCCTCTCACTGGCCGTCTGGCGCTTCTTCCCTGGGTACCTGGGCCTTGATTTCTTTGTAGTTGAGGTGGTTGTGGATGGCCTGGAGCTGGGCAGAGGCTGTGTCTCCTGGGTAAGACAAGGAGCTTCAGGGCTGCTGAAGATGAAACAGTTCAAGGCGTCTTGTTCATTTCCGATAGACTGGAGGGAGGTGGGGGAGAAGCAAAAGGAGTCCACAGATGAGGTGGGAGACAGGCTGCTGCCTGCACTGAAGTAGCCTGGGTCCGAGGCTGGATCATAGGCCACAGGATCATAAGATTTCTCCAGCAGGGAGTCACAGTCAAAGAGGAAAGAGTTTTCCTGGAGAGTAGAGCAGTAGGACAACTCCATGGCTGCTGCTGTAGTTTTAGTTGAAGTCGGTGCTGTGGCTGTAGGCTCTTCCCTGAGCAGTGAGCTGTCAGTGTGTTGCTGGTCAAGCAGTCAGAGGATAGTGAGGAGGGACAGGGAAGCTGCTCCATATATGTGGTGGGAGGTGTGAGGTTGCACCTCTGGCAGCCACCTCTGGTCCTGAGAAGCTCTGGGAGCAGGGCTGACACCTAGGCCAGGGGGTCCCATGGGAAATAGGCCAGCTCCAGCACAAGGTGTGACCTGGCAGCTCGCATGAGCACCATGAAGAAGACAGATTCACGCTACACACTCCTGCAGCCTGGGAACATGACCCTGTCACGACAGAGGCCGTACCTGGGTCACAGGTCTGTCTCTGAACCTGAGGGATTTTATCTAGTGAGTCTCTGGCTGTGAGTGAGAAACATGTCCAATAATATCCTCACAAAATCACTCTCAAACACACAGACTGCCATTGCCACTTCGAGTTATGGAAGAAGAACCATAACTTGAAGGTACAGTCAAATACAATAGTCAATGCTGTGTCACTGACTATTGTATTTATATATATGGATGTCAACAAGATCTATATATAAATGTTTTTCTTTTTTTACTGTGACACTGAACATGGTTCGGCAGTTCTATATTGGTGCTGCTGTTTCTGCCCTGGAATCTGATTCCCTGTAAGGTCAGGCTGGAGAAGTGTGCCGGGGCAGCTGTGAGGTGTGAGGACTTTGCACCTCGTCCTGTTTGGACAGTAGTAGGGCCTCACTGGTCTGGGAACCTGGATCCTCACAGAAAGAGTGCACAGCATCAATAACAGCTGCCAAGCACGTTATATATGTTAGGAATTGGGCTAAATTAAGACTTTCAGTAAGGTTGGTGGTAGAATAAGCTTGTTGTCATCCTTCATGACAATAAGACTGAATGGTGACACTGTGTGTACAGTACCAGCACTTTACTGTCTTTCAGCTGTCTTACTGTGTTTTTATTATGTTCCTGTTTTATATTTTTTATGGAGCCATGCTGCAAAATAATTCTGTTCTGGGACAATAAAGATTTGAACTGAACTTGGAACTAGGTTAAAAAACACACACACACACACACACACACACACACACACACACACACACACACACACACACACACACACACACAC
>JBBMJY010000001.1:6142143-6153900 GCA_037833715.1 Toxotes lorentzi | reverse complement strand
TTTGTTTTTTTTTTTCTTTGAAAAACTCGGGGGCGTTTTTTCCGTGTGGGGGGGGGCGGGTTTTTTTTCAAAGCTCTTCCCTTCCCTTTTTTTTTTCCCCCAAAACCCAAAAAAAAAAAAAAAAAAAAAAAAAAAAAAAAAAAAAACGGTCAGCAAACTGAACAATATAACAGGAAAGTGTGAAGAAGCCATATACTGCAAATAAACCAGTGATAAGCCCATACAGAAAAAGCTACTTGGACACTGAATCAATGCTCTCAAAATCTTCATGATCCACAGTTTTAACATGTGACCTGAAAGATCTATACAGTACATTTATTCTTCACATTATTCTGCAAAGGTAAAAAGGTCCAACATCATTTATGTCAAGATAATCATATATGTTAACAATTAATCCAAAATGTTTACAGTATAGGAGAAGTAGTGAAACTTGGATCCATTACTACCAAATACACATCAGACTATTGTAAAAATAAATAAAAATCTGGTTTAAGCGCATGACCAGTGGATAAATGTTGAGAACAGGGCTGCAGTCACGAAGACTAATACTTCTCAATGGTGGAAAATAATTACACTTTCTCAAGTGCTGTATAACAAGGTACAGTTTTGATGTAGTTTTACTTTACTTGCACATTCATACCACTCTGGACCTTTACCCCACAACAGAAGGCAAAATGCTCTTTTGACTTCGTCTAACATCGGTAGTTACTTGTTACTTATCCAGATTCAGATTTTACTTATAAGCACATGACCAGTTTATGAAATATGATTCACTGGCATAAAGAAACTGAGATTAACTCAACATCAACCAGACACAAAATGCTGCTCAGATGTTGATACATAAATAATCCAACAACATGTCAACATAACCTCTTCTCTGAAAGGGGCTCATTTTACATAATGATTACATGCAATAATTTGCTATGTAATAATACAGTACTTTTGCTGAGGTCAGTTTTGAATGCAGGACTTTCACTTTGAATTTTACATCGTGGCACTGATACTACTTCAGTCTTTCTTCCACTGCAACTTTGCAATTAAGTAGTAAAAATATGCAGTAAATATGTTGACACATTGGTAACTGTATTAGCATTAAGAATAAAAAAAATCAATAAAATGACCCTTACAGAAATGGTCTAAAATTAAACTTTTTTATTCAGTCTATGTGGAGACAGTGTGCCAAGACTGTAGTATGCATAGTATGGGACGTAGGGACTTGGGGCTGCTCACTGGACACTCTGTGGTTGCTCTTTTGCTCTATTTTGTTTTGTTCTGAGTTCAGTCACATCAGTGGATCAGGAGATTTCTGATGATTAAGAGAGCAGAGCTGATCCTGTCCTAACACCCTTCTCCTTTCTCCTCACCTCACTCTAACCTTGAACCTGACAGCAGTGTCTTCTACCCTTCTCTTGATCCTCTCCACTTTATTTCGCACCATTTCTCACCAGCATGATCATTTTATAGTCACAGCAACTCAGGTGTGAGCTGTCATCTCTGACCCTTCACTTTCCTTCTCTTGATTGAGGAAGTGAAGCTTATCCTACTGCTGTTCCCCTTCTCTGTTGCTCTGGACAGAAAAGGCTGTGCCCTACACAGCTAAAATGTAAATAGACTGAGGTTTAATGAAGCTTAATGACTTGTATTATCCAGTTAAGGCAGAGGTGTGAGGGTTTCACACTGATGAGAACTGATGAGTCTGGGGGCGTCACTTCACACCTCAGCTGTGAGAACCAGGAATGCTGGGAAACACTGCCACTGCTAACCTCCTCTGCCCCCCTCTGTCCCCTCGTTTCTCTGTTCTCCTCAACCCTCTTTTTCATTTTCTCTCTATGTAGAGCAGCAGAAAACATTGTTACCATATCAACGCATTTCAATACAGAAATAGTGATGTGATTTTATAGTTTTTGTACGCACACGCACACGCACACACACACACACACACACACACACACACACACATTCATACAGACATACATATACATAAAAGTATCTATGTGAAAAATAACTGAAACCCCTTTGTAAAGACTAAATCACAGTTGCTCAAGTGCTCTTCCTTAGAACATCGGCATGTCTCAGTGAATGCTGTGTGAGTGTATCTTTGCTTTTCACTTTATTTTCCCCATCCAGCCTTATTGCAGCCAACCCCCTTTCTTTTGAGCTATGAGCCATATTACCTGTTCTGTTATTTTTCTTGGAGTCTCTGTTGTTTGTTAAATCACCTTACCATCAAACCTGTCATAAATCTCAACCCTATTCAACACAGGGGACGATTCTGGCTTCTCTCGGCTCAGTTTCCATGAAGCATCAGCCCTTTGTGGCTGGTTTAGAACCAAGGTTTCAGCCTCCCTGATGGAACAGGCTTACAGCAATGCAGATAACTATTAAAAAATATTCC
Source organism: Toxotes lorentzi (assembly GCA_037833715.1). NCBI lineage: Eukaryota > Metazoa > Chordata > Actinopteri > Toxotidae > Toxotes > Toxotes lorentzi. The sequence goes on along the minus strand of JBBMJY010000001.1, from coordinate 6,151,505 downwards.
GTGAAACAAACCGAAGAAACACCAAACTGTCTGAAATGCTTGTCTGTCTGGCATTTATAGATGGTGTCCTTTAGCTGGGAGCCTGGAATTACTTTGACCAGAACAGTGAAGCCCTGTCATAATATTACTGAATCATCTGAGGATAAAATACACAACACACTAAACAAACTAACGTAAAAGTGTGTGCTGTGTCAGGGTGAGGGCATGGTGAACTGGGGTTGAACCCGCTGTGCAACCCTGCCAGTCACCCTGACCGAGGTGAGGCTGTGGGAGCCTGGCTGCGAGTTTGGCACCTCTGGGTGGATGCCCACCCACAGCAGGCTCTGAGGCTGGGCTGCCTGCCACCTGTCTGGGCCTCCCGTGTCATTCAAACCCACCATGACCTCCACTGTTCTCCCTCTGCTGGAAATTAAATCAAATCAGACATAATTTAAATTATTCCTATGGGGAAACTGGGTTGGTGATACAACAAATAAAAAAAGGTTAGAGGAAAGAACTGAAGCAGTATAAGGCAGAAATGTATCAAGGAAAGTTAAATAATATAGAAACTGCTCACTTTAGTCAAAATACTGAGTACTTGCAGTTTGAGTGAAAAAAAATAAAAACATAAGATATGTAAAACAAGAAATCAAGAAATCTGAGAAACAATGGATCAGAAATACTTTACTCTCTGTCTTTCTCCTTTTATTCAGAATTCTATTCAGAACCCATATCAGCAGCAGTGGTAACAGAAAACCTGCTGTTTGTTCTGTAGACCTCAGTGTGGCTGGGTAGTGAGTGCTGTAGTTCACTGTTATTATGGATTTCATGGGTTTAGTGGTATCTCTGTTCACGTAAACTCAAAGTTACTATCTAGAAGTCAATTTTTTTTTCTTTTTATTGTGACACTACCAGATCTGGGCTCTAAGGTAAGAGGAGGGAAAGAAGATTTTTTTTTTCTTGAGAGTAGCTTTACTCTTGTTTCTTAGCTTATAGACACTGAACCGATACCTCTGAGTTAGCATTGTAAATCTTTGACATTGTCACACTCACAACAGACAGACAAAATCGATGCAGCAGAACCAGAGGTATCATCGTTTTTTTCTTCCACACATTCTTCTTCCTTGTCAAAGCCTGGCCACTACGCCACCCACAATGCAACTTGACCGCCAACTGTTTGGTTGGAGACTTAAGCCGCTATCTTTAAGCAGAGATGAGAAGCCACTACAGAGGTCTGGTAATCTCATCCCCATTTTTTTTTTCACTTTCAAACTCGTAGTCTTCAGTCCCAGCAGACTCTGACTCAAGTGACATCCAGACTTGTGGCAATTTATTGGACTTCATGTAGCTGTCTCTCTTTTTCACTCTTCAAGAGGTGTTTGATGTGAAAATCAGTGCAGTTCCCCTTTAAAATGCTTCCTGAATCTCTTCTAGGAAGATTTAATGTCTCTGAGTGTCCCTGGAGCTCTGACAGTGAAAGACTAAAAAAAAAAAAACATCACCTTGATCTTCGACCACCAAAGAAGGGAAAACCCTCGGAGAGACAGGATTTTCTACACTGAAGCAGTTGCTTACAACTTCACAGGGATAATCTATTGGAATATGTTGCTTTGGTTAATATTTCAGACAGACTGCAAGACAAGAGTGCTTCACATTATTGGAGGGATAACCTTGTTGAAGATCAGTAAGATTTCTTTCACATAATTCTTGTAACTGCATGCTAATGTGGACTAATTTCGGCGCTGAGGAAGTAAGTCTCTGCTATAATCTCTGCTGAGCAGACACTGAGGCTGGTGACAGCACTTTTCCTGTTGCCAAGACCACTGCCAAATTTTAGTTTTGGTGAGTCTTGGACCATGTTACAGTCAACACAGACGATGGCAAATAAAAATAATTTTCTAAAAATTGTAAATGCAGTATAAATTTATTCTGAATTAGTCTTATTTATCTCAGATAAATAAGACTAATTCCTTAGCCTCCCCTCCGTTTTCGCTTATAGCTTCATTCAAACCTTCAGTGTGTTTCTGTGTGTGTGTGTGTGTGTGTGTGTGTGTGTGTGTGTGTGTCCAACCATGTCAGCGGGTGAGGTGGCAGGTGAGGGGGATACATTCTGCACCCTAGGTGTGAAACATAGCTGGTACTGGAGGGGTCAGCCAGAGGTGGACAGTAAATTTCATCTAATTGTTAGAGAGTGACATTCACCAAATCACATAACAGGATTTGACAGAATAACAGAGCAGAACAGACTGAAATAAATTTGACTGTCTCGGCCAAGCAGGAAACAAAGAGTTGACTTCTGACTAGGTGAGAATGTTGATGATATTCTATTACTGTGCTCCTCCTTCAGTAGTAAACACCTGTATGTCATTAATGTAAGCAACATCGATGGGCCAAATCTCACTCTAACTAAAGTCAAACAAGATGAAAATTTACTATTAATAGAAAACGTGAGTCTTGTGCTTGCCAGCCTCCACAGTCTGACATCCTGATAAACCTGGTGGACAGATCAGCAGAGTGTCTTTCACACCTCTGCCAGAGTAAACACGTCTTCCTACTACTGGCACTTGCTCACACTTGTATCCTGCCATGTTTTTACAATCCCTTCTTACTTACACCCCCCCCACCACCCCCAACACACACAGCTGCTACCGACGTGGGAACATGTTATGTTGAGGTCCCACTCACTTATATCATGCATAAAATATAAAGTGAGGTCAAGACTATCTCAAGAATAATGAAAAAGCTGAGGATTCCCATTTGTCTTGATAAAACAAAAACACTTCCAATTACATGTTGTTGTTGTTGTTGTTATTATTATTATTATTATTATTATTATTATTATTATTAATAATAATAATAATAACAACAACAACAACAACAACAACAATAATAATAACAATAATAATCATAATCATAATAATCATAATCTTACATCACAAAACAAAAATCTTAAAGTTCTGTGCAACACTACAATGCTAATATACTCTGTCCTCTAATTCAACACATTTCAAATCTTCCCACCAGTGTTTCATAGTAAATAATCCCTGTGTTCATCTGTTAGGCTTTCTTTAAGCGGACTTATTTCTCTTACATGAATTTACATTTAAGTAATAGTTTGACATTTTGGTAAATACAATTACTCACTTGTGTCTGTGTGCTGAGTATGGCTAATGGGAGAAACAGCTAGCCTTACTCTGTCTAAAAGTAAAAAATGATGCGGTGTGACAGTATAAGGTGAATGCAGACAGAAATAGAAGCCAATTCTCACCAATTTGACTGTTTGTGCTTATTTACCCCAAATGTACCACAGTGTTAGCTGTAAGCTATAGCTAGCAACAGCAACATCTGTGGGAGTGTCTCTTTTCTTTCTTTTCCTCCAGTCTCTCTGCTTTTAAGAAATAGATTGATAGTGCAGCCCATGCAGCTCCAGGTAAACTGGTGTCTTACTGTGTCTTTCCACTTGATTAGGAGGCAAATGTTGCCAGTATTCATGCAACTTGGTTCATATGTTCAGTTCACATTCTGCATCTATTATTAACCAGGAAAAACTGGATCACGAGCCCTCAGCTTTATTCAAGTCATGATGGAGCTACTATTTTACAACTAATATACACAGGTCTACAATACTGTATGTACAACAACAAATATAGTATTGCTAATTAGACTATTGTGTTTCATTAAATTCACAGACATGGATAACAAACACACACACGCACACACAGCTCAGTCATGCCAAAAAAGTAACATGCTCCTTAGAAATCTTGACACACGTTGTCAGAAATGCAGCAGGTTCTGTAAAACAGTTCTTCATCAGAACGTTAAAATGAGAGCATCATATCAAAACATCTAATCTCACAGTTTTGTATCATTCTCTTTTTTTTTTTAGAAAAAAGACGAAAAAATAAATCAATAAACAAGAACAGAACAATTCCTTAAACTTTGTCATGGCAAGATGTGACAGTTAAAGACTCTGATTCTACGTTACCACCTACAGAACACAGCTCTACAGTTAAGGACGGACACGATGTCTCAAGAGTTCAGGACAAGACGACAAACAGGAGGAAAATCCAGTCGGCTGTTCAGGTTGGACTTGGATCAAGTGGGAGACATGAACAGAAATGGATTTGATTAAAAAAAAACAAACTTTATGTCTACAGAGAACAAACCAACTAATAACATTTGTACTAAAGAAGACTACAGACACCACAGGACAGAATAAATAAAGACTGGGTGAATGAAAGAGGTGTTTTCTCTGAGCAACAACACCAGCAGTGATATTGTTGCTGAACCTCGGCAGTGAATGCGACAGGCTTCAAATCCAGTTCAAGTTATGACTACAACTTATGTACCTCTGTCTTTCCTTTTTTTCTTTAGCAGGGAATGAAATCAAAGCACAACATGGTAACATGAACTACATCACCTTTCAAGTACAGACACATTTTCATCTCATAGTAATCTTTCTTGTACACAAACCTCAAACAAAACAAACGTTGCTACACTGTGTGTGTATGTGTGTGCATAGAGGGATGGGCAGTACATGATAAAAAGGAAATGGCCAACACTAGTTTCATATGGTGTGTCAGAAAAGCTGGGCAGCCTGAGGAGCTTACAGAAGGAACAGAAAGCAACCACAGGTCCATGTAGGCAACCAAACAGGTTTTCAACATTATCATTTACATAACCATAGACTCAGAAACACAGCTAGCACAGCACGACCTTTCGTTCTTGTCTTTCCATTTCAGTTTAAGTTGATACTTTTCCACAAAGCTTTCCCCATAAGCTATACTGTGTTTGGGGCCTGGAGGCTGCAGAAGTTTGGCCTTTCAAGACAGGATTTTCTCCCGGGTTTCGGGCAGCTTGAGAGCCACCAGACCTCCACAGACAAGGGCGGCGAAGGCCAGGAAGATGGGGATGATCTTAGTGATGCCAATGAAGGCTGCGAAGATGAAGCTGGCAATGATGGCTGCAAACTTACAGATCCCGTTCAGGATACCGAATGCTGTCCCTCTGTGGAGTCAGAGGAAAGATTAGATGCATAATGTTACGTAATGGTCATCTGTAAAATAACCTGCTAAGATAAAACTCAAGATCTTTTTTTGCTCCAAACAGCAACTGTCCTATGTTAGCAACTATAACTAGTGATGGGAGGTCTATCAAGGTTTGGATTTCTCCACATGCCAAAAGCCTCCAAAACCAAAAGCACATCAGCAAAAGTGTTCTGCTCTAATGTAAGATGAAAAACGTTAGCACGTCCCGCTCATTAACTTACTGTCTACAGTAACAACGCAGACGTAACGTCACTTTCTGAGCCAAGCAGCATATCATTAGCCAACCACATTAATTGATGAGGTTACAGGTTACATTAGAAAAAGAGCCTGTCATTTCTGGGACTGTGAAGTATTTCCCTCGTGGGAGTCAGCTCTGGATGCTAATATATTAAGTATACTGTCCCAGTTGGGGAAACTGAGTTGGACTGTACCTTTTAGAGGATGGATAGAGTTCCACAGAAATGACCTCTAGTCCATTCCAGGCGGCCACACTGACAGCATAGAAGAGACACTGCCAACATATAACCGCTCCTTGACTGAAGCTTAACAGCAGGAGGAAAGTACAGGCAGAGGATGCCAGCATAGAACCACCTAGACAGATAGACAGAGGATGGATTACTGAAACAGATACAGCAAAAACTTCAGAAAAACCCGACCTGCCCTAAGTTTACTGTATTTATTGTGCATTGGCACTTTGTGCTGATCTCACCTATAATTCTGATCCTTCCTATCTTGTCCATGAATAATGCTGAGATGATGTTGCCAGGCAACACAGCCAAACTGCCCAGGAAGCTGACCATGTAGATGACAATGTCGTTCTCCTCCTGGAAGTTCAGATGGCAGCCTTTCTTTGGGTGGAGGAAAGTGGTGTTCTCCATTCGACAGTCTTTGAACTTTTCCTGCCAGAGGTCTGGAGAGAACCAAAGGATGTAGGCGATGGTTACAGATTATTGGTTTTTATTTCACATTAGACTGTACAGAGGTTTTCTCCTCTCAGTGCTGGAAGATAAACACAATGCAAAGTGTTGCTTTGACTAAGGTGACTGTTTTAGAGCAGCAGTGCAAAAGTACCACGAACATTTTACAATCATTCATTACTAATTCTACGAGGTACCTGTGTTGTAGAAGACAGTGTTTTTGATGGTGCAGTTCTCAAAGAAGGTGTTGGTTGACTTGACATCCTCAAAGTAGCAGTTCTCAAACAGAGAATCCTCGAACTTCACAGACTTAATCTCAATATTTGCAAACCTAAGTGAAAAGAAGGATGTGACATTAAGCAGCGGTAAAAACAAACTGTGAATTGTTACGTCATAGAGGGGCAGCGTTGAGGAAACCTACTTGTCATGGATGTACTCTCCCTCACGGTGGATCTGGTTGACCAGAGAGAAGTTGAAGTGGAACCGTTCAACCCGTTCCCGGTGGAACACCCGGACCTTGGACTCGTATTCCTCATACTGCATGTACTTGATCATATCAGGGAACCATACTCCCAGTCCGTGATAGCTGTCGCACACAGAAACAAGAGACAGGTTTATTTTAGAGAAAACCTGAATACAACAAACCAAAAATGGCCTGCATATAACAACACAACACTATTGGGCTAAGTTATGCAATGTTTTTTTCTTTGTTTGTGATTTGGTGGAACTGACCCTTTAGTTTTACCAGTGAGATTATGTCTCTTCAGTTAGCTTTGCCTCCTGTAAATCACCACTGTTCGTAATCTGAAAACTGCTGATTTGAATAAGAATTTCTACCGAAAGGCTTAAGGCTCAGATCCTAGCATGGATCTCTATATTAAACAGCATATTTTTACCTGAAGGCCAAGCAGAACCAGACAATAACCAGGAAGAGGCCTTGCAATCTGAGCTCTGGAGCTGATAATGACATGATGTTAGCCATGACCTGAAAGATGGGCAGACAGAAACATGTCATTTCTACAAGACGACAAAGGGGTAGAAACCTACATATAATTAGTGTTAGATAAGAAACACAAAGTTCCTATTCTGTTCTTTGTGCTTCAGTGTGGGAGTGTTTTGGAGACCTGTTGCAGCATGGTCATGTGTCGGACTGTCCAGCGCTGGAAGGCGGTCCCGGTTTCACTCTGGATCTCTATGAACTCATCCTCCTGAGTCTGTGGGGTCTTAATGTTGGTCACCTTCAGAAAAAGACACAGGTGTGAACATATAGTTAAGACCGTCTTCTTCATTACTGTTAATTAATGAGTGCATATATAAATTGCTTCTTTGCTTTAAAGATGATTGTCAACAGAAATTCAGAACATAATGAATCTTTTGAAGAATTGAAACAGGGTTTATGAAAACCTGTTACATATTAGAAGGGAAAATGCAGACTATAAAGATCCAGTTGCCTTTTTTTATTTGCCACCATGTCAAATTACAATCTGTCATCATTAAGAGATCTGTGTAACAGCTGCACCAATATTTAAACATGTGGAGCTTTTGTGTTCATACTGTCTGTACTGTCCTGTATTTGTCAGTTATGTACAATAGGCACAGTACATTACACAATACAGTACATTAGTCTTTGACTTTGAAATGCTACTGGATAACTTCACATTTGAAAACTTCATACATGCTAGCTTGCTTTTTCATGTGCCACTTATTTTTTCCACAGCAGACATTTGTCACAGCAGGAACAGCACAGATGTAATGAATTACATCAGTGACGGCTACATTCAAAGTGCCTCAATAAGCTGTGACAGTGAGGAAGCATGCACAATAACAGCCATCATTAGTGTTATTAATTACACTTACAAAATGCTGCCCTTACAAAAAAGGTCTACTGTGGATACTCATTTCCTGTCGTGGCTTATACTTGAATGGAGCTTAATCATCGTTACTGTTACTGTGTATGCTGCCATTTTTAAGTCTCCTTAAGTACTTACAGTGAAAACTCTCTCTGGCTCCCCCTTGGCCTTCCAGTTGGTGTCGTGAACTTGTCGTAGGATCATCCAGGCCTCATCGTGTCGGGCATTCTGAAACAAAAAAAAAGAGAAAAGGAAAAAAAATCACATACAAACGTTCCTATGAATCATGAATATCTACATAACCTCAGGGGTATGTGAAACTTCTCAGAGTTTTTTGTGAGTTTGGTAGAAGTTATATAGTATGTTATATGTAAAAACAACCATTTTAATCACAGGTTTCAGTTAGATGACTGAAACCTTCCCACATAAACTCTAGCCAGATAAGCAGCTGAGTAACAATGTTCCCATGAGGTCTGCCTCTTATCAGAGGGGGCAATGTGTGATAGTTTGGGGGTGTGTGATATGAACATGTCGGAGCAGTAACATACAAATACAATACCACATGTGGTTAAAGGTCTGACAATGTCCTGGATGAGAAGCAGGGGTGGGTGGTCTTCTGGTGATGCCTTAGCAGCCCTTTGCTACCTTTGCACAGCAGTGGGATGTTGCTGTGGTGGCTGATGACTCAACGTTTTTAACCAATCACAGCCTGATGTTTAATACTGTACACTCAGATAATGGATATTAAGATACAGCACTTATATTTACTAGCTTTGAATCTAAGAGGTTCCAGTATCTGACCTCCAGGAGGAAACGTGGGCTCTCCGGCATGAAGATGACTCCGATGAGTGCAGCCAGCGCAGGGAAGAGACACACCAGAATAAACACTCTCCAACTGTGGATCTGGAACTCTGTCCCGATGGCAAAGCCCCAGCCTGGAAAACCGTCCAGTAAAGACCAAGTTAATTTGTCCAGAACCAGTCCAAATTTCAGAATTACTGCAGTGCAACAAAAGACTAAAAGCATCTTTATTGTCATATTTTATACAAATAAAACTTATTACTTTCTACACAAATTTCTCTATTTTTGCATGATCCATTTGCATGTAAAAGACTGCATCGATTAAAAAGCTGACAGTAAACACACAGGTAACTGTGGGTGTGTTTTGGAGTCCCGTAAAATTATTTTCTAGTCCTGATTCTGCCAAGATGTTCAATTGTTTTAATTGGAATTATTCATATTTAGGAAGTAATTGCTGAGATAACTTCTTAAGTTGAGGCACATTAGCAAGCACAAACATGAGCTAAGAAATTGACTGAACCACTTTCTGCTGTTCATGCAAACTGAAGGTAGAAGTCGTACATCTCAGAGTGCTCCTGCACTTATTTGAATTTTAATCACAAGTAAAATAAGCATTAAATAATTTCTGTCTTCTGAGTTTGTGTACAGTATATTTGAATGTCTGTTAGCCTTTGTGTGCATTTATATACCGTACTTGTGTGTGTGTGTGTGTGTGTGTGTGTGTGTGTGTGTGTGTGTGTGTGTGTGTGTGTGTGTGTGTGTGTGTG
>JBBMJY010000001.1:6104466-6142043 GCA_037833715.1 Toxotes lorentzi | reverse complement strand
TGTGTGTGTGTGTGTGTGTGTGTGTGTGTGTGTGTGTGTGTGTGTGTGTGTGTGTGTGTGTGTGTGTGTGCCTGTTTGTTAGTCAGCATGCTTGTGTGTGTGTGTGTGTGTGTTACCATAGTGAGGGATGATTCCCCAGGCAGTGAAGGAGGCGTACAGGCCTCCCAACATCCAGAACATGCAGAGCCAGCTCAGATGTTCTCCACGTTTATCCATCTGCAAGAACTCGGTGAAGTAGGTGTACACTATGGGGATGGAGCCGCCAATTCTGGAGGAGGAATCACAAGACACCTGAGTCTTTGTTAAAATTATTCTTTCCTTTTTTATAGACATTGTCCATCATCTTCTGAGGATTTAGAGGAACATTTACTATGATGTATTTTACTGGTATTCGAGCTCTTTGGTTGCTTGTAATATGGACAACTAGGAATTCAACGATATTGTTCTTTTTTCCTCATTTCAAGTATCTTCATTCAGATTACACAGAATTTGGTTACATACCACCAGTGGTATCTAGCCATGCAGATGGTTTTGGTTGAATTGATCCAGACTTTCAGATATTTAATTTCCAATGGAAAGGCATAAAAACGTCTTCAGTGGTGCTCAAAGTATTAAAAATGAAATATAAATGATTCAGCAACAACTTGACACAGAAACACTGGATAATCTCTCTGTGGGTGTTTTTTTATTGTATCTATCTTCTACTGAAGGTTTAGCAAATAAATAGCCAAACACAGAGTTTTGTGACTAAATGTTTACAATAGCCTTTTGTGTTGCGAACGCTCTCAGCTTTTTGCAATTGTATGAAAATAGCTTTAATGTCAGGTTTACTTTTGAAATGTAATAATCTAAAGCAGCAATTAAAACCCACAGGTTATTACCCAGATTCTGAAAGAAAAACAATGTGCTGATTAATTTAAGAGATAGAAAATCTACTATGATGACAGTTTTAAAATTGACTCAGTACTCAGTAATAAAATGCCTTTTGTGAATTTATTTTGGCGACTGCAACAAGAACAGCATCACTGCTTTATTCTAATGCAATATTTCACCCTTTGTGTCATTGCCACCATTAATCAGATCTTTGGCATCTTATTTTGCAATGACAGGCTTGATCTCACATTTGAGATTAAAACTGATTTAAACAGATTTTAAAACAATATAACCATAAATAACCAAAACTAAAGGAACCATATACTGTCAGTTCAGCAGGGAAAAGATTATAGAAGACACACTTCAGTGTGTTTAACACCAAGAGAATCACTACTTTCTTTATTTTTTTATGATGATGATTAATCTTCTTTAATGGGGGTGTGGAATGTGCTGCTCCCTGTGTTTTCTGAAGCCAGCAAAATGGCCACAGTTCTTCTGCAGATGCGAGCATTAATGACTAACATGGGGCTCATTATGACCGTGAATCAGCAACAGCTGAATGTTTTAGTTCTGTGACCTTGTATTTCTTTGGCTTAGCAAAAAGCTCAAGCATCAATATTGCAGGTCCGGGTAAGCTCAGGCTGCAGTCATTATCAAAAGAAATGTGTCTTTGAAAGTTGCAGAAGTAATCTGTGCACAGCAACAGCTTCATCCTAAGCTGCTGGCGACAGCAGGAATTCAGCTCTAAAACTCAAATTAAAAACAAGCAAAGATCATTGTTCTCTTGTTTTAATTAGTGTAGCAAAGAAATGCTCTGGTAAAGTAAATAAACAAACTACACAGTACAGTTAATATGTCTGAGTTGGTATTAACAGAATGTGACTGTGTGGTGGTGTGACACACGCATGCAGCACATGACAGCATGTTGAGTAGATGGCAACCTAGATACCCTCCTTTGCTGCATGTATATCATGCATCTATTCTACAGCAAACTGATGGATAGAACAACACTTTTCTGTATGTTCTTATAAGGACGGATCCAGTGGAGCAGCATTATTTTGACTGCATAATAGCAGAGAAAGGGGCGTCAAAATGAATCCCCCTGAGGGCCAATGAGACACAATGAGCTTGTTTTTGAATAGGATAACAATTAGATTAAATGAATAACCCAGTATAGTCCACTACAACAGAGCCAGCTTGTAATGAAGCACTGAGCAGCATGACCAGTTAATATTATGGTTCTAGGCTACAGGCTCTTGGTATTACATATGTTTAACAGTAAAGCAAAAATAACCTTCCTTTGTTAGATTAAATGCCATGTAGTAATCATGAGCCTGGGATCAGTTTGGCTAATTTAAAGATGACTGCAAATACACGTACTTATATACGCACTTATTTCCACTAAAAGGATTACAGTATGGAAAAGGTCAGTCAGTATAAAGAGGCTGCAGAGTTGTCTTTTGTTCAAACAAGGACTGGAAATGGAAATATGAACACAAATGTGAATGTGAAAGTGTCTCACCCGAAGCCTGAGCAGAACCTGAAGAAGAGGAAGAAGCCGTAGCCCTGAGCGAAGCAGGACAGGAAGGAGAAGACCAGGTCGATAGTAAGTACGTAGATCAGACACTTCCTCCTCCCCATCTTATCACACAGACCCCCCCACACCAGCGCCCCCACCATCATGGCCACATACACCAGCAGACCTGCAAACACACACACACACAAACCGTGACACACTTTGACCTGGTACACTTGTAATCCAGTTCTTACATAACATACTCTTGAAGCAAACAGTGTAGGTTATACAGATGTATTTTCATACACATATATGCACACAAGCATCACTGAAATGAATGAATGATTGTGGTAGATCTATTATTTAAAGAAAAAAAAAAAACTAGGCCAAGACTCATGTTGTCCACAAGGAGGCTCCCTTTACCCTTTTATGAACACAGATGGAAAGGGAACTCAGACCTTCTGTAATTCCATGTGATGTACCTGATCAATATTGTGTGCTCTGATCAATATTTCTGGATATTCACAGGACATTCCAAGATGTCCTGTGAAAGAAGAAAATACACCTGGACTGATAAAAGCATTCCCACAAGAGAGAGAAATAAAGGTAATAATTGTTTTGGACCATGAACAGAGAGCTTCACTTCTTCACACTCTACTTCCATACTGTTCAAACTGCTTTCAGCATGGTTCTGATGTTATCGGTGTTGTCTTTGCTCTTATCAGAATATTCTTTTTCAAGATTTTGTTGTTACTTTGATTAAATGTTTTATCACTGCAAAACTCATTTTCTTCTTAATTTTACCTGCCGATTCCCACTCTGAGTCACAGCAGTCTATCCCAGCATGCAGTTGACAGGTAGTCTAGTCTTCCATTTCTTTTTGTTGTAAGGCAACGGCCCATAATAGTGACCAACTGTGCTGCCCATTACTGCACCAAGGAGATAATAAAGATTATGTACTTCATTTTTATGTCTCCGGGGAGAGTAATACGCTCTCCAGGTGCCAGGACTGAAACTTACAACCTCAGCCATCCTCTCCACCGTGTTGTTTAAACCTTCAGACCCATACCTCCTGCCTCCTCTGTGTTTTTACTACACACAGCCCTAATTACAGTGGGACTAAGCAGCTTAACGGCACGTGGAGCCATAGTGTGCACCTTTCCTGTGGATTACTAGACTATCCAAATGCTCTGGCGCTCCACACATCAAGCTGCACATCCTTAACTCATTCAACAAGAGGCTGCTCAGGGAACCGGGAGACAAAGAGTCAAGGCTAACATGAGTGTGACAGTTGCTATCCTGGAGCCGGTTGCACCAGCTGTTAGTGACTTTAAACTTAGCCTAGTTATGTCACATGTGTGTGACACAAGTGGAAATTTTACAAATCAATTAAAGCAGGTCACACCGCACAAACTACTTCTTTCATAGAAAGTTGTTGCCATTGTTAATAATTACAGGCAGGTACTACTGTTGTGCAGCAAACTGAGCTAACCGACAGAGCACTTAGTTCAACGTTAGCTTGCTAGTATGTGACTTGTTCAGACTGAAGAAAAAAGGGAGGTAACCTCATGGGATATGGTCGTCACATCAGACGTGAGATCAAAGATCTGTTTAATAATGCTGCAAAGTGGGAATATTTAAAATAACATTTAACAAAAGCAGCATACTAAATCTCACATTACAAAACTTTATGCCAAGAAATTATCAACATAGATGTTTCAGTCATTCAAAACTGCATGAATACCACTAATTTCTCATTGCATGCACTTATAATTATTAATAAAGTCATTCCTACATTGTGAAGCTTTGGCACTTGGTTTAATATATCACTATCTACCACTAAGTTTTAATGGTGCAATCTGATTTAGTAAACTGAAACTAGCCAGTAGTGTATTTTATGTCATACAACAGTAACCACCGTTTACTAGATAGTTTGAGCAGTGAAGTGATCGTTGCTCAACGAACAACAAAAAATCTTCAGAACCATGTGAGAAGCCATGTTTCATCAAAAGGAAAAATACATCACAGACCTGCACATCTTCTTTGATTAACATGACTTCTGAGAGTTTCAGTGCAAAAACACTACAGAAATGAATGCTAAGCACCAAAGATATCTGGATTAACATTTTCACAGCAGGAGGCAGGAATCATAAAACTGCTTCATAATTCATGCATGGCCTTTTTAATTGCAGTTTGGGTTTTGTTCCAGAAATGCATTAGATGTTTTGCACAATTAACAATTTCCTTGGGATAACCAGACCAAGTCTGGGATTTAAACCCTGCTAGAACTTTCACTTCTTTGTCTCCGGCATTGTGTCTCCCACTATAAGTCTTGTCTATAAGGCTTGTATTTTCACTCTATAGATTAAACGATAAAACCCCTTTAAAAGGTAAGTGCACCAACCACCCTCCTCTCTTTAACAAAAGGTTTGGAAGTCTATCTGCTGTCTAAGACTAAGGTTAAGATTAAACATATTTCTGCTCCCCTGTGCCTGGTGAACAGAGCATGAGCATGAATCAAACAGCATCATTCTGCAGATCTACTTCATATTCTCAGCCAATGATCTGTGCTCCCCTCCCGTTCTGCACAAACAGACGCTGTGATTTCATTTTCGCCAGGCCTTCCTCCTGCTACCCCAGACTGTCAGAGGCCTGAAGCGTATCTGACAGCTCTGCACTGGGCGCTGCAGGCTGCCAGCCTCTCTGACTGCTGCAACATGCTCCATATTAGCCTGGGAACACACACTGAATACAATCACCACCGGGTTCCTCATCAATCTCTTGCAATGCTTCATCCCGGGAGCCTGTTGTTAAGATGAAATGAGCGATGTGCAATCTGCCACATCGTCTGTCTACACACGAGGCCTGGGAAATAAGGTGAGAGGCTTTAATTTGCAGTTTAGATGTCTGAACAGAAAGGGAGGAACAGACGTTTTCAAGGTACATTTCCCAGTAAGTTGTGTCTATGCTGCATACAAATTTCATGTTTTTTTTTTTTAGTGTGTTTACTTTTGTGGCATAATATTTGGAAGCGGGTGAAGCTAACAGGTAACTGAAAGAGAGGAAACACTCCCTTAAGCAGGTGCTGATTTTTCTATCTAGTATCTAACATAATTAAACATTTAACATGTGGTGTGTTGACCCTTAAGTGACCTTCCAGACACTTTTAGCACCAATTCCAAAGCTCAGTGAAGCTAATCTGGTGGCTAACAGTAGACTCATACTCTATCTGGACACACATTCTTGATAATGTTCTTTTTTTTTTTTTTTTTTTTTTTTGCATTTGCCTTGATGGATCCAAGCCTTTTTTTTCTAATTTATCCCAATGGCTGGGGATATTTCTGCTTGAAGCAGTGGTCTGCAACCATTTGCCATCAAGAGCCAAACATTTCCAGGATTTATTTCAGCCAAGCACAAAAGCAGATCATTTCACTGATGAGTTCCTCCTCTCTGGGTAAAGACCGGATCTCTTCCACAGACGATTGTAATTACCTAGTTTTGTAAGTTTCCAAAAGGCTGTGTATCTGTCTAGAAGAAGTATGAGTGCTAAATCAGTTTTTAGCCATGCTAGCTGCATGGCTCCAGGGATGACAATGTCGGTCTATCAGTCAGTTCTGCTTTGATCTAAACTGAAATATCTCAGCAACTTTGGGATGAAACTTAATGATTTTCCCATCAACATACACTAAATTCTTTTCAAATGAGGACTATTTCATTTTGGAATTAAAAACTATGGAAGTTTTCGCGACATTTTGCACATCCCTCCCCTTTCCTGTCACTTACCCAGCAATCCTTTGTCAGCGTTGGATATGCACATGTCCTTCTCAGCACTGGGCAGGACGAAGCCCACCACAAAGCCGTCCACTCCGTCAGCCATTAGTGCCAGGCCCAACACGAAGAACAGCATCCACTGGAAGCGCCCATGGCCACAGTCCTCCATGATGGTCTCGTATTGGTCTGGCAGGGATTCCTCCTCCTCTTCCTGCTGGGCAGCCATACGGGCTTTCCTCCTGGCCTCCATCCGAGCTGCCCGTCGTGCCTCCTTGATCTCGTCGGGGTGGGGGATGCCCTGGTACTCCCCCTCATACATCTGCTCATCATCATCTGCCCCTTCAGTGGCATCACTAGCAGCATCCTCTTCTTGTGGAGGGTAATCCGTCTGGTAAGGGTAGCCGTCGTGACCTCCTCCATCCTGGGTGTAGGTGTACTCTCCGCCCTCTGTCACCTGCTGGTTCACGTTGTTCTGATAGGGGTCATCCATGGTTCCTGCTTTGTGTAAGGGGAGCAGGACTGACTTTGCCTTGTAGCCGTCGTACACTGAAGAAGCTCAAGTGGTCAGCTATAATGGCATAATCCTCCCAAGGAGCTGTGAGTTGCTCTCAGTGTTCCAGGTGTCGAAAGGGAACTGCAGGTTTCCTGTAGTAAGAGTAGTAGTACTAGTAGTAGTAGTAGTAGTAGGTCTCAGGTTTAAGGCCCAAGCAGAGTTAAATTAACTTCTTTGATCTGCACAGTGCTGCATGCTTGTGACCTGCCAAATCAAGACACAATGATAGCTTCAAAGGGTTTCACAACAACATATTATAAAATCCTAAAGGCCACATCATAGGTTTTGACCCTAAGCTGAGGCCAGAGTCCCAGAAAAGCAGGGAAATATGTCATGTCATTGCAGGAGGGCAAGAAAGGTTTTTAATTTTATTCATACAGCTTACACTGGTTGTTTCTCTCTGTTTTAGTTCCTTTTCCTACTGGTTTATCCTGTTTTATGTTAGTTATTACTACTTGTAACGCACTATAAATTCTAAATAAGCCCCGGATATTGTTCTAGTCACAAATGAAAGGTGTTATTAGGCCGAAAGGAGCAGTTCAGGACTCCCTGTCTCTCCCGTAGGCTGCTTGTCCTTCCACACAACCAGATAATCTCATCGTCTCCCCGCTCAAATGCTCTGACGCCATTTTGATCCATCACACAGCACTGCTGCAGCGATGACACATTCAGATCTGTCTTGATTTTTATAGTGACCAAAGGCCAGAACCACCAATAGGAACACAATAACACAAGTTACACTGCATTTTAAAAATTTTGCCGGCTGTCACATCCATTACTAACGTATTTAAACAACTTGCACAGTGACGTAAGACACATATTCTCACCAAATCACACATTTCTTAGCCTGAAGCTATATCCTCTGTAATTTCTAGATAGCAAATGATGCTGTTGTCAAAATGTTTTGTGTCAGACAACCAAGCTGCATATCTGAATGCTATATAATGCACACAACTCATGAGAAACAGAGTCATGAAACTATAAGATAACCCAAACCTTGGTTTAACCTTCATGTGCCCAGTCTAGTCCAACTGTGTACTCAGTGGTGCTGTTTTAGTTTTTACTTCTCTCAGTTGCTACAGCTTTACAATCACACTGGGAGGTCTGCAGGGCAGCTGTGTTTCTCAGTGCCTTGTTCAAGGGCACACTGACAGTGCTACCTTTAAAGCTAGTCATGTAACTTTTACAGTGGAAAATACAGAATAATGGTGGAAGCTAAAATGCAGTAGCTGTAACAACAGTAGCACAAGTCAGTCAACTGACTCAGACTCTATCCTACATTAGCCACCATCTCATCATATGGAAACCTGCAGCAACAAAACCTCAAAGCATATAATAATTACCAAGGGCGTTTTATGTTCACAGATTGATTTGTTGGAGAATGTGCCTGGCTTTAAGCACTGCAATGTGTCTCTTTTTTTAAGGCTGACACCCTACTCATTCAAAAACTCAAAAACTTTACTGCGCCAAACAGGAAGAATGACATGTTTCTCCTGAACAAGCCAAAGCTAAAGCTATTAGCATGTCCTGCTCTTTACAGCATGAAGCAACAAGGTTTTTGGGAAATTAAGTCTTGATTTTGAGATGTGCTAGTGCTAATATTGGTAATACCATCGGTGTGTGGTATTTTTTTTTTTTAACATAGGTGGTTTTCAGATTTAAATTACAGCCATTTGGTACGGTATCTTTGCTCCAGACTCAATGTTTATATAATAGCTAACGTTTTGACTCAAGTTACATAATAATTTAAACATCCGGTTTACAAAAGTAGAGATGTTTTCAAAATACTAGATTTCAAAATGTGTTTGTGAAACTACTTGTTACAAATATTTACACATTCAAGAATTTAGATTGTTCTACAAAATACCTTTTTTTTTTTTTTTGAGGTGTCACATTCTTCAAATGGTTATTACCATGATATTGTATCACTTGCTCGATCCAGACACAGTTGCGATCATCCGACACTAGTTGGTTTGGTTTGGGTTGGTCTGTCCTGGTTTGGAGCCAGGATGACGAACACTGTAATTTAATCCAGATTAAGACTGCAGATTTTTTTTTCATTTTGCCCTTGTTGCCTCACATTATTGTTTCATCACGAAACTCAGGAGGTGGCTAATAGCGCCCGTGGATTATGGAGTCTGGATTGGAACATGGAAATGTACTTGGTTCTCTTCGATATGTATTTTTGAAATCTCATTATCAGTGTTAATTTATATGCATGAATCTGTTTTGTTGCCGGGAGAAATGAGAGGAATTGCAGCGCCGTGATGTGATTTTTTTCTTTATTTATTTTCATTTGTTGTTTCCTTCAGTAACGTGAATAATACATGAACAATTCAGGAGAGAAAGTGAGCGGCTGGAGTCTCAGTCTGGTTGAGGGAGGCGGTGTTGCTTTCATCATCCTGCTGCAAATCCTTTACTCACACAGCTGGCACTTACATAACACACTGCCTGAACTCACTCTTTTCCCCTCCGTCTCCCCTCCTCTCCCCTCGCCTTTAACTTATTGATCTGTGTATCTGTTTATGAATGTATCAACCTGATCCCCCCTACACCTAACACACACACACTAATTCAGACGTCAAATCAGCATTTATGCCCGTGCAGAGTTTGAATAGGTCATGATGTGCCTTCCTCTGAGAGTGTCCCAATGGTGAAAAGTCAAAGAGCTGTTTTGAATCATGAAAATCAATGTGAGTCTGAAGTTTAACAGGAAGCAGAGAGGTCACCGCGTAATTTACAGAAAGCTATTTCAATCTCGCAAGTGACCTTTTACTGTTCAGATCATTTATTAGTTCGACTGAGCCAAACACTGTCGTCTTTGCTTCATCAGTTTCTGTGGCTCGTTCTGCAGGGAGCAACACAACCATACGCTCATGTGGAGTTACATATTAATGCTGTGGACTTTGGAACTAATGTTTGGAAGAATAGCTGTACACACACACACACACACACATACACACACAGTAGATAAAATTCACCAGTAAAGCTGCTCTGTGGTCAGCACTTTAAGACTTTTTCCAGCTACAGTTCTCATATTTAATTCAAGCTACCCAATACAAGCACAGTCTCCTGCTGCTGGCAGCTCCAAGTGCTTTGTTCAGTGCACCCTGTATGGCTGTAGGTGCTTTCAATGCCTTTTCTATCTGCAGTAAACTGAGAACCTCTGCTATATACACTATACCATTATACAACTTTAATACAGGTGTTTGACCTGCAGCTGTTTTACTTCTTCACACAGTTTGTATGTAGAGAGATAACATAATGTTTGCACTAACACCTGAACAGTTTTTGGGAACAGTAAAGACATGCCTTTGATGCCGCTCATGATGTCATCAGCATAACTGTATAACCAGATTTCCTCAATAAACATTGCTTGTCCAGGTACAAAGATGGCTGACCACCTCCACCAGTTTGCACCACCAGGGTTCTACTGAGCAACAGAGTGAGGGGTTTGACTCTCCTACAGGCCACAGACATTACAAAAATATATAATGTTTATTTGAGTATAAACATCAGATTGTATCTACACTATGCATAGTGTCTGTTGGTGAAATAACTCAACCATCAAAACAGTGAGTTCAGTCTAATCTCAGCTCCTCTGTGACCTCGAGAGGTCAAAGAACAATCCTGTGTGATTTCTGGGGACGAACTATCTGCAAACCCGTCACATACATTTATTAGCAACCAGTTTCTGTGCACATTACCGCCACTGGGTCAGTTATGGAGCGAGAGTTGCCATTCTGGGCCTTTTCAGATATGTCACTTATGATTGAATGCTAATACCCAGCCATAAAAACTTCATTTGGCCAACCTTGGCCTGGCCTGGATCTTCTCTATGTAAGAATATGGATTTTTCTATGTAGATGATAATGTTGATAGAAAGGCACTATTGCTGTTGATGTTGTTGCAACAAATAAAACAGCAACTAGCATTGCAGGTATTTTTTCAGTCTAAATGATCTCTCACTTCCTCACTAATTGGCCTCACAAAACAACAAACTAAAAGGCACAATGCAGCAAACATAAAAAGCTGTCTTACCAGAGTTGGCATTCCCTTAATATAAAATTGTCTTCTGAAACAAACATAAATTAAAAAAAAAAAAAAGCTAAAGTCCAAGTAGCATTTTCACATGTCCAGAGACTACATGTCAGTTTATCCTAGGGCCGTACTGCAACCAAGCCTGAGGGATTAGGATCCAACCTCGCGACCCCACCCACCCACACTACACCTCCCTCACCAGGGCTCATCCCCACAGGAAACTCCCCGGAAGTAACCCCCCGACATCTGGGACCCAATGGTACAGTCCTAAAGGCTTAAATACCAACAGACTCCACTGACACCGAGTACGAACTTTGTAGATACTCTACAGGATTTTTTGTGATAGTCTCTAAAAAGGGTCCTCCCTCAAAGAGGTCAGAGGTCAATGTCAGCTGCCAGAACAGCAAGGGGTGACTTTTTTTTTTTTTTTTGCTTAAAGACACTTCAGCAGGGCAGATGCTTGTTGTCATGGAGACTTACATCTGGGCCTTTAGTGATCCGCAATCATTGGAAAGAGATCTCCAAGAGTGTGCACATTTTAGATTCCATTTAAACACTTAAACACTACACCAGGTGGTTTTAACTATCAGCGTCATCCCAGTAGTGGACTGTAATGGCATAATTTGGATAATGGCTGTCTGCAGTTACACTAGCCAGGATGAGCCCTTTTGTCCCATAAGCAGAAGAGTACATCGCTCCAGTAGCTGTATGTCCTGTCAAAGTGTCCTTGAGTGAGACATTAATGCGCTACAGTAGCTGCTCATCCATCCCGAGCTACCCTGGATAAGCATCGGAAAAAATGGCTAAAATATTCCTCTTCCCTTGAAGCAGGAAGGAAGGGCTGAGGGTTTTATTTCTTTGGTGGATGACTGCAGAGGCGATTATGGATGTGTCTGAATGGCACCTAATGCTGGAGATGGATAATCATAGCGCTCCTGCTCCACATATCATTCCAGTGGTTTACATACAGAATATATACAGAATCTGTGGGAAGGAAGGACGGATGCCACAGAGGGAACAAGAGTTATAATATAGTGGATTGATGCCTGACTTTCCCCAAATTATGGTACATTACGTATGCATTTAATATAAAAGTCTAATAAAGTATAATTTTGTACTTGTATTTAGATAATTATTATTTAAAAAAACATTATCAACTTCTTCTCAACTTATACATTGCAGATCGACTAATTGAGAAAATGTGTCAAATCCAGATGTAATTACCCATTAGTGTGCTGTTTGTATATAAAATAGACATCTCATGCTTCTGCTTTTCTATTCTGGTAATCTTCTCACAACCTTTTAGATTTGTGACCCCTTATGGGGGTCTCTACCCCCAGGTTGGGAACCACAGCCCTACAGAACCTATCTGCTCAGTATGTGAGCACATTTCATACATGTTCACAGATGCTCCATTTATACTTCTGTCAGTTTACACTGATGCATGATAAAGTTTCACTATTAAAAATTTACAAAACAAAGAATTCTGTGTAGAAGACACATAGTGTGACTGAAGTACTATAATGATGCAAAAATAATATTGGGCTATATATATATATCAGGTGCACTTTATCATTGCTTGTTCACTGCATTATATGTTGCATTGTGGGATAACACCAGTCCACTATACAGTTAAATATGACTGTATAACTGTCAGTAAATGGACAATTTTATAAAATGGCACTCACAGTATATTTACACTACATAGCAACTAGTGAATGATTTTGTCCCATTAAACAAATTCTTCATTCATTTCAGCAGTCAGCCTGCCCATCAGCTACCCCCACCAGGAGACATGGTATGGTCTGCTATGGGACATCATTATAGAGAGTAGATGTCTTGCATAGAGGCAAAGCTCTCTAATCCGAAGGCCAGATAATTCGAGTGCAAAGAGGATTAGCTCCACCCCAGCAGAGCCATTGGCTAAATTTAGCCCCCATACTCTCTGTCTTCACCAGTCTCCATTTAACCCCTCCTCCAAGCCCCGCCTATGACTCCTTTGCCCATCCATCCAGGCACGCTGTCCACCAATCACACGCTGCAGTTCATCATTACACCATCGTGACATCTTTGGACCTCTCCAGCCACATCACCCAGTATTTAGGCCCAACAGTCAGGCCCTGCATCCTGTCAACATAAATGACACAGAGTCAAATCACATCACGGGGAGACCATCTTGATGTGATCGAGGTAGATGTGAGTTTTCCTGAGAGGGAAAGTTAGAGTTGATGCTGCTAAAATGTTATTTGCTCTCTGCTATCTCTGCCCTTCATCTGCAGAGCTTCGTCCTCTGGCGAACACACTGGGATTACGGTTGATGGTGCCTGCTTGCACAATCCCTGTGATGGCGAGCAAACTGCATCGCAGAGACGTCTCATGCAAACATCCAGGAAATTAATAGCTTCCAGGGGGAGGATTCTGGGAAAGAGTGATAAACCCTCTCCCTGTGTCCCTTTTGTTCCTGGTTTAACTTGAAACCACTATCTGCTATGTAGCTTTATTAGTTTCCTCCAGTGAATTCCATGATGACTCCGGGGTGATGTGAATGTTTGTTTATGTTTGTCTCTGTCACTTTACATCCTCACTGGTAGCTGCTTGTTGATGATCAGGGAATTAAAGCTTATTCTACAGACTCAGTGGAATGCACATTATTTAAAACACAATATAGGTTGTATTGACTTTGGTTAAGGAAATGATTTACTTTTGCTTCTTTTCTTGTCTTTTCATGAGCACTTGATAAATGTTGATGTTTGCTTTCTGTTAAGATTTTTCTGAAATACTGTGTATAAGCCCCTCAGGGGTTCTGTATTACCAATTTAAGTTTCAGCTCTCTCTCCTTTTCTTAAGTGCCTCATCCTTTGTATGTGGGTGGAAAATAACTTTAAGATAACAAGGCAGAGGAGAGACAAAGCAAACAAAACCCTGCTGCTACAATTACTGCGACATAGTTTTGAGCTATTTTTCCTCTGCTAACTCGGCTTTAATGGAGTCAGTGTCGCATTTTTTGGGGTGATTGTTTTTTCAAAAACAGTTGTGGAGCATCACGGTAGATGTCTGGGCTCGGGTAAGTTGTGGAACCACCCATGAAGTTTTGTTGTGGCTCATTTTCCCTCTCCTTCTTGTCTATCTATTATTCAGCGTGCATGGGGTAAAAATCAGATACCCACGTGGTAAAAAAATTGATTTTCACTGTGTCCTCTGCAATGCAGAGATGGTAATATATGAAATGTATGATTCATCTCTCCCACACAAATATTGTTTTATACAATATATTTTAAAATTCTAGAATGACGTCTTACCTAGAAATATTCAGAGAGATAAAATCTGAGATTATGTGTCAGGAACAATACATCAAGCCCTGCTTATTTGCCCAACCGTGCTTCTTTTATGTGTATGAAGTCACTGTGCCTTCACTCCTCCTGTTTGCTCCTAATTAAAGAAGGGAGATCTGTCAGAGGTAATCTGCTGGACTGTGGTGAATGGAGGTGGGACGTGGAAGTGGGTGGGAGGGTCCGAACTCCCCAAATCCCTCTGGTCAGATTGGACATGCCAGCTTGGCTTAAGTCACCTGACCTGCTCTCTGGCATGCATCCAGGATTGAATGCGTGGACACATATAGCACATGCATGGATACATGTAGACTAAGACAAAGATGCAGAGGTTGGTAAACTTTGATCTAAAAATCTGTCTTTATGAGGCAAACGGCCAGCTGCGAAGACACATTTCAATCATTGTTTTATGTTAAAAATCATTTGTACACTCAGTTCTTAACTCTGAAAATGTTATTTTACCACTCAGCAAGATTAGTGGAACACACACTCTCTCTCACACACAGCTTGTGTGACAGTGATTTGTATTGTGGTGTGTTTAGACTCCACAAATCCCAACTGATGGGATCAAATGGACTTACTGACCTGCAGGACCACAGATACTGACATCTTGTGGACATGACAGGGACTGGAATTATTCATGACTGCTGTTAATTACAAAAACGTGACTGATTTATTTTATCAAGATTTGAAGAACTTTGAAAGGTTTCTTGCTTTCTCATTCGGTTTCACATGTTTAATAAATGTTTAAACGTGGCTAAATAAATGTTTTCCATTCCTCCATTCCAATAACCAGTCAATGGTTTATGAAGCTGGTTGCATGTATTTAATAAGGGGGTAAACAATAAGTAAAAGGGTTAATCATAAGGATAAGGTTTAACATGTTTAGATTTCTCATTGTCAGTAAAACCCAGAAAGAGACCAAAACCAATAGCGTTGTTCGATACATTACGACTTCACCACTCTGTGGCACACAAGCATATTGGTTCATACTGAAGGAGCAAAATGCACGTATGGAGTTTAATTTAAAGGGGAAAAAAAGGCTATGCAATTTCCCTAAAACAGGAAGTGTTGTTGTAGACTATTTTCAGCTGTGGATGAATACACATTTGGTGCTCTTGTTCAGTGTCCATGCTCAGATCTGTGATGAGAGAACACGTCCTTCTGTGCAGTGTGGCTCACTGATGTGTTTTGAATAGTTTCTAAACAACAGTGGAACCTGTGGCAAAGAGGAACAAGCTATTTCTGAAAAGACTTTAGTTAGTTGGAGCATTTTATTGTTAGTTTTGGTCTTTAATGGGGTTTGTTTGACATAAAAGCCAAAACAGTTTCACCAGATTTATCCTTTAAGAAGAACCCACACATAGGCTGTGGCAATGTTGGATGTTACTCAATCCAACCAGCTGAATGACAGCAGCATGACTGGTATGTTGTTATCTGTGCAATTACACAACATAGCATCAAGATAATTCTGAGGTACATTTTGATGCTCCGAGATATTTTTACAAGCTGAGATGAAGAAAAGAGGAACTCACGGAAAAATCACACATCCGCAGACAATTTCTAAATGACAGTTACAGAGAATTGGTATGAAATATCCTGAGAGTTGTTGTACCTGTAGGGTTAGCATGCAAAAAGCTCTGCTAAAACAAATGGCAGGTGGCAGTTGAATGAACTGTGTTGCCAAGAAAACAGACAGCTTCAGCCCAGAGGAAGCTTTCAGAGATCTTCTTGATCTTTACAATGTCAGAACATTCTATGCTGAACATGACTGACTTTTCCAAAATAACTGTGAACAGAAACTTTAAAGCAAAACTGTCGGGGCATCTTGAGTCCTGATCATTTTTCATAGACAAGTCAAATATTTTGATACAAAGAGATTTTGTTTTGCTTTAGACTTGATTCATTTTTTAAAAGAGATGGATTCAGTTAATACTGGATCAAATGACTGTATGTAATGTGAGAGGGCTTTGCTGACATGTTTGCCAAATGGTGATGAGCCCACAGAGAATTATCACACAAGTCTGCAGTTTCCTTCAGCTAAATGGATATTTTTAACAAACTGTTTTGGTTTTACTTTACTGTTGTGGTTCACTCTCACTGATCTCATCAACCATGTCTCCACTGGCTGCAGGTAGCTGTTTTCAGCAAAAGTGCTTGGCTACTTGCCAAGAATTAAATAGCAAAATGATGAAGTTAGCGACTAGCTGGTGAACACGGTCACATGTTTAGAAGCTAAATGGCCAAATATTTCCCTCAGCGGTTAGTGGAGAGAAACAGAGATAAAACAAGAGTGGGTATTGAACTTACATTCACCAGGTGGCCAAAAAATAAACTCCAAATGAATGCTAATGTTGCCCTGTGTCTGCTAGCAGTGTGCTGCCACAAAAACATTGTAAGGTGCTAATATGCAAATTGTGCTGCCCCTAAGTCACCAAAAAAACTAATTATTGCTGCTCTCAGTCAAGCTGGTATGAAGAAAATAAAACTAGATAAAACATCTTCATCTTGTTTCTATCCACGCTAACTGGAAACAGCAGGGTTGGGGTGGTAGAAAGAAGTAATTGCACTGTATGTCTTCTGTTTGGCCTCCCAACTGTAGAAATGGCCAAGATGGTCCAAGATAAATTAACAGCAAAAACACTAAATTAATTTCACAGTAATTCATTAACTGCAGCTATTTATAGATGATTTTACACTCATAAATAAAAAGTATTGCAAGATGCTGAACATGCTACTTGTCGTGCATCTTTTATCATTATCTTTCTCCTGAGGTTCAAAGTTCATTCCTGTCCTTGTAAAGAGCAGTTGACAAAAAACTTATCTCAAGAAATCTGATGAAGATCATGTAATATGATCAAAAGCTCCAGAACACTTTCTGAATTGACCTTGGGGCAAGACTGTTTTATCATCCAAGGTCAAAATTAAACTTTTAAGCTCAGATTTTAAGACAACATGGATGATAAATCCCTAAAGTGCTCAGAGTGAGAAGAAATGTGGACAGTACTGAGTGTGTGAGTGTGCTGAGTGTAAGACGCTTTCCACTGAATTGTGAGACTCTGGAGGCACTTCAGCCAAATTATATGCCTCTCGCTCTTTTCCTCTCTCTCCCTCCTCCTTCCTCTTGCAACTAGTGTGTTTTTGTCTCTATCCAAGTGTTTACTCTGGCTGGGGGGTTTTCAGCGCTATCTCTTCCATCCAAGTCCTCCAACTTACAAAACCTCCTTTTATCGCTACACAAAGGCAGCTATGTACGTCTTTGTGTCTTGCTTGTTTCTCCGTCTCGCTTATGTTCTGGCAGTCTGCAGACCGCCCTGCTTCAACATTCCCCCCACGTCCCTCCACTCCTCCTCCAAACTGCAATAATGTGTCTAAGGGCAGCTCAGCATGGCAGTGAATGGGGACTCTTTTCAATACCACCTGCCATTTATCTAACCCTCGGCTGGTTACAGGTGGAGGAGAGAGACAAAGCTCTGGGCTCAGATGCTTGTGATGGGAGGAAGGCCTGGACGCCTGCTGAGCTACTGAAACAACCTTTCTGTGGTTCAATTTCACATACAGTGATGGAAACTGTACACCTGGTGTGTAACTGTGTGCATGTGTTTGATGAGGTGCCAGATGCCAGCTTGTTTTGCAGAAAGTTGAGCTTTAAAGAGTGTAATACTTTCTTGAATAGTATATCTTTGTAGCTTTAGCTACTGTTCCAATATGTATGTGCAATTTAGTCGACCAGTGACATAACAGATTGTGTCCTTTTCAAAATCATCAGCTTTTTTATCTTTGTACAAACACATAAATGAAGTAATACCCACACTTTCTGCACAAATGTGCAGAAATTTCATTTTAGTCTAAAAATGTTCTAAGATTTATTTGATGTCCATCTATCCATCAGGCTTAAATGTAAGTCTCTAGGCTCTGCCTGCAGCAGCTGAAGACAGTCCAGGCAGAATACAGGGTATTTATTGTGTCTTTCTCTTTTTGGCATCAGGCATTTATTTCGAAAAGCCAGCAGACAGTAGTGTGATTCATCAGTAATGCTTTTGTCACAGTTATGATCCATAACAACAGATAAGCTGTGCTGAGTGTGGAGTGTCGACAGACGCAAACCCAGATTCTGAAAGGAAACTGATAGGTCAGCCTGCTCTTACCGTGACAAGCCATCAATCTGGATTCCTAGTTGGCTCATAAAATTATCAAAATACAGTACTTAAATTATTTTAGGATGAGCGGTCTCAGACTCCCTGTCTGCTTCATACAAAACTCCTTCTTTCCTGCACCAGGGACCACTATGACATTATTAACAGTGATTCCATCCAGACAGTGTGGGCTCGCATGCTTGCAAGGCTTGACTCAGAGCCACTGAATTTCTTTTTTTTTTTTTCACAGCCACATAATAAAAGCTCTGTTCAATTCCTGTCACTCAAAGATCCAGAATATCCTCTCGAATCTGGAAAGGCATGATTCAGAACTCATTCTTTTCTTATGTGTTTGAATATGCAATGTTTCTTTATAAGCTTTACGAGCTAATGAATTTTATTGATTTTTGAAGAAAAATAATGGGTACAACAAGGTACAACTAATGCTGGGGAATGAATGCTCCTTTTCAGCATCACCCTGCTTTGCACTCATACATACCCTTATTTATAGAAACCTGATGAAAAAGGGAGGCTATTCTAACACTGAATCTTTTATAAGTGTGTGTTCAACAAACACTCACAAGGTCTAGTAGAACACATTTCACACCAGCGGGCAGCTGAGGAATAGAGGCGCTTGAATGCTAAACAGTGCTCATCAGAGGTAGGGAATCGTTTCTGAATATAAGGAAACCATTTCAGTCTAGCGCAGATACTCTATGAGCTGTTGTGAGGTAAAACAGTACTGCTTGGTTCTGCTTTTCCAGTGTGTTATCTCTCTGTATGATAAATAAATAAGTCAAAGCACATCCCAAAGCACATCCTGCAAGTTCCCTCTTGCAGAGATCATTGCAGGAGGCCCTTTGAACCAGCAGAGGGCAGTTCAAACCACAAGAGTTTTTTGCCCTGTGGCTAAAAGATGAAACACTGTGTGCAGTCACGATGAGACAACAATGTAACCTCCGTATAGAGTATTAGAGCAGCAAACACCTACCTAATACTTGCACCACTGGGTGGCTCATGTATCTGTGATTCATACTTTAATGACAGTTGGTTATAATTTCCACCTCTGACTACTTGGCCAAAAACATGGAACACTACATGAGACATTTCTATCCTGAAAAAAAAAGAAAGATAGAAAAGGAAAGACTCCTACAGATTCATATAATGTGTTTATCATACAGTATAGCATGCATACACAGACACAGTGTACTGAAACTAAAATTAGTGTCCTTACAAGTTCATGCATTTTAATCACTGTGCAGTGATACTAAAGCCTAACATTACTACAAGATGAGGACATGATTTATAGTTGGGCTTTCAGAATGGTATAAAGCAGTTATCAGCTACAGTGGTGGAGAAATGTGCAGAGCTGGAGGAAACTGGTCTGTGGTGAGTGGGTCTGAACAGCACATCGAGGTGATTATAGTTAAAGTTTTTAGATGATAGTTAGCTTAGTAACAACTAAAATGGAACATGTAGTGCAATTTCTTCATTTTTAATACTGGAAACATAGTAAAATCTTTGTCAACAGCAGCTGACAAGATGCTTAGTTGTTTTTTTGGGTGGATTACAGTATTACTTTCACAATAAAAGTACACTAACGTTGAGAGATGACAGTTTTGCTGCAGTTAGTACAAGGTCTAGTTTGCTAGTTAGACTGCTGTTTGTATAAAACGGAGTCTTGCAGTTTTCAGCACAAAAACCACAACAAAAAACGTCATTGCTGTTGCCGAGTATAACCAAATGTTGTTTATGTATGATTTGGAGCACTTTTAGTATTTTACACAGCCAGTCCAATCAAAAAGTCAGACGAAGTTTTGAAACTCGTTATAATTGTTCATAGACATCATTTAACCCAAACAGCCAACTGAGCATCAGTAAACATTATTTGGATAGTCAGCCCGCTTGCGGTTACTTCTTTTATTATGAAAAATAGAAACAGGAAGTTAATGTAATTTAGCTTGCTTCGTCCTATTGGCGTGCGACCACGATACTTTCTCCTTATCTAAAAAAAAAAAAAAAGTTACAGGCAATACTTACGCCCATTAAAAAAACTTCACTTAAGTTATTTTATCCTGCCACACGACTTGAAACATACTTCCTCTGGTTTGAAACCGAACCCCAGGACAAACCGAGCTGGTGGTAGCCCTCCTGCAGACTCCTCCCACTGAGTTGTCCTGGGAAACACTAACAACTGGAAGAAAGTGCACTCGGTCCTCCTGTTTCTGATCGGGGGAGACACTGGTAGGAAGACCACGCCGCCGCTCATTCGTTTCTCTCTACAGGACAAAACCTTTTAAAAGGACATTTCGGCCCAGCTTCAAACACTGCAAGTCCATCCATTAGGAGGATTATTATGCGTCCAAAAGCTGCTACTTCTTCACACCGAGCCTCATCTGCTTAAGGTAAGAGGAGTCATTTACAAAGGTAGACCGCTATTAACTGTCGGCTAACGTGAATGGACTTTGGAGTGCACTCAGTTTGCGTCTTTCTGGGCTGAGTTACATTGAGAGAAGTTGTTAAATGGCTGCGGGAAGCTGGGTTTTAACTTGTTGCTCGGTGGCCATGACATCCTCATTCAGAGCCTGCAGGGCCAATGTGGGACCTTCTCACGTTTCTGTTAACTCAGCGGCAGCGGAGAAGAGCTGGGTCTCCTCAGAGACATGTAAAATTAACCCAAACAAAAGCTGCCGAAGTATAATATAGGCCACATACTCAAAGCTGAAAGATAAAAACATACGTGTTAGCTCATTGGTAAGTTAGAAAATCAAGTATGCTAACACCATACTTAATTTGAGTTTTGGAAGAAAAAAGAAAAGAAATATATAAATATGTGGGGAAAAAAATCAATATGACAGGAAGAAGCCCTGAAGGTAAATGTTCATATATGTTTGGGAATTTAATTTATGGTGTTAAAACCGCTTTGCATTGTGATAAAGTCAAACTGGAAGGACAGTTTTTCAGCTGTGGTACTCCAGGATTTCACAAGTAATTCTGTTACAAATTGCATTCAGTAAATTGCTATGTATCATTAATCAAATAAAAAAAATACATCATAATTCATAATGTGCTTTAAAACCACTTTTTTACAACTATAGAGATAGATATAATGAGTTGACTTTATAGAAGTAATCAACTTCTATTAAGAACAATAAGGCCATTATAAAGACGCTGTTGTGAAACACTTCAGATATAGGGCTTTTTTTTTCCAATAAGGAAGTCCGGTCACACAAGCTGATTTCCCTTCGTGCTTTATTTTTGATGCCTGTGGGAGAGGCTGCACACATGTAAGGGAAAATTGTAACCTACTAATTCATTTACACTCGCTTGACCTCACCCACTTAAACATGTTCAAAGGACCAGGCGCATAAATATGGCCGCCCTCTGGTTTCTCATGTTGTAACACTCTCTTAGGTTTGCTCAGAAGTCGCATCACGGACCTCATCTTCTTCACTTCCAGGTTACTTGGACTTTTCTCACTCACTCAGAGCCTGCTTACAGACTGCTCCAGTGACAGTCAGAAACTAGGTGGAGTTTTTTTTTGTTTGTTTTTAGTGTAAAACCAAACATTTTTCTTTTGTCTGTCAAATTTTGCTTTAGCCTCCAAACTAAAACTAATCTCACAAGTGAGTGTATTCTCTGTGCTGTCTTAATACCCACACTAACTTCCTCCAAACAATTACTGGATTTTTGGATTCTACGCTGTTATTTTATTTTAAATGTCCTCAGTCCAGGTTGAATCCTCAGTTTTAACGTGCGATGGAGCAGATGGAAAGACAGGTTTTACAGAACTTGATTAATAACCTCTACCCCACAGAAATGTTTCACTATTTGCTGTCAGAGATGATGGATGACAGAGACTGGACACAGTTGTTATCACACCTCGAACATAGTAGCATTAGCCTCGTAATCGCTGGTTTTGACTCTTCAAACGGTTTGTGACAAGCATCGGTTTCTCTCGCTGTCATTACAGGGACTTCTTACAGTCAGTATTGACTCAGACAAAGCTGGTGTCTGTGATTGCAGCCCAGTCATCTAACTTTTCTGCGTTGCAGCGAGGATGCTTTTTACTGTGGGATTGGCCTGTAAATCTGAGTCACTGCCTTTGAATGCAGGCATTCACCATCCTCATATTACATTGTGCAAAGAAGGTGACAGTATAAAAGAAGGAAATACACCTGTTCCAACCCCTTCCTTCATAAAACTCCTTAAAGGTGTGTCAGATTTACAGTATCACTTCAAGTAGTTTGATAATTTTTAACTTTTATGTGTCAGTGGAAATTTGCCTGACTTCACAGAAACTCATACTTTATTCCAAAGTTGGCGCTGCCCGTTACAACTGCAGTGAACTACTACAGGGCAGTTTCCACCGGAGATTGTTGGCTTCGAGCTCCTTTTTTATTTGCATTTTGGCTGCTTGCAGAGGGAAGAGTGTCCAGCAGCCCTTGGATTTGAACCACAAACCACCCAGGTCATTAACCTTTCTCTGCTGCATTGTGATTCAGCTCTTCACAGCCATGCTAATATACTTGTGTGTTTGCATAATTTGACACTGTTGGGTCTTAAAAAGTTGACATTTTATGGATTTGAGTGATGGCAATTACAGTATTAAGTGCATTTTATTTCTCAGCTCATAGAGAGGTTAAAACAATAAACCAAATTTTAGGCTAGTAGTTTTTCTTGCAGAGATTTAAATGCACATGTAATGGGAATATTTTTAAATGCTAAATATGAAAGTAAATGCTGCCATCTTTTATATGTATTTTGTTTATATTTGTATTATCTGTGCTTTCCTTTGAGAAAGTATGAATACTTTCTCAAAGGAATAGTTTGTGGGATAAACCCTTTTTCTCTCTGTTCGATGAGAAGATCCATAACCTTCTCATGTCTTTTCATCAACTACAGGGCTACAGCCAGAAGCCATTTAGCTTTTCTTAGCATAAAGACAAAATCTAATATATATATATATACATATATATATATATTAGATTTTGTCTTTATATATTATATTTTATTTGTTTAATCTGCACATTAAAAAAAAAACAATGTGTAAAAATGGCGATTCGCCGTTTTGTGGGGGTTGTGTGCAAACAGTGGCGACTCTGGGAAGGTGTACCCCCCTGTAAAATGGCATTTCCCTGTTTCCAGTCTGTATGCTAAGCTAAGCTTACTGATTGCTGTTTGTAGCCTGATATTTAATGGAAAGACATGACATCGGTCTTCTCATCTAACTTTCTGCCAGAAAGGGAATAAGCTTATTTACCAAATGTTGGAATCAAGAACATCATGTTGTCAGAGTAGATCCCGTTTTTGTTCAGTCACTTCATTTGTAACAACAACTACTATTAACCAGAGAGATAGAAAGTGAGTGCAACAGTTGACTAAGCTGCAGTTGTGCTGTTAGATTGCCAGCACTCTACAAACCAGTAAACATCTATCATCAAACGTCTATCTACATTTTTATTCATAAGACTGAGACTATCAGGAGAGAACATCTACGCTGTGCTTCTGCTAAACAAAAGCTTGTTAGTCTCCTCTCTATATGTCTCCCAGCAAACGTTAGTCTCACATGTGAGGCCGTCCCAGTCAGAAATATGTATTTATCTCCAGTACAAGAGACAAATGAAAGAGGAGCTGGCCTCCCATTTAGAGTACTGTAAATTGCCACGAGGATTGTGCTGGCTCCAAGCTGAACCCAGCCAATTTCTCATCTTCACAAACCCCCTAATTTAATGATGATGGAGGATATGCACGGTGTCAGCCTTGTAATTACACTGTATTTACTGTTGAATGGAAGCATTAGAGGAAGTCTTACAGGTACTGGTTCATGATGTAGTGCTGTCTCAGGGATGGGTTTTGTGTGCCTGGGAGGGCGACTGCTGAATTCCCTACTGATATTCACAATAAAGCCTTGACTTAGTTTTTGTTAAGACTGGAATTGCTGGAATCCTCTCAGCATGCCAAACAGTAGCCGCACTCCCTGTTCCAAAACAGCAGCCATCTCTGCAGCTCGTTCAAACTCTGTACCCTGTAGTAGAGTTTCTTTTTTCCTGGCAATTATCAAACAGGCTTGTGGTGGTACGAAGTCTTTCCATACTGTTCCACAAAAAACAGGCTGGTTTGGGTTAGCCTCAGATTGAAATGCACAAATTGCTTAAAGCTCTGTGGTATGAATATATACAACATATATTCAACAATAGCTTGGTGGCATGGTTATAAAGACCATACTCTAATCAATAGTAGGGCTGGATACCGTAAAGTTTTTTAATGACACCTGAGTTATGGTTCAGTCAGACTTACATTTCATTATGACCGAAATGTAAGTGCTTGGAGTCTTCATATGGACAGAAAGAGACCTTTGTGTGCCGACCCTCCACGTAGCAAACACAAAACAAACTGATGACGGGGGGCTCAAATCCAAATAGATGCAAATATATACTCCCAAAACTTTATAATGCATGGGGTACAAGTGAACTGGGTTCTTTACTGTTGGACTTAAAGGCTTCTGGAGGAAATCTTCTCCTGTATACATACTGAAATTCGATTTCAGCATGTATACAGGTGTTTTTAATTCATACCTGTGGATGTAATCCAGCCACACACACTACTATATACAAGGTATTGCAATACCAGGTATATAGAAGGACACTGAGCCTCTGTTTGTTCACTCTGGGATGTTTGTGCTGCCGAGCAGTGAGAGCTGAAGCTTGTTCCTTTTTTTTGTGGACCGCAAAGTATTGTTGAGACAGCTCAGGTGTCTGTACTGTCACTGCCCTGCTCACTCTATGGGTGTCACTTTCCAATACTCAGGATCTGATGTATTATTTTCACATCTTCAGAGTCCCCAAACACCAGGACCCCTCTATGCTAAGAAAAGTATCCTTTTCAGTCAACAGTAGATTTTTAAAATTATTTTCAGGGCATTTTATGCCTTTTTAGGTAACGATAGTGGATGTTTGACATAAAATTAGGTAGAGAGAGAAGTGAAACAAATCCTCTGCCAAATTTGCACCAGGGACATTGCAGTTCATAGTCATAACATTTAAAGCCCTGATTCGCAATGCAGCACATTTTTGCAATTCCAGTAGCAATATGCATTTACCCAAGTACAGTTATGAGGTATGGATTCTACATACTACATTTCCGATTGAATTTGATTCATTCCACTACATTTGAATAGTTAATTAGTTAGCTATAGTTGCTAGATTAGACTTGATATACAAAATATGATCACCTTATAAAATATGATGCATTCACAGTATATAAACCAGTTCAGATTAGCTCCACCTTTGGCAGCAACACCATTAAAGTAGTGCTTGAATTCATCATATTGAGTACATGGTTTTGATACTTTTAAGTACATCAAGCTGCTGATTAAGGCTGAGGGTAGCATCTGTTTTCAGTGCTGATTATTCAGCTAAAATTTTTCTCGATTAATAAATTGTTAGTCTACAAAATAGTCTATGATTGTTCAGTCTATAAAACAGAAGAGTGCTCATCACATTATCCTAGAGTCTAGGGTGTCATCAAATGGTTTATTTTGTCCAACATAAAGTCAAAACCCCAAAAAGATTCACCTTACTAATATGTAAGACTGAGAACCTGGAACTACCAAAAAACATTTTTGACTTCATTGATTTTCAGAATTGTTGCAGGTAAATTTTTTTTGTCAGTGGACCTATTGTTGACTAATTGTTGCCTCACCACCAGCAGTTGTTTTTCTTTTTCTTAAATACAACTTAGAATTCCGGACTTGAACTTGTAATGAACAGTTTTTATAGTGTGGTATTGCTACTTTTACTTAAGTAAATGTTGTTGTAAATGATTTGAATATGTTTTCCAACCACTGGGTAGTTGGAATCAGTATATACATATATTCCCTACATGTCTGGCACTGTATCAGAAAGAAACTTGAAAATATGACAACCATTACCAATATCCCAGAGCTTCCCTATAATTCGGTGGTTGAGGTTGAGCAGCTGTTGACCATGCTCTCTGATTGATTTTTCCATCAAGACCAAAACATTGTCATTGGCCTAAGGAGATAGGGGTTGTGAGATTCTTCCCAGCAGAGGCTGGATAGTTAGAGTTGCACCGTTGCAGTTACGGCATACACCTGACCTGTGGCCTGTAAGCACCGCCTCTCCCCTCTGACATCAGGGCTTTGATCTGCCTACTGTCTGTGTTAGCACAAAGCCATATTTAGCTCAGTGTAATCAGTGTGGTGAGAACTCGCATGCCCACTGCTGCGGATACCTGCCTGGTATAAACACACCTGCTCTCTCTGATGGGCTTAAAATGAATTTAATGTGCACCTGAAGGAGTCCGCTTGCAGCCATCGTCATCAAGTAGACCGTGGGTAAGGTTTCCATTAATGCCTTCATGTGCTGTTTGTTAGCTCAGACAAATGCTTTTAAAGTTGCTCTGTAGTTTGAGGTGACAGAGTTAGAAGAACATTCAAATAATCATAGCTTTTAGGTTATAGGTGTTGATGTCAACTAAACAAAGAATTATTATGTTAGAGGTTACACAGAGGATTTTAAGGTTTTCTTCCTTGTTTATGTTTTGATAATATTCCTCAGGGCATCATCTGACTGTGATGCACCTACCGTGCTTAGCAACGTCTGCCTCAGTGATAACGCTTAACGATTTCAATAACAACATGTGTGACCAAAGAGTCTACTGTTAAATTAAGTTGTGATTGGGCTCTGCTTATGGCAAATTACATATTGTATCTTTGCATGTAACAGATGTGCTTGATACAAGATAGAGCGACTTCAGTTTAAGAATTAAATGGAGACATTTTTTTTTTCTTTTATGTAAAATCGCAGTCTGTGTGATAATACATTGTGATGGATCACTATTCAAAGAGTATGTATTCCATGCCTGTAAAGTTTGGCTCGTGAGAGAAGAGAAAGGGCAAAATCAAAGCAACAGAGGCTGAGATATTCTGCATTCTGGTCACCAGAATGGGTCAAGCACCAAAAATGATGGGCCTGACATTTCCCATAATGCAACAAAGCTCAATAGTGCCAGGGCCTTCTATTCAATATATTCACAGTTTACATCAGTTCTTGAACAAGCAGCAGTTAGTTGCAGAGATGGACTGCTTCAGATTGTATTTAGATCACAAGTATTAACCTCAGAAGTCCATCCATTCATTCATTCATTTCCTGTTTGGGGCACAAAGTGTTCTTGTGGACAGAGTTGCCTATTACATAGACAGGGAATCAGTCGGGAAAGAGAACAATTCATGCGCATCACAGGCATTTCCATTCCTAAAACCACCACAGGGGTTTCAGTTTCACACATCTCTGAATCCCAAAAATTCTGAGGGGTTTGTAAAGAAACAGAGTGGATTCACAGTAACATATCATCAGGTTTCACCATTTTAACACAGGGTGAACAAACACAGGCATATTTGTGGGCAATTTAGGGTTTCTGATTGACCAGGTTGCTTATCTCAGCTTCACAGAGAAACAGCCAGAGCTGTGATTCAAACTCTTGACCTTCTTGCTATACCACTAACCACAAAGTCACTTTGTGGTCACTATCAAAGCTTTGGACATACCTTTATATATACCCCTGGTTTAGTTTGTTAATTGAAATGATGAAACCTAACAATACACATCAGCCCTCACTGCTGTGTGTGTGTGTGGGGGGGTATATTAATCTGATCAGCCCTGCTGTGAGTCTGAGGTTAGCATTGCTCAGGATTCTCTGGGCTAAACCTCTTACCTCCCTTATGGGACTATCAACCACTTTCCTTTTCTAAAACTATGTTGTCTCCCTGAATTTCTGTGTGTTTTCTTTGCTCCTGCGCTCCTGGCTTGTCTTCTTTTTGATGCCAGTGTTATTTCACAACACTGTGGCCAAATGAGTAAATGCAGTAAGTTGACAGTGAAATGCTGTATGAATGATTGTAAGAGGTTTTGTGCCAGTGTTTTCCCTCTATACGTAAGGTGAAGTCCAGTTTGCTTTATTGCCAGGAGTTAGATGAGACCAGTGATTCCTCTCACATATCTGTATGCCATGTATGAAGCTACCATCACCAGCCAGATAGCTTAGCTTAGCATAAAGACTGGAAACAGAGGGAAACTGTGAGAATGGTCTCGATCTACATATCTAACACTCAAGAAGATGTCAAGAAGATGTCAGACTTCTCCTTTAAAATGTATACAGAGCACCTAATGGCCTCATGGTAGTGGAAACAGAGGGGGTGCGGGGGGGTGGCATCAAAACCTGGGGAGGAGCACTGATCAAGGCTCAGGTCCTGATTACAGGCCGGGCCCCAGTGTGCCTCACAATAAGATAATGCTATCTGGGCCCACAGGTATTTGGTTTCAGTGGAGAGGGTAATAACTGTCACCAAACACTAAGGAGACCTTTCATCCCCCAGCCTCATGTTGTCAGCCAGCGTTTGTGTGCAGTCTCTGCACAGAGGCAGCTTTTGTGTGGCCGGGTGAGGTCGCGTCACCACGAAGGCCTCATATCTGTCCATACAGACAATAGCTAGGTTTGATTAAATCAAACAGCCGTGACTATCTAAATGGTAGTCAACATGGTGTGTCTAAGTTACTGTGGTGGCGTTGTTAAGAATGTGACCATGTGAGCCATGACTAATTTAACTGTGCCCCAGAAGAGCGGAGCTGATACAGAACAGTAATAAGAATCAGACAAAGCTTCAACACAAAGCGGACGCACTTTGTTTCTCTGGAGTTTTGTGTTATGGGTGAGTGCAGTGGGTGTACGTCATGTTGTTGTGGTTGACCAGCAGTTGACCAGAGG
Organism: Toxotes lorentzi; assembly: GCA_037833715.1. Taxonomy (NCBI): domain Eukaryota; kingdom Metazoa; phylum Chordata; class Actinopteri; family Toxotidae; genus Toxotes; species Toxotes lorentzi. Next base: position 6,113,036 of record JBBMJY010000001.1, on the reverse strand, counting down.
GAGAAAATGTAAGAGCTTAAACAAATGTCTCAGTTAAAGATCAAACCTCTCTGAGCCACACAGAGCCTTAGTCCTGCCTTAGTGTCCCACGTTTGAGGACTTTGATTGCTAATGTTTTGCACTGATCAACTTACTGTTGATAAAAATCTATCTGCAAATGTTTGATGAGTTTGAGTGATATGTTCATCAAAAGTTTCAGAAGTCCTTTATTATGAATGAGACATCATTCATGTTTGGAATGAAACAGATGTAAACATTTGGCCAAAAATGATTTCAGTTTCAATTCTGTCTCTACTTCAGCAGTTTTAATATGGAAAATCTGTTTTTCAACATACATCCCAAGCATGAGCACTTTCAGTTCCAAGTGTAATATATGACAAAGGTGGATAGTAACAGAATGAAAGGAGGTTAAGAGGAGTGAGCGTGAAGATCTGAGAACTGTTGGACTGGGCATTTGAACTCTGTCTCTCACCAGGCTTTAAACCAGCCTGAAAGCTCTCCTTGGCACTCCTATGTGCCATGTGAAGGTAGAGGTTTTTATCCAAAGCTCCTTATAGTACCATCAGGCCTTACATCTAAAGCAAGAGTGCGGCAGGTGGGCATTAAACCCTTAAAATGGGAAGTGTTTGTGGAGCTGATTTCAAACAACATGATGTTTTGTTTGGTGTATCTAAGGGTAGAACACAAAAACAGACCAAAGCATGAAAAAGGAGGAAGGTAATCTGGCCAGATTGTCCTTGTCTAGTTTATGTTAGAGGGAGTCAGTCTTCTTTCATACAAACTCAGTCCTGCTCCTCCCTGAGGCTTAGGTCCTGTCTCTGTTGTCATCATGGAGCCCTGGTATTGGATGACACTTCAGGCCTATATTGGGCTTCTGTCCCTCTTTACAGGTGTCTCCATGTCCTTGACTGCAGCTCTCTATGCAGTGCCATATTCTAAAAGTTTCACCAAGAAGCAGCTGCAGGTAACTGTTATCCCCCATAACACAGATCTACTTTGACATTCTTAAAGTTAATTAATGGCCAATGGGAAGTTTTGGCCTAGAAAGACTGCACTATGAAGCTTTAAGGCGATAAAACACTTCAGTTTCCACACTGGACATTTGAGTAACTGCTAGCTTCCTCTTTTTTTTGGTTTTATTATTTGTCGAGGAAAGGTTGGATGAGTCCTGTGATTCAGTTTATATGCTTTGCTCAGTGGCAGTTGTTGAGATAAAGCATTATTTGATAATTTTTTTACACTTTATCAAGAAGTGGTTGGTTTTCTCTGGTGTGTGGCTCCTGTGAGCTCCAGGCTGCTCACTCTCATTTGCAACACAGGCGTGATACCTGGGTTGGTTGAAAATGTTCATTACTCTGTGAAGGACAAACTCATAGGCAGTAATGAAGTATAGTGAGCTTCGAAAACACGTCATAAAATAGAATTGGATGCAGTATTAAAATTCAGTAATGTTTCAGGCATTTTGATAAGATAAACTGTTGCATAGATTCTTTATCAAGTTCAGCAAAAACAGTGAAATGCTCTGAACATGGTCATTTTGAACTTCATTTTCCAGTAGTGACGCCAGTTTGTTAGTAAGATTAGTGGGCAGATCACCAAACTAAGGTGTGATAATGACCCTGTAAATGATTAAGGACAATGCTTGACTAGGAATGGGCACGTATATCATGGTTGTCGGGTGGAGTTAGGTTAGCACCTTTGGAACCATTTTGCCTTTATTTCCAGAATCTTTTTTTTTTTTTTTTTTATACGCTCTTTAACTCTTTGAACCTTGGTCTGTGTTTGTTTTAGTAGTTTAAAGACCTTTGGACAGGAGGACTCAGATGTTCCTACCGGGAATCTCTGAGGGAGTGGTGCTGACAGAAAAGATTATATTGATGCCATCACGGGTCTCTAGTCTACCCACTGTGGACTGTTCCTGTCACCAGTTCATTGGGTTACTTGCGTGTTTTAATTCAATCAGATCTATAATGAATTCTCTTTGATCTGAAGTATTTTTAAAAAGTTGGACTTGTGAGATGAGCACATGCCACAAAGTGAATAACTGGTTCATTTAATGCACTGTATGAAAAAACAACTGAATATATCCATAAATCTGGATTGTAGTTTTGTTCCATTTATTTTGTTATGCTGGGTTTTCAAGACGTATATTAGACCTCAAAGATATGCTAAATGCAAACATAAATTTGTTTGTTTAAGGCACCTTGAAGTTGTGACAGAGTAGAGTTAGGTTTGTCAAAAAACCTACCTCATTCACTGATAGCAGTGAAGCTGTTCCTGTGGCTAATATTGGACCCAAACTGGTGTTAACTTGATGCTGACATTTACCTTCGATCCATGGGGAATTATTGAATCATGTATGATATCAGACTAGTTAGACCCACCAAAGACAAGGATCTCTTTCCCCTAGAGAGAGCTAGAGACCTGGATAGAACTTTTCACAGACAAAAGCAGCACATTTACAGACAGAGCTGCAAGAAAAGTGTTTAAGTTAATAAACTGTAGCCATAGTCTGTCTTATGCATGTGGTTGTGTTGGGGAATCCTCAGCCTCAGCTGATTATTGGGAAGGGTGCAGGAGACAGTCCGATTAATGAGTTGTGAAGCTAATCCTATTCATCCTCCCATTCACGCTGCAGTCACATGGCTATTATGGCTTATTTTGATAGCCAGGGGACCTGCGGAAACCATAACAGGTACATTCACATCCCTGACTTGGTGCGTTACCACTCCTATCCCAGCATTGAAGGGCTTTTGTCTCTTGATTTATTGGTCCATTTGTGACGGCTGTGCACTTGAACGTGGCTGATGCCCTGCTTCTTTGTGGCCTTCGTGAAGTAGAGGAAGAAGAATTCTGTTTCAGTAGTAGTTCAAAGGCAGTTTTTGCCATAATGAAGACTCCAAGCAGCTCAGTTGAAGGCTGGCTGCATCAAGTGTTTTAGGCAGAGTTAATGGGTTGTGCAATCTCCATAAGCAGGTGTCGGGTGGCCGAAGGTTCAGCTTAGTGGATGTCATTTCTCAAGGTTCTTCTGTTACCAGAGAAGAGTTTGGTTTGGATACAAGGTCTTTTCCTGAATTATATGGATGATTACACAGATGATTACATTGTTATCTACCCATCTAGTTTGAAGAATTGCAAAAAAGAAGAATATATATTTGATGGTATGAGTTGGTGCAGAGTTTGATTCAATTATGGCCTGATGATAATGGGTTTAACTAAAAATATCAGTTTCACTTAGTTTAACCAAACTTGGGCTGTGCACAAAACAAGAACATTTTTAGAAAATGTAGAAAAGTTTGGTTTTCAATGTTTTCAGTTGCTGTGCTTTATATGACCTGCACACTGTAACTTGACCTACAAGCACAAGCATTTTCCACAGCACCAAAATATCTTGTTGCAGTAAATTGCCCGGAACTTGTTTACCTCTGAGAAAATACTGCAGTCTTTTGTGATCCAGGAAACAAGTGTAACAGTTCCTGTAGTTTCCTATATCAAGAGCTGTACTTATAAATGACCCACAGATGTAGCTAATTTAGAATTCCCCCTGTGTGCTTTCTAAATTATTGTTGCTGCCCAAGAGGAACTGCATGACCAGATGAACTGTCACACCCACTGTACTGTAGGCGATGAGGCTGACTGGAGAAAATAGACTCAGGGCAGTCTGAGAATAGATGTCAAACCTGCAGTAAGGGATATTTTTGATATTACGAAAGGATCAAGTGACTCCCGGTTCTTTGAAAGAGTCTCTTGTGGTCATGGACACACAGAGAATTAACACTTATCTCTGTGGCTCCACACAACTTGTGGCCTCTTTTAGCTCATTGTTTGAGCTTGGTTTGATTTACTGTTTGGTTGAACCCCTTCGCTCTCACTACACCCCTCATATAAAGCTGTAGGCCAATGTAACAGCAAAATAAGAGCCTAAATAGACCAGTGGCTGGATCTGCCGGATACCAAAGTAAAACTTAAAGGAGTCTGAATATTAGACGATCATACATCAGGTGGTGAGACATGTGACTATTGACAGTTATGTAGCCTTAACTGCTTGATTAGCCAATGTTTTGGAGTCTTAAGCTTGATCTTCTTAATTTTCTTGTCAATTAAGAACAGGGTTATGCAAATAGTTTTGTGTACATAATATTTTGTAAATTGTCCACTAAGCTTTAGTTAACAAAAAAGCCTCTGAAAACATAGGTAGACTGTAATGTACCCTAGCAAACATATGTTAGCTTTATTTGTAGGTTACACATGGCCAAGGATTGTTTCTTTTGACTGGCTAACTAGCTTAGCTTTACAACCACACCAAGGAAGAAGTTTTGGAAGTATGTTGTAATATCACAGGTCCATCCATGAATCCAAAGCAACCAGTGGAGCAATGTCAACCCGTGATGATTCAGTATATGAATCAGCTTCCTTTATGTGTAACTCAAAAACTCAGAAACAGAAGTGACCATGTGAAAGCAGGGAAAGAGGAAGAGTAGGTGAAGAGTAGGTGGCTTGCTTTGACGATTGATGGTTAAAATTTCTTCAACTATGAGTGTAAGCTTGACCTGCTCACCTATTGTAATTAACTTTGTGTAAGAATGTTAATTCTTACACAAATGCCTAAAATGCCTAAATGTGAAATGAAAGGGTATTGTTTAGTTATTTGAAGATTGCACATGGACCTACAAACTTAAATTCTTTGAAACGGTAAATGCATTTGTCCTTTGAATGATAATTTGAGACCTACATTCAAAAGTCAACAAAACTTTTTTTATTTAAAACTTTCACATAGTTTTGGGTACAGGTGCAAACTCTGGGCGAAAGAAATCTCGGCGTCACCGTGCTCCTGGGCTAAGAAAGTGACCATTACAAATGCATGAGCTCTCGTGTGCCACTGCCAGGTGTGAGTATGTAATGTAAAGCAGGGTGGAGCTGATAAAAGACATGGTGCCCAGCAAACCTCCACTGGATGAACAAGTGTTATCAACTCAACGGTGAACTGTGGCTGTAGCATTGCACCTACTTGCTACCAAATATTTTTTTTATTGTGTCATGACTTAGGTCATCTAATGGCCAATAAGGCATCACATGAGTGAGATGTCACAGTGTCCAACACCTGCAACAGGCGACAATGATGTTAATCTGGCCTTATGAATTTTTGAACTCTTGAAGACTCCAACCCATGTGTGTGTCACATGCTGTATATCGGTCATAAAGAGAGCACCAGCTGATGTCAAATGTCCAAAATATCAGCATAAGAAAGAGCCAGTGAACCCTTGGGGACATTATGTGAGAACCTTATCACTCAAAGTCCTGCATGTGGTGAGGAAGCTGGTCCCTGGCCCAGTGCACTTAAGGCAAGAGGATTAGACTTCAGAGTATTATTAGAGCTACTGATTATCCCCTTACCTGATCCGCCTAATTCTGGTTCGAGCCTATTTATTTAGCAGAAAAGTGGGAAAATGTTTGGATTGGGCTGCAGAAAGTGAATTGGCCTCGCTGTGCTTCAGCGCTCTGTTGAGTCCAGCATTGACTCTTTTGGTGTACTGTGCTGAACCGATTAGTTCCTGGCCTTTTGTCTCTGCCTCCTCCGCTGTGGGGTGCATGTGATTAATGTACTGCTGACCACTGAGGCCAGTAGCAAGGACTTGTTTTAGTGCCAGGGAACAGCAAACAAAAGAAAATTGTCTCTCCAGATAACTGAGGAGAATACAGGCTCTCAAAGCCGAACCGGTCCCTTGACTCATTGATGAATGCAAGCAGGCCAATATCTCTTCAAGAAAGTTCAACAAAAAGGTTTCCAATCCATTTGTCCTCAAGTCTATAGCTGTAATACGTTTGTTTGGATGTAATTACACACCCGCTGCTTCTGACCTCGTGCCCAAAAAATGGCTTTGAGGCCTGTGTCCCAGCCTGAGAGTGGGGACTCAAACGTGAACATGAGCCGGTAAATCCTGCTAACTGATCTTCCCAGCATAAACCCATGTAGAAGAGGCAAAAATGGGTGATCGGAGGAGGCAGGATCCTTAGAGCTCACAAAAAGTTTTTCATCATTGCTGCGGCATCTTTGTGTAAACATGCACAGATGGAGCATTGGCAGTTTTGGTGTGATGAGACTTTGTCTCCCGTGTGTGATTCGGCGTGTGTATGTTCCGCACTCATGCACTATTAACCTCCCACAGAGTGTAGGGACTACTGCCAGAGTCGAACCTAACTGTCACCTTGACAGCAACAGTGTTCTGACTACATGCATTGCAAGTCACTTCTATCCAGAGCAATTTGTTTGCAGGATTTTATTCCTGTAAAACACGAGCAGCTCATTTCATTGAGAAAAGAACGACACTGACATGTTAGATTAGTTTGACCTCACTTCATTTCTGATCACAGGGTCAGTAGCCTTTTTGTATGTAACAGCTGACTAGCATTATCCAAGCTACAAAGATGTACATAGAAATAATAGGGAGTAGTCTAAAAGTATTGTTTAACATTATTAGTTATGAGAACTATCACCCTAAAGTGAAGTTCATTACACAATAACACACTGGCTAAACATGTGAGAGTAATGTAGCTTTAAAGCAACAGTTCAACATGAAAGTTCTCATGAAAGTAAATGTGCTGATTTGCTTTCTCACTCAGATGAGACGAATGTTAAAGCTAAACAAGGCTACAACTGTTGGCGTAGCTTAGCACAAAGTCTGGAAACAAGATATATGCTGTTAACTACAGAGTTTTGATGAATCCACTGAGAATTATTACAAGGAGTGAATGCAGTTGCTAATGTTGCTCAGTGTCTGCTGCTAAATAGGCAACTGTTTGTCAACATGTTAGTCATATGATCTTTATAACAAATAATATGTTAATGCTGTGTTTACATCCTGTGGCACTTCATAAAAAATATGTTAATATTGCTGTTAGACATTATCTTGTTTCCTATGAAGATGTATATAGTCTAATAAAGCCCCCCTCCAATGAAAATCAAGTTTTTAACCTTGTTTACCATATGGTATTTTTAATATGATATGAGAAAAATGCACAGCCAACGCCATGGCTGTGTATTCTTCTCAGGAAAAATGTATAAGAACTTTTCTTGAGAAAACCATGTGTTTTTACATACTTTAACACCACTGAGCTATAACTTCTCGTTTGCTCTTCTCTTCACAGTGTCCAGGGACATGAAACTCAGTCCACAGCAAGCTCCCTTATATGTAAGTATCATTATTCGTATATGCACCTGCTCCAGTGTATGCAGTTCTGTTTTTGCTCTGATCGCTCCTGTACACCACAGTGCACCGACAATCACTTTGCCCGGTTAGACCTCTTCTCAGGACTGTGTGGGTGTGGTGCAGAGTGTTCATTTGCTGCACCTGTTGGGGCGGGACAACTTACATCTTTATCATTTGCTGCCTTCAAATGGAACTTGTGAACTTGTGGCTATGGCATGGGAAGTCGTGTACACGGTGCGCTTGCCGCTCAAGTGGTTTAGTTGTGACAACACCACTGCTAGGCAACAGCAGCATGGACACTGAAAGACACCTTGTTATTTCCTTATCATTCCTTACAGCTAACAATTTAGCAAATGAGCGAGAGGGTAATGTTGGGATTATATTATAAAATTACAAGGAAAAATGTGTATTATGAAATGTATTATGAAATTAGTAGGAAAAACTCTATAGGACTAAAATGACAACATAGTAATTCACCTTCCACTGAAAAATGAACTTCCATGGCCATTTCTGAAAATGTCAGCAAACATGTCACAGCTCATGAACTCTGAGGTTTCAGTAAATTTACCACTTCTGAGATTGTGAATACCACAAAAGGGGGGCATTCATTTGGACTCTTGAACACAGTAAACACAACCCCAGTTGAAGACTTCTATTGATATTATGACCTCATGTAATTCCTGGAAAAGCTTCAAATCGAGAAACAGTTCAAATGAACTGGAATAACTAAAAACTGTGTAGGTGTGCAGGGCCAGATAGTGGAGAACACAACATCAGACTGCATGCAGATTCAACTGGTGATTTAAGGTTTGCTGGCAAACTGGCAAACATGCATAACAGTTTGCCCTCTTCTTACTGTCCTCCACTGTGTCATGATTTACACTGTGTCAGTTAAATGAAATAAGAACCACTTGACGGTCTGGTGATTTTACAAAAATAGACCCTGATAATTTTGTAGAAATGACTAGCATGAGACTAAAACAAGTCCACGGAACAGCCAATTTGTAGCACATTTTTAATGTGGTGGCTCCATCTAGTCATCTGATTTTTTTTTTTTTTCCTCTCATCAAAAGAGTGTCAATGGCTTTGTCATGGCTCAGGTTTAGGTTGAAAACCTAAACACTGTCAAAGGATAGGTACTGATCCACTCAGGGGCCTTGTAACTTCTACACTACCTGGACATGTGCCATTTGTCCAAATCAATGGGTTTGGAGGTAATTACAGCAAATGTGTGACCTCTTGATTGCTGGATGTTCTTGTTAACAGTGAGCTGAACTGTTTTGATACTGAAGAGTGTGTGTGTGTGTGTGTGTGTGTGTGTGTGTGTGTGTGTGTGTGTGTGTGTGTGTGTGTGTGTGTGTG
>JBBMJY010000001.1:6083369-6104230 GCA_037833715.1 Toxotes lorentzi | reverse complement strand
ATATATAAGGCTGTATAAAACATATATATATATATGTTTTATACAGCCTTGTTGTAACCACTTACCTGGGTCTGAGATGTCTAAACATGGTGTGGATGTTATCTGTCCCCAGGTGTTGGGCATCCCTAAACTCTCCCTGGTCTGCTGGGAGATTTAGTTTTTTCCAGAATGACTTGAGTCTAATTCAGACTGTCCTCTCAGAGGATTGTGCCTTCAGAGGAAGGCACCTGGGTGGTCTGCTTACCAGTGGAGCCAAATGAGGTGGTTCAGGTGGAGGAGGTGCAGCTTGTTACTGAGACCCTCTCAGCCTGCTGAACTACCCACTGTGCCATGTACAATGTGGCAACCACCCTGCAGAGTTTATTTCAGCAGCGTTCTACCTCTAGCCTCATTCTTTGGCTTTACCTAAAGCGTGTTACCTTTGGTGAGGGTCAGCTTATAAACCAAAAGCATTGCTATTCTTGGTCGCCATCACGGGTGATTATACAGTGTATCTTTCTGCACCCAGGGTCCCTAACAAGTGGCACGCTTCATAAAGCCCTAAGATGCATGATTTCCCTCTTGAGAGCATGACACCTCTTTCCAGGAATACACTGTGGCCTCAGGCAATTTCCTGTTGTCCTTTTTCATATTATAATTTATAGCTCACTTATAACACTGAATTACTGTTAGAATACAAACAGGCTTTCTTTGTCAAGCTTTTTTACCCCAATTCTTTGAGGTTTTGAATTTTTTTTTTTTTAAATACAATCCTTAGTGGCTTTATACTTATCATAGAATGTCTTCACTTTGGCATTGTAGAACATCTATTCACTGATACATAGTTACTGAGGTGTGTGTGTATGTGTGTGTGTTTGAGCAAGTTGGGGACATTTCTGAGTGAGTGTCTGAGTGGTCCCACTGGTCCCCTATCACTAGCAGGTAAGGAAGGCACACAGGAAATGAGATAAGTCAGAGGCATGTGTATGTTTGTGTGTGTATGTCTCTAAAGGCTAGACTGGCTCACACATTAACCACCCAGACAACCTTATCTGTGATTTACAGTCAGACTCTTCAGGGGAACCAGGCGGGGAGTCAGGCCTCATTAGACATCAGATTTTAGACACTTATCACAGCGGTTCACAATGAGATAGCTCATAGGGGTTAAGTAGTAGGCCTGTAATTGTATCTTTTAAAAATACACGATTACTCGGCCATCCAGAGTGTCTGAAGATGACAGCCCCAGTTTGCATGTCGAAATTTCTATCTCACTAACTTAGGAGGGTGTAAGGAGGCTGAAGGTAAAGGCCCTAGTGTTCTTGCAGAATTACTTTGGCCAAAGAATGATTTTTAAGGAGGAGGCGATAGGTAAAGCAATTAAGTAAAGGCTGGTTCTGTTTCTGTTAACTGAGGCAGCGCTTTAAAAAAATAACTCTGCATGCTAAACATGTTATTTACATTCTTGGCATTTAGCACACAATGTTTTCCAGAGTGGCTCACAATTAAAGAAGCAGGCAGGGGTTCAGTCTCTTAACACAGGACACATGACTGTGAGCACAGCAGCAACAGTGCTGAAACCTGTGACCCCTCTATGTGCTGGTCTTCAACTGCACTGCTACAGGGATGAAGGGATGCTCTAGACGTCAGCAGCTTCTGTGCATTTTAAATTGGAGAATATCTGTAGTTTATTTAGTAAATTCTTTGGCATTTTTACATGATAATGTTACATGTGAATTGGAGCTTATTTAATGTGTCTCTGCCTTCCTCAACTTTTGTGCTGGTACGATGTCCATAGATTTTTCCTCGATTTTCTAACTGTTCAGTGGAAACAAAAGCAGCAATATTTGTGGGTAAAAATCAGGCAGTATGTGTGAATGCCAGCAGGGATGACTCACAGTCAGGCAATGGTAGACATAAACCTTCAGCTTTATATCACCTTTGATGTGTTATCAGTAGTATGTTTTTCAATTGTTATTCTAGCAGTCTCTATGCAACGGGACGCAACTGATGAAAATTGTGGGCATGGCCTGGGATGTCTTGACAAATAGCTTGGGCTCTGAAGTGAAGCAAGTCTGCACATTGTGCTGCCTACAGTAAGAAACCCAGCCAAGGAGATGAATATTAATGCAAGCTGCAAAATAAGTTCTAAAAACATCATTAAAAGCAGCCTTGGTGAGAATGTCTGAAGGCCTCAAACCAGCCGCAGCCTTACCTGGATAGTTGAGCCCAGTACAGTTGCAGGATGTGTGGAAAGGGCTACACTCACACATGCATATTTAAAATGAGGGGGTTGGATTCATAGCCCCCAGCTGTTCTTTTGATGTTGCTTAAAAGCTGCCTGTTCCCTGTTGAAGTTCCATGATTAGCAGGTCAATACCCCAGCAGGTCACTTTGTTAAGTACTTATTACCAGCAGAGAGCATAGTCATACTGTGTGGCTGAAAGGAATCCATTTGTGCGCATGTCACACAGCTTTAAAACCACCGGTTTGTTTTTCTGAGTGAAGATGAGCACATGAGAGCTGCTTGGAATTTTTGATGTTTTGCATTTTAGTTATTGTTATTATTAGACATCTCGTCTGTAGTGGCAGTTTGTGCATGTACTTGTTTGCATGTTTTGCAAAAGTCGCTGTGTGCAGCTGTGTTTCCTGCTGGCTCCAGCAGATGTTTCACATCTCTGTTTCTCTACCTCCACCCCCTTCCCCCACATGTGCCTCCAAAACCACTGATAATGATCTTATTCAATCGATATTCTGTTGAAATAAGTTTCAGTTCATATGTCACAGACTGATTACAAGCAATCATGACTAAGGGGGTAAAAAGTGGAAGGGGCAGAATGAAAACACATTATGTAGACATAATTTTAGGAATTTTTCAGTTTTTTTTTCCTTGGTAAAAAAAAAAAGTCAGTCGCTTATAATGGGTTGATATTAATTTGGACAAAATAAGAGGCCACTGTGCTGCTGTCAGAAATAATTTGAGCTGCCACTGTGTCAAAATGCAGCCGGTTGGTATTGTGACTGAGGTGATTTGCCACCCGCCTTCAGCAACAGACAGAAAACCATTTCTCCTTTTGCTTCTCCTTTGTTCGTAGTGAGGATGTGGAACTTATTTCACACTAATACGTTTTCATTTTCACATGGAGTGCAAACTCACAAATCCCACGAGGCACCAATCCGTTCAGTAGCACCTAACCCTAATTTCCAATCTGGGCTTGGGATAAGAGATGAGTTTTTAATGGATAGAGTGTCATGCCTGCTGGCTTCCACCCATCTACAACTCATTTACGCCACTGCCTCTGCTCTGCTTGTTAAAGCTGAGACTCTCCGTGCATCGTAAAGCCTGCATCCTTCATGCTGTAAGTCAGTGTATTCAGTCTTGGCTCTCAGAAGGTTACTGCAGGCTGTTTCTCTTCCTGTGGTCTCCGAGCTATGTGGTAGTCTTTGAACACATTTTTCCCCCTCACATTGCTCAGCAGCAGCAATGGCTCACCAAACAGAGACCTGATGATCCCAAGGCTGCTGGTTTGCCACATAGCTGTCAACCTGCTGATCCCCCCCTATATGGAACAAGGCCTTGAGGCTACCACTTTATAAGAGACGGAAGAAGCACCTTCAACCCTGACTGTTAAGCTCCCCTCGACACCAGCCCTCACTGGCTGCCACGTCGGGCTGTTCATGTTGGACCGGGACTGGTGAAAGGATTGTAACACTGGTCAGATTAAGTGGGATGAAATGTCCCATTGTCCCTCCCCGGTGTCAACAAGCTGCAGTCCCCCAGTGGAAAAGAGCAAATTTTGCACAATATCCCTATTTTTTGTTGCTTCTCCTCCTCCTCACTCTGTCCTCAGATGACACCACATCATACCCCACAATGCTCAGCCACAACACAACCAATTGTCAGTCTGGGAAAAAGCAGACAATAAACCGTGCATAATTGTATTTTTGTATTGAACTATTTGCACATTGGCAAGACAGACATAATTTTTAAGTGGAATTTGTTTCTAAAATCACTAATGATCGACTGTTTGCTAAGCCGTCCCCGGCCCATGACGGTCGCTATATCTGTAGAGTTTACTGTTCTCGAACAGCAAATATGAAGTTAAGCTAACATTTGCGCCTTATGTTAAAACAGACAAACACACTGTTTAATCGGGTTCTTATGCATCTAGTCTTGTTTTTGTGGTTTTGGAAAGGCTAAAACAAAGCCACCACCAGCCAGTCTCCTTTAAATGACTTGTCATTCTTAATCGAGCCCCATGCACACAGAAGGTCACTGCTTTGGGTCTTTGAACCAGACTGGAACATATGGCCTTGATTCATTTTCCATGGAGGTATGAGGGTTGAAAAAATGGACTAGTTAATAAAAAGCGCAGTAGAGACGTGTTGCTGTTAATCATGTTGCGTCCTCCTGTTGTGTAACTCCTTTTCCTCTTTGGTCTGAAACTGACTGAGCTCTCTCATAAAGTCAAGCTACTCCTCCATGTTTCATCACTGTTTGGTGCCTTTGTGTTTGTTTGTTTATTCACGATGTGATGTGCAGCATTTTAACATCAATAAATCATTACCTTATTAATTTTGAGGCATTAGTGTAATTGCTGTAAACAGGTGTAGTTGTGTAAAGACTGGCAGCCTCCACACAGCATTTTACCCTGTGGCCTTGTTAAGGTCTGGTATCCAGATATGCAGTTTATACCTAGGTCCAGGTGTTCAGGATTGCAGTTCACACCTGGCATCAGAATCGGACGTAAGTGACCAACTGAGATTGGATTTTACTCTTTTGATCACATTTGGTTTTGTCTGTGACTAAACAGATAAATAAATAAAATAATTAATCAATAAAGGGGATTGGTTAGGTGTGCTACTTTTTGCCTTTGTTTGTGGACTTCAGAACCAGGATTATCACACATGGTCAGGGTTTGTCATGCTATACATACGTTATCTAGTCTAACTAGTCTTTGATGGTGTCTGGGATGCATTCGTAACCTTGAAATATTGTTTTTCATGCAGTTATTCGTGAGTAGATGCCTGCTTTCCTGACCACCTCCTAATGTGGCTTGATAAATCACATCCAAATGCATTCTTAGTCCATTTGCAAGTTATGTAGAGCTGCCTGTTTCTTATTGGACCAGCTAAGTTGCATTTTAGGGAGTGTGAAAAGGATCTTTGTTCCTCATTAAGTCCTGAGACAAAACAAATGTGCTTATTTTATGGAACCAAGTAGAGTTTTTCTTAAAACTTAGTCTAGTTACACTATTTTAACTGGAGGAGTTCAATATTTCATCAGATTACCTCGACAAAAAGTAACAACACTAAAGTCAGATTTACAACAGCCAGTCATGTCCTCCATTTAAATATGATAAAACAGTAAAATATTCAAATGTATTTTTATATTATTTTTGATATATTATAATTTTCTTGCTTTTTTTGTCAATCTCTCTTTCTTTGTGCTCTTTTTGTTTTTCTGTCTCATTTCTTCTTGCTGTGTTCCTGTCTCTGTAGGGCCGGTGTGTTATCACGGTGCAGCTCACTGATGAAGAGCTGGCTGCAGATGAGGAAGGCGTGGACTACTTCCTGCTGTTTGCTGGCAGCACACACAGGCACCTGACCAGCACCCTAAAGAGCAGTCATGACACCTTACAGGCAGTGTGTCCCGGTAAGCCACCCCACCCACAATGCCTTGCAGCTTCCCTGTCATGTCCAATGGACCCGTGGAAAGGCAGCTCCACCTACAGTATTTAATACATGCTAAATCTATTTTTAATTCTGTCCTTATGTCTGTCTGTGCTAAGTGATAGGACAGTCCTTGTTGCAGGTGCCTGTTATTTACGTAGATTAGTCTGAGTAAATAAAAACAAGAAATCAAGGTTCTCTGAATACAGCATCATGGAAAACGTATATCTTGCTAATTAATAACTAATGTTGTGTTTTGGAGAGGGAGAAATCACCTCACTTTAGGTTTTATAGAGCTTGGCTCATTCATCACCCCTCTTGGAGCACATCCCACTTATTCTGCTTGCAAAACAGTACGCGTTTGTGCAGTGCTCTTACTCAGAGATACTTCGTCTGAGGTGAATGAGCAACAACAAGCATCACTGAGATCAAGGGTCAAAGGTCACAGTACACAGAAAATAGGTGGTAAAAATGCAGAATTCTTGCAGCCCTTTAGTAAACATGGATGGCAGCCAAATGTTGGGAAAGGCATAAAATATGAGCAGAAGGGAAAAATGAAAAGTACATTGCTGAACCCTTTGCTGAACCCTTTGTTTTCCTCAGGTGTCTGCCTCCGAGACAGGAAAAAAAGAAGGCAGAACGTGATAAACTGTGTTATCTTGTTAAGAGCTCGACTGAATTACAGCCGTCTGAGGTGGGGGGGTTGGGAGGAGGCGTTACTCTACTAACAGATTAGCTCTACTTCACTGCTTCCTCTATCAGGACGCACAGAGCTCCAAAGGACCGGTCCTGTGACCGACCAGAAGGTCGCAGGATAGCATTCTCAGGTGGCCTGGGAAAATCACTACAGATACCCTGAGGTTGGACTTTAGCTTGGCTTGAGGTGCCCTTTTATATTTAATGAGCTGACTATGTTTGTAGAGAGACTGAGGCACAGTAAATGATAGAAGGTGTGTTAGATAAATGGGTCTGATAGGGTAGGAATCTTGCCCCAGATACACAGACTCTACAGACATTCAGCTCTAGTTGAATGCTTTTTGGAGAGCAGAATGAGAGGGAGTCGTGCACCCAACAGCATTTGACTTGGCATTTGGGAAGGACGTGCAGAAAACCCTGTATGTTAGCAGCAGGAAGTCTGTCAGCTCTGCATGCTTTTACAGTGCAGCCAGGTACAGCCTTTATTCCCTGTGAGCTGTTTTGACATTGGCCATGAATGTGGACCGCGGCCCTGTTTGTTCATTCTTTCTGTTGTGACAACTGAAAACTCATTTGCATAAACTTTCATTTAACTGATAACGTGTCGTGTTGTTAATTTGTTGATAGTTCGAGTTTCATTTGTGACTGTTGAATCGGTATTAGTGGCACGAATTGAAGCACATTATGTAAAATAACATTATGATTTATTTGTGGTAATTAGGATTTCAGTGAGCAGTTCAAGTCTCTTCTGTAGCTAATTGTTGTTAAAGGTTGGTTCTTGTTGTACAAACTTGTGATGCCAAGTGAATAATATGTTGTTGGGTATAACGTGTGTTTTTGTATCGCGATCATTTCATCACAATAAAACCATCTTCTGGACGAACCTGACTGTACAGAATTTATGCAAAGATTCTGAGAAATGGCAGGACATCTCAGACAGCTGACAGCTCATTGATGCTGTTCTTCAGATAAGCTCGTCGAGGTGGTTGATGTGTGAATGTTACTGGTGAAGGGAGAGTTGTTAGCATGTTGTTGTTGAGCTGTTTGTATCTACTATGCTTTTCAGCTCTTTAATTGCTTATTCATTTCACAATCATTTTAAATAGATTTTCTATTACTCACTGTGTTGATAATGCTACGACTGCAATGTAGCTAACCTTGTCTTGCTTGCCACAACTAACTAGCAACAAGTAATACTCATATAACACTATTGCTTATGCCAACACATTTAACATTATAAAAGACCAGTTTAAAACACATGGTGGACTTAGTCAGAGATATACAGAGACAGACTGATAATATGATAATATGTACCGTAACCTAACCTTGTTGGTTTATTCTGTTTCCTCCTCATTCCTTCCTTCTTTTTCCCCATCTCTTTCTTCCTGTCTTCCTCTTTTCCTTCCTCCTTGTATTGTCTTGTAGCTCACGACTGCTGCGAAGTGGTGCTGGTCACCTTGTGTTCCGTTAGGCGAAGTTTCCCTGAGGCCCCTGAGGACCTAAAGCCCTGTCTGGGTCACGTGTCTCCACTGGCCGAGCATCGATTCAGCTTTGTTCAGGACTTGGCTTTTGACATGGCCCAGTTCCTGGTGAGCAACAAGACGAGTCATTTCCCTTTCTAACCCAGCTGTAAAATAACCACAAAAACTGAGGCTTGTCACAGAGCAGGAGAAAAATGGTTACCAATGGTTACAAGTGATACAGGAGTGTAGGCAGAGTGATAGTAAAAAGTAAACCATGTTAGTGTTTTATCCCTGACAAGGCCTGATGTCTCACAGTCCTTGGTTTTCAAAAAAAGAATTATTTTCAACACAATTTATGATCCCATAGAAATGTAATATTGTATTTGTTTTGCCAGGGAGGAGGACGAGATAAAATGTGCCTTGAGCACTCAAACTTAAAGCTTCTAATGGAACATTTTTCACTTTTTTAATCTGAGTATGATTTGTTTTTGTCAACACGGGGCAGTACCAAATTGAGCTTAGCTCTGATACACGCAAGTGGATGTGTCTTCCTACAGTTACATCTTACATTTTAGGCATTTGGTTAATGCTCTTATGCTGAGCGTCTTAAAATGAGTGCTTCCAGTAAACTAAGCCTCAGCTCCTCCTCTGTAAAACTTGACTCATCTTTGTAATCACCCTCCACACAGGTGAGCACGGCAGGCCGGGCTGATGGCCTCGATGGGGTGCTACTGCTGGATGAGTGTCAGATCCCCCTGCAGGAGTGTGAACGTCTGGATGAGAGCCTGGCGTTGGCCCTCCACCACCTTTTACTCCCTCCAGAATGGAGCTTACTGGGAAACAAACTGACCAACAGCACTGGTGAGACTGGGAGTGGGGCTGGGGCTGACTGTAACATATAATTTCCTCACACAGTAAAATGTGCACGAGTCATGCATCATGTCTCTGCGCTGATGAAACATACTGACAAATTATAGTTGTACAACACATAATGACACACGGGGCGCCTCTGTTTGTGTGTTTGTTTGTGCGCTGCATATCTTTCACAGTGCTGACAAGATGTCAGTGAAATTAAGCAGATTGATCACTCTCAGCATTATGTTGTAGCATTTTCAGGACAGTGCTACAATTACTGGTCAAAACAACGAGACACTGTGAGTGATTGGTGCAGGGGGTGCATGTTGGCACACAACAACAAGTTTACTGTTTCCATGTTCTGTGTGTGTATGTGTGTGCTTTGCAAGGTGTATGTCCTATTGCCAGTTAGTGGACGTGACTCCTGTTTAACTTTATAGACAACTGCGGCTGTTTTTCTTGCACTGCCCCCATTTACCTACTTTCATTTATAGTGAAAGCACTGATGTTTAGGTTAATCATGGTTGGCTGTCGCCCCCCTCCAACACATGAAGGTATTCTGTGTGAATGTGCAGTCTGAAACAATAGTCTAAAATTGGTTATGACACAGGCTTTGTCCGGTGCTGTGTGAAGTAAGTCAGCTGACTGAACCCAGCAGGAATTACTTGCTAGCTTTTGATTTAAATCAGCAGACACCATGATTTACTGCATGTGTTTCAGTTTTAAAAAAAACTGAAACACATGATACTGTAAAAGTGGAATTTCAGCCAGCTAAGGTAGCATGACACCCAGTCCTCTGTTAAAACGGGACTAAACTTTTGCTGAAAAAGTTTAATAGATTAAAACCTTTATTTTAATGGCGTTTGATGGCCATATTTTCAATATATAGCCTTTTCAATGGGACATATTTCTTGGCAGAGGTGTTTAGAAATTAAATCTTTTCTCATAAGATTTACAAATGAGGTGCCACGACAGCAATGGCCACTTGTATATTTCCGCCTACAACTCAGATTTGTCTTAGTAAACTTTTGCACTGTAGGGAAAGACTCACCGAATCAACTTTCTCATTTTTAAAAAACCAGGACCATCCAAAATGCAGGGCACAGAATCGTGCCTGATATGACTCAGACTTGTGCTATGCTTATTTTCTCCAACATTTTTATGACCAGTCATGTATTATAATAACAAATTAATCGCTTAGTTGTGGCAAGATACCAGAGGCCACAGTAATGTCTTGAAATGTCTAACTTGGGGATGATTTATTGTCAGTAATACATATATAGTTTAATTTAATATGTGATATGATAATCTTACAATCTATAGTTCATAGTAGAGTCACAGCATACAGCAGCTGTCGTAGGCTCAGCTGTATCTGATGTCCATCACCTCGAAAGTAACTACAAGTCAAGTCTGCAGCTTCGACTGAGAAACCACATGGATACCACGAGCTGTGTTTACTTTGGCTGAGTTTGTTTTCTCCCACAAGTGTTCTGATTCCAGTGGAGATTATCTGATCCTGTTTTATAACACAAAACCATCTCCACTGCAAAGCTGCAGCTCGCTGTGATCACCACTCTCTGTATCGGAGTGCATGAAAAAGTGTAAACAAGGCGATTGCTCATTGCACTGGCAGAACTATAGAACAAAACGTAGTTGGTGTCTATAGGGGGAATGCTGTTAACCCCTTGTGCCAACTATAAAGCCAGCTTTATATGGAGCAGGAGCCAGAAAAAAACAGAACAGTCCAGTCGTTGAGGAAATATAAGCAAATCATAGCCTTTGTGAAGCTGGAACCAGAGAACAGCTTGTATTTACCGAAGGACATGAACACAAAAACACGTCTCTGTCTGGACTTTGATCTGACTCTGGCATCAGTATGAAAAGAGCAGAGTGTCTCTGTGCTGCAGCCCAATCAGACAGCAGTTGTGAGAAATGGACTTGTCAATCCAAACAAACATACATTTTTATTAAAATTAAAGTGCCAATTTTCTCCAGCCATTGACTTTAATCAGTTAAAGGAAGCTAAACGAGCTGATGTGGATGATAAACTCTGCGATGTAATTGCTCTCTGTGAAGCAGCATAAACAAGACTTTTGGGAGTAGTTAGAGCACTGCCGCTGCCTCTGGCTATTGTTAAGATAATGACTTACGGTTTAACTTGGACTTGGATATTAGACCAGACCAGCAGAACCAGCAGGACTTTAGACATAACAGACAAAAAAATGAGCTGAGAAAATTCAGTCAGTGTTTAGTGAAGATTGAAAGTCACACTCCTTAAAATGTTTTATTCATTATTGGTATTAGAGCCTGAAAACAAAACTCATAAAATCAAATATTCAGTAATGAACTCCCTTCTGATTAGATAAGATTCACGTGTTACTGTTGTGAAAGGTGTTATGACTTTTTAGAGATTCTCTCTCTCTCTCACACACACACACACACACACACACACACACACACACACACACACACACAGATTCCTTTGCATTGAAGTCTGTTGTCATGTTGTTGATGTGGAAGGCGGCTTCCAGCTGCGGTGAGTGATGTGTGCTCTAATAGGCTCTGCTTCACAATATGTCAGCGCTTCAATACAAGACGCTCAGCTGCAGTGAACTGTGGGGAGGAAGAGGAGTGCAATTCTGCTCTCCATTTATCAGATCTGTCAGATGATGGATAGCAGCAGAGTATAGGTGGAGGTGACGGTGGTTTACCTCAGTCATCCTTCACGCTGTGGGCACGCAGCAGTCACTGATCTCACCATAGCCAGCCATTTATTGTCCTGCGGGAAATTCACCTCTCTTGGAAGAACTGTGCACGTCATTGAAAATGACCCACCAGTTTTGGACGGTTAGCGACATTCACTGTGAAATTATCTGTATCATGTGGGTTGTCAATCAGTGCCATTGTGGTGGTTGTTTGTGAAATGAACAGGAATGTCCATAGGTCCATCCTTTTTTTTGGAACAATTTTTGATAATCTATTAGCTGTTGTGATCAGTTATCAACAAGTCTAAGAAAGCAGCCATGCTAGCATGCATTTGTAACGTGGTTGTGTTAAATAGGCGTAATGTGTACCATTTTTACCATCTTCAGTGTGTTAGCATGCTATTTTATATATTTATGCTCATAAACCAAAGCACTTCACAAATTCAAACTTTGATGATTGATGAAAAATGACCGAATTTCATGGCAATCCCAAAGTGGTGAAACGATTGACTGACAGGCATTGTAAGAAAAATTCAAACATTTGCTCTCGTCATAGTTAAGCTTTAACTGCTTTCCTGTCTTTATACATTTGGGGTTTGGCCAAAAGTAGCAAAGTGACACTTTGGGCTTTGGAAACTTTAGTTTTCTGTTCATCAATTTAAAAAAAAATTAATGAAAGATTCATTGATAATGGAAAATACTGTAAATGTTTGTCTTGTTGTTTGTTAGAGCTGAACAACAGTTTGAGTCATATGACAAAAAGTATGAAAAACATTTGACCATCAGGTGAAGCTAGCTAGCATCCAGCTTGTTAGAATCTCTGCCAAGTAGCAGTGATGCTATTTAGGTGACTCATGGTCACCCAGCATACTGTTAAGCCACTTCCTGTTGGTGATTCATGTACTGTAGCAAATAGCTGTAATTACATGTATTTCCCAGCTGAGCCTCCCAGATGCCATAATATGAAAATGTCATGGCTGTTATGGCAGCCATTTTTATGGAACCACCATCAAACCGAGCAACAAAGCATTTCCTGCTGCTGTTTGGCACTTCACATTCCAGTCCGGCATAGCTCAGCCAAGTGGAGCATTAAATTTGACCAGTTAGCTTGTGGTTCATCAGGGCAGTCTGGTTCAGACTGGCCCGCGGTAAATGGAGTGAAACCTCTCATCAGCAGACACAACCAGCATTGTGAATGTTGCCTAATGATTATTGTGATGCTAATAACAGACACTAAAATATGTTTTCTGTGCTTTTCACTGTTATGTTGCAGATTTTAGTGTTGTTTTTTGTTTTGTTTTTGTTTTTGTTTTGTTTTTTATACTATTTTATAACTGATTCTATCATACTGTTGAAATCTGCACAAGGCACAGTTAAAAAGTCAAAATCACAGAGGAGTTGCAAGATAGAACGTCCTGTCTAAGTGGAGGACCATGAATTTTCTCTGCTTGCTCAAATGAATATGTTTTTTGTACACTGGAGGAAGAAAAATCCTCTGCTCAGAGGCAGTGACAAATGAAAACTGAAGAGTAAAAAACAATCTTTTTAATAAACAGCTGTGAAGAGGCACTCTGTCCAGAGAAATCTGGACTCAGCAACAGTCTTGTGGATCTTTTATCACTCTCATTCCTGTAGTTGCTGCTGTTATAAATAACCACAGACCAGCTGGTTTGATAAACATGAGCATTCTGACTCTGCATTTCCAGACATCTGTGTACTGAAGCTAAATTTACAAACACCACACTATTTTGTCTTTGCTTATTAAGGTTTTATTGCTCTCCAATAATCTGTATGTTCTGCTTTTCATTGTGAAATTACCATTTATTGAACTTCATTTTCCCACTCTTTTAAACATGGTTACACCTTATCTCAGGATGTCGTTTTAAACTGACAATAAATATGTCCATGGTCGGACAGTAAAAGATACTAACATTAACAGAAAATATAGGGCAGTTCACAGAAACACAGATTGAACCTGAGGTGAGAAGATTTCTGGAATAACCAACAGCCATTCAGCCTGGCTTTAATGCTAAAGGGAGCTTTGCTGGTAACCTGTTGCTTTGGCAGAAAGATGGAGACCTGTTTATGTGTGTATGTGTCTGTCCATGAATCTCCATTACCGTCTTTGCAGATGTGCAAAGGGAGGGCTTCAGTGTTTGATCATGTTCCACTGATATATGGGGCCAGTAATGGTCTTTAATTAAAATTGAGTCTGGCTCACCTCTGGTAAAATGAAATGGTGTGGTCTGATTTTGTCACATGCATCATTATTATTGTTGTTGCTATGATTTGTTTGTTTTATTATCACATATTAGATGCGTAGAACACAAAAGCTTGACACATTGTGTAATTCTGATGCACATAAACGACCATGTTAGCTTTGATCCAGAAATGACTACAAATACATGCATGGTTACATTTTTAGACAGACAGAGAAAAGCTGTGATTTTATAAGTCTGTAAATATGTAAAGTTCTGTTGTTTACCGTGTCAACGTGGATCCTGTACTGGTTTAATTAGGCAGCACTGTGGTGTTGCCAAGCTGCCACAAGTGATGGTATGTCGGTTATTACACCACAAACCGGCTGCCTCTTACGACTTTCTCTGCTTCTTTCTTTGTTGTTGCTTTTATTCCTTCTGTATTACTGTACATGTCACCCTCTGTCTCTTCCTCAGACCTGAATCCTCAGGAGACTCTGCTGCATTTCTCAGCTCGTCGAGGTCTGTTGCGGGTTACACACTTCTTGCTCCGGCAGTCTGGAGCAAGAGAAGCACTGCGATTGGTCAACAAACAAGGCCACACCCCATCCGCCATTGCAGCTTTACGAGGACACGAACGTCTCCACGAGCTCCTCACAAAGTAAGCACTGTCACGACAATCAAAGGCTTTTCCTTAACAATTACACAGTAATAATAATAAATCTTTGCCTTGCAGTAAGAAACATGTAAATGAAATAATGAAATGACTTAATTGTAAAAAGTAAAAAATAAACAAAAAAACTTTGACGTCTGTTACTTGGATGCACGAGGTTTCCACTTCTGTTAATAGAATTTATCACACAGGATGCTTACAACACCTATCTCTAAGGTGTCAGTCCGAACTGTCTCCACAGTGTTTCACAGTGATACTAGCTCAGAGTTTCAGTGCACGTTGTCCCCTCTGTACAAACAGTCACATGTCAATCGATCAGCCTCCTGACCCTTTTGGGCAACATTGTTTGTCAGTTGTCTTCATGGAACAATGGAAGTGTCCCAAGAACATCACCACGAAGCCACGCTGCAGCCTAGCTTAGCACTTTGAGCTGCAGTTGGATAGTTGAGGGCAAATTGAAAAGCTGTGGGCTGCCAGTATTGTTCCAAGGGAATCCAGACGGATGGGAAACTATTCCACAACACAGGAGCCTTGGTTACGACCTCTGTGTCTACTGACCTGTCAGCGGTACCTCTGCTCAACATCTTACTATGTGTAACTTTAATCTAAACATACTGCAGTATTGTCTCTGTAGACATTAATGGCAGAGGGATGTATGTGTTGTATTTGCAGTTGTCAGGTATTATCCTTTTAATGCTGTCTTTCTGAGAGTGACTAGTGAGGTCAAATTCTTCTTATCCTTTTATAGTGAAACATTAAGCTGCAACAAAAAAGCAGCTTTTTGGTAAATGAACTGAGACACGGCTTAAAGTGGAAATGGACCCCTTTTATGTCTTTTAAGCACTCCACTTATCTGCTGCAAAATAGTTTTCACTTAACTCAAAATGAAGATGCCACAAGCTGAAAGACAGCTACCACTTAGTGTGCACTGGGGTTGCTTTACAACTTACAGCTCTCTCTTTATGTGTTGGTAATTACATTTGCCTCATGAAAAGTGAAGTCACAGCCTGGCCGGTGACCTCAGCTGCTGGGCCTCGCAGCTAAAGCAATCCACCCAGGATTACACAAACATATCTGTCTGACTGGGAGGTGTCTCGCCTTTACAGCTCTATCTTTATGAACAAAAACACTGCACATACTTTTACCTTCAACACTTAGAGCAAATGCAGCAGAGGGAGAGAAGTTTTCTCGGAAAGCTTATCAACTGGGAGTGGTCTTTATGCACGTTATCACAGGGTGTATTTTACCATGGGAAGGGAAATAACATTTTTTTCTTTTTTGACTGGCTACAACATCTGGGACTTTTTAACTTTTACTAGCTACTTATTACCTGACAGCATCTCTGTAGGTTGGGTGATTACCTGCTAAAAAGCTAGAAAAGACTAAAATAATAACCACAGCATTTGACTGCTGGCGTTTCCCACTCTGGAGGTGAAAACAAGACAGCAAGCACGTGGATTGTGGAAGTAGAAGTGTGAATGTGGATTGGCTGACATCACGTTCTCCAAAGCAGTTGTGTTTGCCAGTCAGGCCAAAGACCATTCAGAATGATCTAAGTGTTTTTTTCATGACAGGGCTGACACGGACACAGAGACGGACAAAGGGACTGAGAGTGTCCACCTGGTCTCGACAGACGCCCAGGTTATTTGCCACCTCCCCAGGCTGAACACGCACACTCTGACGCTTAAAGTCCACCCTGGCCGTGAACCTCCGACCCTTCAGAGGAGTGTGGAGCAGCTGCTGCACTTGATATGCCATCTCCATGCCAAGGTGAGTCACTCCACCCTGCCCTTTTAGCACACTATCTCTACCCAAGTTGGCTTCTTCCAGGACCTCTGCTGCCGCTGAACATTGTTGGATTGTTTGTCTTTTCACTGCCCTCATTTTTTTAACCTTCAAACTTAGTTTGTATAACCGGTGGAACACCTTATGCAATCACACAGTTGGCAATTGATAAGAACTGGTGAGCAGCTCTGTTGGTTTCTCTGAGGGAAAAGCTAACATATATCCTCCTCCTTTTCTGTATTCTGCAGGGAGTTTCTGTACTGGAGCTGCAGTTTGATTGTCTGCACACAGCTGCTGAATGTTGTGATGGTGTAGAAACAGAGATAACCTGTGTTGGGCAACTACAGCAGCCTGCTACAACATGGGAGTGCTTGGATACAACAGCTGAAGGAAGCCAGGAAGAAAACTACCCAGTGGAAAGCAGCAGTACTAATTGTGGGCACGGTGAGACTGGGAATACAGAGAAAGACTGGATTTCGTCTGTGAGTACTCCAACATCAGAAGTACACCCACAGGACCATGGCCTTGGCCCCCCAGAGGACCGGGTGTGTCTTAGTTCAAACACGGGGAGAGAATACTGCCAAATGGAGGAGGAGGGAGGGGAGCAGCCTGTTGTTTCCACCCAGAGTTTGAATTTGTGTGGCAGGAGTGAAGGAGCACAGAGTGAGGCAAAAGGGCCAGGCGTCACTGTGGGAATCCTACCACCAGCAGGCTGTGATAAACAGGCAGAGGAAACTGATAAAGGAGAGGCTGTGATCCGGGAAGGACAGGAGGCCACAAAGGGAGAGGACAGATCTGAGCAGGAAGAAGAGGACAACACAGCCAGTAGGAGGGAGGAGAAGACCAACTCAGAGCCAACAACAGATCTAATAACGCCCAGTGGAGACACGCAAGCTTTAGTCATGGGCCAGTCCCCGTCGTCAGAGGGCTCAGAGGTTTCAGACAACTCTGATTCTAAAATGAAGGACCCCTCTCCGGAAGGGGAGACTGTTGAGGAAGAAGAGATGAAGCTTAGCGAGGATCTCTGTGACGGACTCTCTTTAGACGATGAGAAGGCAGAGAATGAAGGGTTAACAGGCAACCCATCGCTGATAGGCTGCGGTGATGTAATCAAGGAGCCTGAATCTGCTTTTTCAAGTCTCTTGATAGAAGGCCTCCGCGAGGGGGAACCTCCACTAGACATAGACAGCCTGGAACAAAACCAGGAAACAGCTGGTAGGGATTACGCCACAGAGCAGCAGTGGGGCTTGGCTCCAGAAACTGGTTGTCATTCTGGGAATTGTACTGGAACAGCGACCGGTAAAGAGCTAGCTGATGAAAACGTAGCTCAACCTTCTGGACATAGTATGGAAAACACTGCTTTTCCTATGGATGAGACTGACAGTACAGCTGATTGTCGGACTGCTGGTAACTCCACAGAAGATACTGGAATTAATAACGCTGACTGTGAGCAATCACCTGATATGATGCACAGCTCTGGTAATACACACACTGATCTAGATTTGTGCGTGGCCCATGGCCTCTCCAGTGATGACGATGGCAGTTTCCAATCAGTTGGAAGCTCCACAACAGAAATATTCCACTCCATTCAAGACAATGCCACAACGGAGGAGCAGGACTTGATCCAAACCAGAACAGAAGAACTGTGCTCACCAGGATCCGTGATGGAGGAACCACATTATATGAAACCTGTTGAAAGCGATGAACATTCACCCACCATGGACCCAGGGCTCCCCTTGGAGCCAGATACGGTCAGTGCACTGACAGGGACGGACTGCAACCAGACTGGCACAGAGCCTGAATCTCAACTGCCACCCAGCCTTCAGACAATGGAGGCTTTGAATCCTGAGGGGGCAGGAGAGGAACTTGTTCCAGAATTTTCCAAAGAGGATTTGTCCTCTGGTCCTGTGTTGTCAGAAAGTGAGGACTCCCCAGCAGTGAATGTCGATGAAAGTGAAATTGGAGAGACCAGCGGCTCTGACCTGAATGCAGAGATTGAGCATTCAGCATCAGAGGTCACCAGTAGGGTCTTATTTGAACCTGGTACGTCTGTCGCAGGAGAGACTGAAATGACTGGCCCAGCTGGAGGTGATCATCAGTCATCAGAGACCAGCGATAAATCTGTGTTGGTCTCAGGAGAGGAGAGTGGACATATGCTACAGCAAGAGGAACAGGATAATTTAGAGATGACAGCAGACGAAAGGTCACCTGACGAGGGATTAAGGCACTCACAGAATGAGATCAATGAATCTTCATCACAAAGTCTCACTCTGCTTTCAGACAGTACAGTAGTAGAACCGTCTTTTCCAAACACTGAAGCGCCCAGTCAACCTCTTGTTGAAAATGAGATGACTGAAAATCCGGAGGCTCTTGATGCAGTGGATGGAGCTTCAGAAAGTCCCAACAGTGCAATTGAAGGTGGGCAAACACTGATTTCTTTTCCGAGTTCAGGTTTATTCTACTGCCACACACGCACACACATCACAGGACCATGTATTTGTCAAAGTCTTATTCTTAAACAAATATGCTGAATCAGATTCAGCCCTCCTGACTGATGGCAATGGCTCCACAAAGCTAAATGCAACATAGCCCACCATAATTGTGCTCGCAAAGATTTTTGAGTTGTTTGTTGTGTAACATCCTGTTGTAGTATATTGCTATAGTGAAGACATGTATTGGTTAGTCTTTGTGCTTTTATTATGCTAATCATCTTTAGCATCTTTAGTAATTTGTGAGGATTCAAATTTTTTTTTAGAAAAAGAAGGTTATTTTAAGACACTTCTTAAAATATGACAGTATCACATTAATTCATACATCATTTCATTTCACATCAGTTTATGCTAGCATGACACAGTGGGCTACACTGTGACATGTTGCATAACAGGAAATACTGAGCCGGTTTGGTACCTCAGGCCACGTACAGTCTGACAGCACCTTCCTTTACTTTCATATGTTCTGTGTTAGGCTGTCTCATGCACACTTGCACACTCTGGCTGCAGTATATGTCAGCATTACCAGTCACATTACTACTGCATGTGACCAAGTCCTCGACACGCAGCCAGAAGGCTGGGTTCTCCAGAGCAAACACACGCAAGCCAGCTGATGTGAGTATGGAGCAGGAAGTGAGATCTGCAGAGTCTCTCTTCTCTAAGTGAACGTCCAGCACTCCTCTGTCTGCAATTTTCACTCATCAGGAATAATTGTACTGGACCCAGGTCCAATAAAGAGAGGTCAAGGGCAAAGCTGGTGCTGTGCGTCACACAGAGAGTGGGGTGTCATTATGAACGAGGGGATATGTTTACAGCCTGACTGTGGCCTAGCATCAGGTAACATCATGAGGCCATCAGAGACAAGCTTGCTGTTGTTTCATGTTTTGGGTTTAAAGATGTGAATATCCGCTTTGATTCTCGTGGATGCTTAAAAACAAAACTGAGTCAAAAGTTTCTTGTTTTTTTTTTTTTTTGGAAAGTCATTTCTGAGACTTTTCCACTCCCCTTCATAAAATCACATTTACTTACATAAGCATACCAAGACAGATTCCTTTAATCCATCTCAGATAATTACACAGTACCATCACATCATCACTGGATGATTTGTTTTGTTTTTTTTTTATATATATGGGAGAATTTTCTTTCAGGAAACTTGTAACAGTAAATAAAAACCTTCGACACAATCTGCTACATCATTGTACACCATCTAACTCATCAGTGTATCCATAGGGAGAATAGACAAGTCTCCTCTCACTCTAAACACTTGTTATTGATTCCTGTATTTGGAGGATTTACCTTTTGGACTGATTGCATTGTGTTGTGTTCATTTCTCCAGAGGTGGATGTCATCAAGTCTGAAGACATTGTAATTGCTGCAGGGGAGACAGAAATTGACACAGCAGAGGAAACAAACTTCTCCACGGTAAGCTTAGAGTCTATTCTGTTTTTGTCAGCTATCAAGCTCTGTTTTGTTGTTGACGCAGGTTTGATTAACATGAGTCAAATGTGAGTCATTGTTTGCCAAAGCCTTAGATTAGGATGGAACCAATATTAATGTAACCAGTTCCACCTGTGCTTTCCCTGCTATGACAAGTCAAAATGTCTTCTGTGAAAAAGGTTTGAAAAAGAGGTACTAGGTCAATCCCTATAGCAAGACTATACCATGACTTACAGTTTATCACACATGTACAGTGACTACACTTTTATAAGTGTGATACAAGACAAGTTCACGGTTCCCATCTATTGTTAATGAGGTCAAAGGATGAGTTCATTCAACAGTTTCATTATTCTGCACCCTGTTAGCATGGCCAGGTGGCACCACTGTGTGTAAAAGCTGTAGATTTAAGGCAAAGTTAAACCTGCACTTTTCATGTGCACAACAGAACTTAGTGAGAAATATGCATGAAAAGAAACATGCAGTTCAAAATTCAGCAGGGCTTCTTTGTTTCTAGTTTTCTCAGAATCCCCCTGCTTTAACAGTGACATTAACATCTTCTTTATAACCAAATTCCTTTTAAAATTTGTCAGGAAGAGCCAGGAATTGCAAAATATTTCCAGCAAAGAAAGTACAGTAAAGTAAAAGTTTGGGAGGAGAAAGAACGGCAGGATTTGCTTATGAGAAGCTTGATGTGCCAACTAGAGATTTGCAGGAAGTTCAGGAAGAACGCAGTCTGGAACATTTTCCCTCTGAGTAAAAGCTTTCAATTTGAGACTTGCAGCTTAGTCAGCTTTTTTTTTTTTTTTTTTTTTTTTTTTTTTTTCCTTTTTTTTGGTTTCAAAAAAAAGCTCTTCCCCTCCCGAATTTCCCTCAATCTCACCCCCCACCTTTCTTTCCCCTCCCCCCCACAA
>JBBMJY010000001.1:6073265-6083269 GCA_037833715.1 Toxotes lorentzi | reverse complement strand
TAGAGGTTTTCAGGAAGTTTAGGGAGAACGCAGTTTTGAACATTTTTCCTCTGGGTGAAAGTTTTCGAGTTTGGAATTGTAGCTTGGTTCGCCTTTTTTTTTTTTTTTTTTTTTTTTTTTTGTACTTTTTGTTAGTTCAACAAGGAATATATTACCTGCCGGAGTGTCCTTAAGTATGACCTCTACATTTGCTTTACTATTAATCCAACAGAATCTCCCTGCCTCATCCTGTGGGAGTTGTGTTATGCAGTTAATTTTCTCTCTCAGCCACTGAGCACATGGATGCGATCTTTTGTAGACGGGACTTTACTCTCAAATGTTGCTGACTGAGGGATTCCTGAGCAGCCATAGACTGGAGTGGCTCTGCTTATTCCTGGGTTGCGGTCTGGGTCAGTGGCTTGTTCTGAATGCCAGATGTTTGACTGCAGGAGGACGTACACACGGTGTGCAAGGTGGCGGGGTCGCCAGCAGAGGGCAGTGTAGCACCAATGGCATCACTGGAGCTTCTCTTCTTGACCAGAGAGAGAATTTAATGACCTGCATTTTGATCCTGTTGAAGTCTTCTGTAATTTCTTTGATGAGCAGGCAATTTGGAGGCATGTTGGTGTTGAACAAACTGTAGAATGACTGGATTTTCTCCACAGAGAATCAATAAGTGCACATACTTATCTTAGCAGAGGAGGTAAGGTGAAGAATGACCTGTTCACATTGTGGAGACGTATCCTCATAACTTTTCTTTAGCATTTCAGTTTGCACTGTTTGAATTGTGGTAACATTTAGACACAATGTGTGTGAAACAGTTTTTATAATAACAGGATTACTAAAAGTAATTATCATTAGAACAATCACAATGTTTCACCATCATCACATGTGAAACATTTGTAAAATAAAATAAACCTAAGAAAATGGTTTGTATAGTGGATTATAAAATTCCTGTCTGGATAACAGAATCTAAATGACAGCAACAACAAGTAGCCTGAAATTAAATGTAAGAAGTTAATGTTAATGAAGTAATTAAAATCACAAAGAGCGTGCTGATGTTGTAAGCTATTTAGACAGCAGTGTTGGATGATTCGGCAGGCCTAACATCTGCATTTGAGATTTCAGAATACTGGAACTAGTTCACACACCAGCACTTTGACCCATAATGTTTAGAGTGCTCTTCTAAGTTTGCTAAATCACACGTCAGAGTTGAAAAACATGGTTTTCATCCGCAGCTGTGAATTCTGTCAAAGTGCCAAAGAGCGTAAAACACTCAACACATGAGTGTGAGATAAATTTAGATTAGACTAGATTTAGATTTTTTTTTTTTTGGCAAATGGAATTTATAAAAACATACGCTAACCTCCAGCACTGTAAGAGAAGATAATAACAGTGAAGTAGAATGTGGTGCTGTTCTGTTCAGTGCACACAGTTGGCCACTGATGTTGCTTTTATTTATGTGGTGAGCTGCTGCATTCACAGTCTCGTACAAGAAGGCTGTGGGCAGCAGTAGTGAACAGTGAGTTTCACAGCCAAGGGGCAGAAAAGGAAGCGCTAACAATACACCTCCAGCAAGATGAACAGTTTGAAATACCTTTACATATGTTTTTATCTACATGAAAGATGTCTGTACGTGACAGGATTCTTAACCAGATCGGCCAGGCTTAACTGGCTATACAAACAGAATCTGTAGTATCTGTTTATACATCTGTTTATACAGATGTAAAAGTCAAAAGGCATATTTTTAATTTTTTAAAATAATTACATAGAAGATTGATCTCATTTCTGCTATTTTTATCCTTGCTTACTTCACTTGAACTGATCGGTTCCTTAGCTCCTCAAGGGATCGTGGCATCAGTTACAGGTGAAAAACATCTGTTTAATGCACAGTGGTTTGGTGACAAATGACTCTGGCTACTGAAGAAACATGGAAACATGGAGGATTTGAATGTGTGTGTGTGTGTGTGTGTGTGTGTGTGTGTGTGTGTGTGTGTGTGTGTGTGTGTGTGTGTGTGTATATATATANNNTGTGTGTGTGTGTGTGTGTGTGTGTGTGTGTGTGTGTGTGTGTGTGTGTGTGTGTGTGTGTGTGTGTGTAAATCTGTGCATATAGGCTGTTTCCCCTCTTCATAATGTGGACAGATGAAGTAATACAAGCTGGGAAGTTGTTTGGGGAGTTAATGGGCTCCACTTACTTTTCTGGCTGCACAGTGTGAACTATAGCAGAGCAACACAGAGATTGTCAGTTTTTCATCCCACTAAACAGCAGTTTATATTCAAAGTTTATATTTTCTGTGCAAACACTGTGGTTCATTTGGTTCAACAGGTTGATCGCTGTGTTCCCCTGAACTATGAAACCTGTTACTCTGTGAAGGTCAGAGTTTTGATTAGAGGAGGCTTTGATTTGTTTGTGGCTGCTAGGATCCGTGCCTTTGTCACATTGGCCTGCTACAGCCAGGACCGGAGGTCAAAGCAGATTCTCGTGTCAGGACAACCCGCACACTGCAGGGACTGCTGCACATTTACATGGATCTAAATATCCTCCAGGAGGTGTTCAACCACAGTGTGCAGGCAGCCTCTTAAACCCAGGAGTGTAACTCTGCTCTGGGAGGTGGTGGTTTGTCAAATTTTCATCAAAAGGGTAACTGAAATTATAGCCTTGGTATTTTTTTGTAAAGAGCATGAGGAAACCCTAATACAAGACATCTGATGGATGAGATCAACCAGGGGAAAGAATATTTGTAGATGATTTTGGAAGCTCTTGTCCAGCTGCTGTCTTGGAGAGTGGTAGAGAGGGAGGACATTTCCGTGCTCTCGAAGTTTCATTTTTTCTTTGTCCTTGCATGGCAGAGGAAGCCATCCATAGTAACAATATAATGTTCTTTCATTTCTTTACCTTCTTAAACCCAAATTATTCTGTTCACGTTGGTTTCACAGTGAGGGTCCACATACATTTCACCATCTGCACACGTGTGGAACATGTGTGCATGTCTGTTTTTGGGTGTATCAGGGGCCTTAGTGTTCCCAGTATGGATGTGGACAAAGTTTTTTCTTTGAGCTGGTTTGAAGAGTAGCCAACAGATAAATCTGCAATGCTCAACATACAGTAAGAAAGTTGGGACAGTTCAGTTCTTATATTCTCTTGTTTGCCATCAGTTGGACTTTTTTAATGTGTGATTTTTGCATACTCCTGCCATAGTTTGATATGCATGTGTGTGTCAACCATATGTCCCGGACCTTCTCATTGTATATCAGTGAGCAAAAAATCAGAAGTGCGATCTTCACTGCTGAGTTACCGCCGCCCCTAGTGGATGAATATGCAGGTGAGATCACTTTTTTGCGTCACTCCAAACTTTTTTCAACATGGCCACAGGTCATATCCAGTAAGAGGGACAACATCAGAGAAAGGTGCAATCACAACCAGAAGGCACCTAAATGGTGGCCTCAAGTTTATCCTCATCCAGCAGGGGGTGTTGAATCTCAACAGCATATATTCTGAAGACTGAATCACATTAACTGAAGTAATAATGCCCTTTTGTCATCTGTCATACTGTTACAATCCCGTACTTTGGATGGCTGATTCACAGGATGAGAGAGCGACATTCACAACCTCATAAAGAGAGAGAGAGAAGCAGCAAAGGCATGAGTCAGGCAGAGTCAGGAGAGAAGTTTAGAGGCGACAGAGGAAAGGAAAAGAGAGGGAAGAAGAGAAGGTGGGAGGGAAGAAGAGAAGGAGGGAGGGAGTAGAGCTGGAGTCTGGTGGAAGGCTTCTTCTGCGGCCAGATGTGAAGCTTAGCAGGCAGCTTCAGCTCTCCTCAACAGTGCTTCAACTGGATTTTAACCGTCTGTTCAGTAAATCTGCTCTGGATATTTAAAGGAAAATGTACGAACGACACAAGCGGAGGTACAGCCTCTGTGCCAAAGGAGAGAGAGCTGTAGACGTGGTTTTGATAAAGGTAGGCTGCCAATCTGCACTTTCAAACAAAGTTGTTTGGTGTTATGATACTGCTACGGCTACAGTAATAACGGTCATTTCAGCAGAAGCTTTGAAAACACAGTTGTTCAGTGCCTCAAACAAATAAAAAGTAATGACAAAAGCAATAAAAGCAAGGTAAAAAATATAAAAGCGGGGCTAAAATCATAGAAGTTTACCATAAAAGGGAGGTTAAAAAGAATTTGATACATTTTTACATGAAATGAGAATTTCATGATGTGATTTAGAAGCTCCTCACACGGGTTGTTTTTAAAGACCGGATCACACTTATTCTTACTCAGAGCTGTCCAGAAAAAAAGTTCTTTCTTAAGTAAAACATAATCATAACTGTCACAAAGTGTTTCATTGTGCTTTGGCAAAGCTGCAGTCGTCTGCCAGGGATGTTGTGACTGGTTTTGCTCTGTGTGACGGGTTTTGCTGTGTTGCACCCTGGGAGATGATTGCATGGTTGTTGATAGTGGCCCTCCAGGCACAGAGTGCTGATTATTTTGGGGTGGAGTGTGGCTTTTTTGGATGTACGCTGCATGGGTTTGCTGTAAGTGACACCGAGACAGATGCCTGCACTCCATCTCTCCATCTCCGTGGAATAACTGTGTATAAAACTTAATGGGGCTCAGACGGCTTAAGTTCTTTCCGGGGTTATTTGGTCAAGATAGTGAATACTAGTCTGACAAACTATAAAGCTTAAAAAGAATAGAAAGTCCACAGATGTTCTTAAAATGACTCGCCACACCGCAAAGTTCGTACCTTTCTCGCTCTCAGAGGTCCTGTTGCTGTTCCCATAAAGGTTCTGTGTCAAACCATTTGAACTGGGTGTTTAATGGAATCTTTCTAAATGGGATCTTTTACAGCACCCAGAAGTTGTGCTATTTATAGCCCAAATGGCAGTTTCCCTGCACCACATATATAGAACCCTTTCCCACATTTTTTGCACTGGGGAGTTTTTTCTTTTCTTTTGCTTGTATAGTACGACAGCAGTTAGTTCTGTTGATTGTTGGCATTTAAGTATTTATCTTAAAAAGTCACTGAATAAGGACAGTGATGAACCTAGATTTTCACTTTGGTAATTTTATATTCAAAAATATGAACTGTACAGGAGACAGAACTAGAAGAATCCAGACTAAACTTAATATTAGCCAAAAGACGAGGCGGATTTTATTTAAACCAAGCTAATGATTCAAAAATGAAGTATTTCCTTTTGTTTGATGACTCTTAACTATAATCTAAACAAGAGTCAAAGCTAGACTGTTTATTATAATGCATAAAGTCAACGATGACTACACTGCAGTAGATGTTTTGATGTTTCCTACATCATACTGTCTGCTGAATGTGACATCTACAAGCAGAGCAGAGCAGAGTGGGAGGTACTGAGAGGAAAATATCTATGAAGTGGATGGCTCTGGTATATGTAACACCTCTCTTTAGTCTATTGTCACTTTCTAAACTTGTTCCTGATGTCAGCTCCTCTTTTCACCCAAGGGGTGAAATAGCAAGGATGAGGGAGTGTATGTATCTGTGTGTGTGCGTCTGTGTGTGTGTGTGAAAGAGAGAAAGGAAGAGGAAAAGAGAGAGAGAGATGATGGTGTGTGGGGAGAGAGGCAGCGCCCGGGGAACGGTTTCCTCTGGCCTCAGATGGAAACAGGCGTTTGGCCAAATGACTTCATTCCAACCAGCGTTTCACATCCCAGCATCTCTCCTGGCCTGGAGTCACAAAACACATCATCACTCCACTCACCAAGTACAGTAATTGTGAATAAGCCTTTACACTAACTAACATAGCACGACAGTATATACAAGCACATGTAGTTGAGGGGATAGCTGGCAAAGAGACAGAAAATAACACATCTTCAAATCTTCCTGTCCTTGTTTGGGCACTTATTTCCTCCCATAGCACATTTCTTAAATTCTCAATCATTTTGTGGTCACAGGAGTAGTTGTTCCCTCTGTAGTCAAAGTGCTACAACCTCTGACTCCTGACCTCTGACTATTTGAAGGTTATTCTACTGCCAATCTCAAAATAAATCATTCTGAATTAAAATAATCCAAGTGCTCAAACAGAAGACCTAGATTTAGATCTCCACTCACTGAAAGGCTTTTCAGCAAAAACTCTGTCTCTGTCAGTTCCACTTGTGCACTATTTGCCTGTGACCTGTGACCTCTCTTTAAAAGAAGGTTAGAGAAAAGGATTTCAATAGAAATTGTAGCTTCGTAAGTGGACTTAAAATCTAAAATAAAATCCCCAACAAATCCTGTGCAACAGTTGAGTCATTGTCTGACAGGTGATGTGCTTGCTTTTGTTCTGTTAAAGTGTTTGGTAAGTTGAATTCAGTGCACTTCTAAGGTGCAACAGAGAATAGCCTTGCCCTCAGGTGTGCCACCAGCCACCCTCAGGGATCAAACTGTGCACACATACCTGGCTGGAAACAGTCATTCAGTCAGCCATGGCATCCGTCAGTGCTGCAGAACCTTTCTGGGTGCCTGTCTGTTTAGAAACAAGGCAGACCTCCAAGCCCTGCCTGCCCCTGCATGCACACACTAAGCCCGCCTTTTTTATTTTTAAACCAGATGTGTTTTTACTGGGTACAGTTTACATTCCCCCGACACTACAAATATGCACCGGGCTGTTCTGAATCCAGGATACCAGCTTTCAGAGTGGGGATCGGTTCCTTGCTCGCTGGCTGACTGACTCGTTGAATGAGCAGCTGCCCAACTGGCTGACACCTTGTGCCTCTTGGTTTGTATTGGACAGAACATATTTACCACCTCATTGAGCTTACTACATTTCCAAACCTACTTTTTCCCTTTATCCATGGGGCTTCTTTCAGGAAAAATAAGCTTTGTCTGCCTTTAATGTGCACAGACCTCTGACTTTTTACCTCCTTTTTTCTTTCTGATAATGTTTGAAACCAATAAGGTGCAGAGTAGTGTAGCACTGACCTCAGTGGACGCTTTTCTGGTTGAAAGAGTCTTAAAAATGGGCAGAGCTTAAATGGAAAGAACTTTATTATCTGTCTTTTTGGTGTGAAATGTGGTGACAGGTTGTGTAGGGCTGAGACACAGGTTCATATGCCCTTAAGCAAATCAGTGACTTTTGTGGCAGCTTCAGGGTTGCTCTTACTGGCAGCACTGAACTGAGCGAGGTTTTGTGATTTGAAAGGAGAATTGGCGGCTGTGATTGAAATTGGAGAGGCTTCTGTTTTGCACGGACTGAACTGCATGGATTCATTCTTCAGTCCTGTCGTCATCATTCATCCTTTCACCAAATGATATGAACTGCAACACACTGCCAAAATAAAGGAAACACGTGGGTTAATGTGTAACTTGCATTAAAAGCAGGTACTTCCACATACATCTACCTCCAAGGAGAAGTATCCACTTCATATCCCCTCATGCCTAAGAGTTCAGTCCCTTGTATGATCAGTGCCAAAACATACTGAAGCAGTTCTGGTGGTTCACAGTGGGTAAACAGTCTATTAAAATACTTTAAGCTGCAGTTTCCTTTACTTTGGCTTTAGTTTGTATTTTATTCTGAAGCCTTTGTTTCTGTTTGAAGTTTTTCTGTCACTGCTCTCCTCCACAGTCAAGACCTGTGGCCTTTAGTAATTTGTTGCAATCACTGGCAGTCATTTCACTTTTGAAAAGAACCTGCACATGCATTTATGTGTGTGGTGCGTGCGCATGCATATGTGTGTGTACTAGCGCCCTCTGTGACCAGCTAATCTTTCCTCGTCAGCGTGTTTGTTCTCTCTCAGCAGGCTCTGTTTGATATCTGAACACAGCTGTGAGAAAAGAAAAAGCCTGTGTGTGCTGTCTGTGCATCCAACTGTGTGTGTGTGGGGTTTTGTTGTGTGCACGTGAGGCTTGATGAGTGGGAAAAAAGGAGCTTAAGTGAGCGTTTGTGATGTGTGTGCATGCATGCAACACTGTTGGCTGACGGAGGTGCGTGTACACAGTGCCAGTTGGTATGTCAGTAGTTGTCAGAGGAATGCAAAAGTGTATGATCACAGTGATTGCTTTGACACGCACACACACATACACACACATGCCCACACACCACTCTCAGACCAGGACAACACATCTCAGTGTTTATCTGGGTCTCAGTAGGCCTGTCAATAATGTGCAGTGGGACAGTTGAGGGTTAGTTGTTTAGAGACTGTGCTCAGCCCCCTCACCTCCAAAGTATTGTAGAAGGGTCGACCTT
Source organism: Toxotes lorentzi (assembly GCA_037833715.1). Classification (NCBI taxonomy): domain Eukaryota; kingdom Metazoa; phylum Chordata; class Actinopteri; family Toxotidae; genus Toxotes; species Toxotes lorentzi. The sequence continues at coordinate 6,075,092 of JBBMJY010000001.1, read as the reverse complement.
TCTCATTGGTTGGAACTTACTCATCCTCCTCTGTCTTAGGGCTTTGATTTTTTTTTTTTTTTTTTGTATTTAACCTGCTGACAAATCTCTTTTTGTTTCTGTCTCTGTTCTGCCTTTTCCAGTAACTGCAGTGTATGCAGTCCACCTGAGTTTTGACTTCTTTTCCTCTTTTTATTTGTAGCAGTCTCCTTTTTTGTGACTTTGTCTTATAGTGCATAGGTCGGCAATTTGAATCCCACGTGGGAACAGCGAACTCTGCCACTTACTGCACAGTGAGGAGGTAACAACAGGATGTAAACACATTGAAAGGTTGTTGCTGAAAAGACGTTGACCATGGATTTGAATGGAGGGCTTGATTTGATGAAAATCTTAATTATAACTTTAAAAGCATTTAACAAGCGGAATGCGAGGATATGCTACTTTTCTGTTTTATATCATTAAAATGGATTTTCTTTGGATCTTGGACTATTGGACTGGAAAAAAAAAACAGTTTGAAGTACCTAAGCTGTGGGAAATGCATTTTCATATTCTGACATTATATAAACTAAGCGATTAATAGATAGTTGCCTGGCAACCTTACGGTGAGGACAAGACTGCCCATGTAAAGCCACAAATTATCATTTTTACATTCTGGTTCTTGCACAAGTTAAACAAACAAGACATAACATGTTAATTAGTGAGCTTTAGAGGTGCTGGCAGGAGGATTTTCCCTGTTTCGTCTTGTTCCTAGTCTTTGTGCGAAGCTAAGCTTCTCTCTCCTGCTTCACATTTAACAGACAGATATGTCAGTGGTATCAAATCTCTCATCTGATTCTCGTCAGAGAAAGCAAATAAGCTTATTTCCCAAATGTCAGACTAAATCTTTGAAATCATTAGTTGCACCCCTCTTTTGTTACTGTTATGTTGACTTACCTCAGGCACTGTGCTCTCTTTTCTCAGTCAGAAGACTGAACACTGACTTATATGTCAGTGAATCTCTCAGATTTTCACAGGACATTGTTTTCATTTGAGAACCTCCCAGCTTAACAGAAATGCAATGGTGTTGCATTGAATTATCATGACCCAGAGGACCATTCACACCCAGTGACTTGATAAACGCTACAGGATCCGTATAGTTGCTAAAACTTTGTTCCCCTGATTCCTCTTTCAGATTAAAGTGCCCTACAGATTAGTGACCTGTTTATACTATGTCTGGAGGTTCCTTTGTACAAGTTTCACACTGTCAAGTTTAAAAGGCCATGTTAAAGCCTGTTGATCTGAGCCTGGCTTAACCTGGGTTTACGGGGGTGGGAATTAAATGGGAAGAATTAAGGAGGGGAGGAAACAAGCTACTATATTAAGAAAGGAAGGAACAAACCATTGATGGAGGACAGACCATAAACATCTTAAAGGATGTTGCATCCATTCTTGCTTTAGCTGCAGTTGAGAAATTGCTTGACCCCTGAAAAACACAGCCATGTTTTCAACCGGGGGGTCTGTGATTAAGAGTTTGGCTTTGTTAATAGATTATTAATCTGTTTTTACTTCACTCACTTTGTATGAGCGACACATTCAAAGTCAGAGCTCATCATCTTTATCTGCATCTCGTTGATGGAGTTCATTAAAACACAATGATCTTCTCTGGGTCTGTGTTAGCTTCACATTCAGAGCTGTCAGTCAAGTCTGCACTGATTCGGCCAAACTGTTGCTGCTTTTGTGTTGCTTGTGCAGGAGGGGGGGCTGTGCGTGTAGTCACTAAAACTAGCTCTCTCACACACACAGACAGACACACACACACACACACACACACACACACACACACACACACACACACACACACACACACAC
>JBBMJY010000001.1:6061056-6073165 GCA_037833715.1 Toxotes lorentzi | reverse complement strand
ACACACACACATACACACACACACACACACACACACACACACACACACACACACACACACACACACACACACACAGCTGTTTTGTCGACATTCAGACCACAGAGGAAGCAGAGCCCCAGCGTTGTGTGTTTACAGCTAACCACAGATCTCCGACAGGCAGTATGTGTGTGTGTGTCAGTGTGTTTGAGTTGGTGTCAGTGTGACTGTTACTTCTGAAGGCTGAAAACAGACCAAAGTTAGATCCTTGCAAACAGTTGCTCTAGGAGATGGAGCCGGAGTGTATCTGCTAAATCCTATGAATACCCTTAAGGCTGGTTTTATAAAGAGTGCCTTATCGTTGCCTCCCATCCTGTGTACCGAGCAACACTTCCTAACAGACACACTGGTCTGCATCATTTCTTTGTGGGTGACAATCACATGTTGCTGAGGCTGATTCATTGTCTTCCTGTTTCTCTGTAGATCCATCGAGACAGAGAGGCGTCGTTCCATCAGCCTTGCAACACTCAAAACTCAGGTAAGAGTCACCATTAGCCGCTAATCATCCAGACTTGCTGGTCAGAATGCGATATGAGTTGAAATAGCCTTTTTGTACATTTCTGTGCTTTATTATTTATTTTATTTTGTTAAGATGATTTGTATATGTTGGTATAAGCCACACAGCAAGGTTCCTGACAAATGTGTTGCCCTGGGTGAATGTGTTAATGGTTGTTGTTTATGCTTGTATTCTTAGTCTAATGAAGCCCATTTGTTTGAAGTGGAAGCATATTGATGTTTGGCCTGTTGACTTTTCAAATGGTGTGCTTGAATGTCACGGACACAAAGCAAAAACACTTGTATCAATTGAGCCTTGGCATTTTGATGGCAGCCTTTTTTTATTGGATTCATTACTGCAGCTTAACAACCTCTGTCTGCCTCTGTTTTTTTCTAAAGAGAAAATTAAGACCATTGGACATAATGTACAAATAGATCTAAAACACAAGACTTGACAAGCTGTTGTAGTCAGAAATTGGTATTTTGGAGCCTTTTAGCATCTCATTGAGCCTTTCTGTTGATATTAAATATCTTTGACTGTTTGGCCTCTTTCATGCCAAAGAATTTCAAGTATTCACCCAACTTTACAAAGGTGACAGCCATAATTAGCTGTTATTCTGTCTGTATAACTTTCAGGCCTCTTGCCAGCCAGCAGTTGAGTTGTCATTTACATGTTAGATCTGCTGATAAATTTGTCACCCATGACACGTGGCCAGGCTGCTTTAGTGCTGTAATGTGTTTTTATTCTTACAACTGTGGGACTTGTTGAACTAGTCTGAGCTGATTTTTTTGGCAAAATCTATTAGTATTGAGAAGTTTTGCAGCCTTGGTTTAATTTTATTCATTTAAAGGTAGTTGAACATTAACATATACATACATAGATGGGGGAAAGTGAGACATTTGTAATACCGAGCAGACTGGAGTTGGTGGTTCCCAGTACTTTACCACTTTTGTGATGGTAGAACATGCAGAGGAGATTACATCAATAGGACCTTACACTATGATAGGTGGGGAAAAAACTGAATGTGTATCAGTGTATCACTAAAACTATGGCTGTCTGTGACACAGAGTTTTGATGAGCAGGACTCTGTATGTATTGTTTAGAACCTGTGCTCAAACGTATGCACACCAGGATGTGGATGCAATGATGTGGTACTTATTTTTGCCAACTGAACAGGGTGGTAGCAGCTGGTGCTTTTCCAGTCGACCCTTTTTGTGTTCCACTTGACCCTCCAGAGTTTTTGGAAGTGACCCAATACATGTAACAGAGCTAATTAATGTTAGTGTCAGCGGTGTCACAGAGAAAGAGCAGGATGGACTGTAGAAACCTCGTGGTAAGAGATGTGATGTTAGCTTGACAGTAGTTTAGCTAACAGTAAGTTACTCATAGTTAAACATGTCTGTACATTGTCTTGGTTCTTTATGTATTTCTTACAAACATGTTGCCTTCTGTTTTAGTTCATTCTTCTCTCTCTTTCTCTCTGTTTCTGTTTTGCTTTTTATAAATGTCTTTCAGTGGTTAATAATACCAAGAATCTACAATCAGGCTAGCGGCTCTTTGAGGCTTTAGAGCAGTGCTTTGAGCTAAGTGCTAAGGCAAACATGCTAACATGCTTACAGTGAAAATTTCATTTTCAATGTCTATACATTTCATGGCTATTTGTCCCATATTTGTCAACTGGTCAAGGTATTTGACTCTGAACCAAAGTATTGGACCAACTGAACAATTGAGGGACGTCGCCATCCGCATAGTCTCGCTGTGGGTGTGGCTAAAAACAGCAATGAGCTTGATTATCACTATAGCAAACAGCTTATTGTTGCCATTGCAGCTGTGAATGTATTTCAGACAGTAAGTGGGGCATAAGAGAAACCTTAATCTGAAGATTTTTAGATGTTGATCTACACACACACATCTATGTCTGGACTACAGCCACAGCAAGATAAGAAAAAGGATTCTTTGACCTCCATAAGAGTCTGTCGGTAGAGACCATTCTCAAAAAAAACAAAAAAAAACAAAAAACGACCAACAGATCAATGAACTGGATCAGACTGAGAGCAAACTGCCTTTTATCTGTGGGGAAAGGAGATGAAACATCACGTCTGTCTGATGGAGAGAGAAAAAAAGAGGCTGGAATGGATGAAATGAAGAAATACAAGGGAAATAAAGGAAGCATGAATGTGGAAAGAGAAAGATAAAGAAAGAAAAAAACAGGAGTGTCAAGTGGAAGTAAAATTGAAGGGTGGGTGAGGGTGGGATTTCCTGTGCAGCAGCTGGAACAAGTCAACATGACTTCCTTTTTGGTGGAAATATACCTTATGCCCTCACTTAACCCATCCAACTCCTTCATCTATCTCTGTCAAGCAACAGAAGGAAGTCAAAGCAGGAAACTGATTGACTGCTGCTAAACCTCTGTTCGAAGTTGTGTCTGAAATCAGTCCCTGATTGACTTAATTTACTTTCCACTGTTTTATTGAATGTCTGGACTGCAATTCAAGTATAAAACCTAATTATAGAAAAATGTGGTGTACACATGTACATGACAAGTGTTTCAATTCACTGCTCACAAACAAGCACCCACTTGAGTTTTTTTTGCCATGCAGGCAGCTTGGGTCTGGGGATGACGGGGTCAGTTTGTTGGTCTCTCAGTCGGTCGGTCCACCACTTTGGTCTGCAATGAAATATCTCAGCAATTACTTGATGGATTGCCTTGGAATCTTGGAAATACATCTGCTGTCCCATGAGGAATAATCCCAGTGACTTTGATGATCCATCAGCTTTTTCTCCAGCGACACCATAAGATTGATATTTGTGATGTTTTTCCCATTGGATTTTTTTATCTGGCACCATCAACAGATCAAACTTCAGTTTGTCCATTACTTTGGTTTATGACCAAATACCTGCAGAACTAATGACATTCCCATCAGCCTCAGTTGTGTTTGTGCTAATTAACAAACATTAGCTTGCTAACATGCTTAACTAAACATACTACCTGCAAAAAAGCACCTGTAACTGTATCAATCCACAACCTCATAGATATACTGTATTGATCCCAAGCTGGGAAATTACCGAAAAATCACACATCCTTCGAGCCGGAGTTGAACCAGCGACCTAAGGATAACTGAAATCTGAGCCTACAGTCCTCCGCTCTACCAACTGAGCTATCGAAGGAACAAGAGCTCAAAGAGTAGAGTTGCTAGCATGGTTTGTAGACTTGTGTTGTTATTATGTAAGGAATAAGGGGTTGACCTTCTTTTGCCAAACATCATTGTAAATGGACTGACTCAGGAAAACTGACTTGCAAAATCTTCCAAGTCAAGATCAGGCCAGAGACCTCTGTGATTTTCTGCATGAGGGTCATTGTTCAATATTTAACTGTATTGTGATTTTTTTTCCCCCTGTATCTCTTAATTTCAAAAGCAATTCCAGCTATATAAATTCTTAAGCAATACATTTTACATATTTGGGATCTGTAAAGCTTAGACACTGTAGGCACAGGCTTGAAAAGCCCACCAAAAGAAAAAAAAAAGGAAAAATTGAAGCTTCGTCATATGTGTGCAGAACATAGTTTTTGGTTTAGGATGGACCTGGATCAGCATCCCATAATATAGCTGGTTGTATGTGTATGTGTTGTAATAATGTGCTGGTTAATGGAAGGCCACATCTTTGCTCACTGCCTGTGGTTTGCTTGTCTACTTTCTCAGCTCACTTCAGCCACCCTTATTTATATGAGGGAGACATGCAGGGCGTGCCTTGTGTTCAAGGCAAAAATAATACAGTAAAAAAACAAAGATATAGGAGTAAATGATGCTTTAACATGTATCAAAGTGACGGTTTAAATTATAGTTTGGTTAAGTGTACTCTAAAACGTGTGTAAGGGAGACAACAGGGGACAGATTTTATTTTAGGGAAAATGAGAGACTAGATGTCAGTAGCCTGTTGATAAAATTGTGAGGATTTGTCATTAGGCGTTTAAAGTTTTTCAACATAGTGCTTGTTTATTTTTTGTGTTGCTCAAACTTACACACTTAACAGCACATGGCAATGTGATAGCTGATTATGAGGTGATTCAGTTCCCCACTATAAGACTCGCTCTGCTTGTTCAGAGAAAAAAAGAAGTTGTTGCGGCATGGCGGGCTGTTCAGACCTCAAACTGTTTCCAGTGTGTTCAGCCCCCTGTGGTCTCTCAGCTTGGCTGACTGGCTGCTGTCACACACACACAAAAAATTCTCCTATCTGCAAAAAGTCAGCCCAGTTGCACAAATTTAACAAGTCATGTTCTGAGAAAATACAGGACTAGGAAATATAAGGGAAAATGGAAAAAATAAAGTTTTATCTGTAAGTGACGATATTATCTGCACTTAGGGAAAACACTTAAGGTAGCCTCAATGGTGACTTATCTCAACTAACAGTATGAAAATATGCAGAGAAGAGTGTTTTGAGACAAGGAGGCCTGATGGATACTTTATCTTGTCTGTAATTTCTTACCCCGTTCATTGCTTCTGACTGGATGATTTTTTTTTTTTTGGATCATATCTGGTTTGCAATATTTTTTCTGCCACATTCATCTAACAACACATATCTCTCCCCCTGAGTTCTGCTTGGCTTCCTTTTTCTTTTCCAAACAATTTAACCACATTGAAAACCTCAACAACAGTAGCTGTTTGGATTGCAAGCAATATATGATTTACCTGAGGAGGTACAGCGTTAGCATGGCAGCCTCTGCGGAGCTGTGAAAAGTGCCTACGTGTTTTAGCATGACAGTTTGGTCATGCTTCTGCCTGTGGCGATCTAGAAACTGAAACTTTTTCTGCTGTTGACCCCAGTGGTCTCTCCAAATAAAGTTCATATGAATAAAAAAATATGTTGGATATTAGTTCATGTAATGTCTATGGTTGGGTGAAATGATTCACTTTAACTCACAACCTCAGCCACCCATTGACTCACCAGAGGGCTTGGCACCTGTTCACTGTGCCTTTTCTGTGCGTGTGTGTGGGTCTGTTTGAAAGAGAGGGAGGGAGACAGCTGTCAAAGCTCGCAGTCCCCTGCTAGTTTTGGTGAACAGGTGTGAGGGGGGTGGAGTCTGTGAAAAACTCCCAACATCCACTTTGCTCACCACCACTTATCACTCCCCCGACACACATACATAGTCAAGCACGTTACATATTTACATTTGGGTATCCTCCATCCGAGGAGGACCAAAGAACAAATGAAGAACAAAGGGTAAAATGTTTTTGAATTAACTTCCACAAACACCTTGGTCAAGTTTAAGCTCCGCTGCAGCACTTTACAGTCAAAGGTCAGTGTAATTTTCATGTTTGGGCTGTGATCTTGTCCACCATGTTGTTAAGGAAATCTGCTTTTGATGAAGTCATGAGTTGACAGTCTATATAAAACATACGACATGAGCCATAAGGCCCTGTCCGTGCAGTGTTCAGTGATTATTTGACTTGTAGGAGCGCAGCAAGTAAGTCTGTGACCTTTCTGCTGCCAAAATTCTTAGATACTTTTCCCTAAAAGAAGAAAACAGAAATAATCATCTGCCTGTCACATTGTAGCCGCTATGGATATTTTAATTTCCTAAATAAGATTTAAGTTGCTGGCCTCTCTGATTACAAAAGTCAGACTCAGAATTGAGTATTGTGTCATTTCTTTGCTCTTTCAAGCTCTGTAATTACTAATGATCAATATTTTATAGCATCAGTTCTCAAATCTGCTGCAACACTGTGCAATTGAGATGCAAGTTTTAATTCCAGTCTGAAATTAAAACAGCTGATCATTGATACTGGAATACTGTAATGTCTGGCTGAGTGACTGACCACTCCTACCGCAACCCCTCATCCCAGCACCCAACCCCCTGCTGGCCCCCTTTCCTCAGGACAGCTGACTTGAGCTGAATTTTGTGGCTTCATGTTTCTACCATTGTAAGGATTCCTAGATCATCTCTTTGCTATAGCCCTAGATCAGTCGTATGTAGTTATTGCAGTTTGTGCAAACTTTCATCCCACAACTCCTCAATTTATCAATAAATATGAACATTTTCAGTAATTTCAGTGTGAACAGAACACCTTACCATGGAAATTTTAGCTCCTCATTCAACCCAATTAGTCACACAGAATTCAGGTTATTGAGCGATGTGCACTCAGTACACGCGTACATGCACAAATGGAACTTCCTCTTGCTCACATGAGTTCAGGGAATGCAAAATGTTCCTGAGGGATAAAGAATAACTTCCGCTTTTCAGGCAGAAATTGACATGAGAAATGATGCAAAATAACAAACTTGGCGAATGATCTCATCCAGTTGTTCTTGGCGGCTGGCTAAAGTAAGCCTGCTGGTATACGCTTGTGGCTGGGTACAAGCTTCCTCTTTTAGTTTGGTCTGGGATATTAGCTGTACATGTCCTTACATGTACAAAAAATTGTATCTGCAAAACCTTATAAAAAATAATAAAAATTGTTGAACTGTGTGCAGACGTGAGGGTGGATTGCTTGTTATTCAGTAAGGGGGCAGGGGAAAAAAAATTTCTGAAATAGCATGTGTAAACTCAAAACAGCTCATGGTGGGTTGCTGTTGAATAGCTGCTGTGGTTAAGAAGCATTGGGGCTTGGTGAGAAGCACTGACCTGGGATGTCAGGCCAAGGGTTTGCTGCTAGAGCAATTTTTTGAAGCTGCTTTTGTGTCTTGAAGATATTAAATGTAAAACATCACTGGCTGTGATTCAGGTAGGAAAGCGATTTTCTCAAGTGCACATCAGTGTGGCTGATGTTTGCAGACACTGGGCATGATATCTCTACTTGCTACTCACCAAACACCTGTTAACTGACGCTAGAATTCCTTCTAACTTTGAAGCTAATACAAAGTACTGCAGAAAGTCCTTTTAAACATCAGTGTCCAGTTGGCCCCAGGGTGACTAATGGTAAATATGAAGCTGCTCTGCACTGTTTTGCTGTTCTCTCTGTAGCATCAATAGCATTTTCAGTTGTCATTTTCTCTAACTTCATTTCTGCCCTCAGACCTTTGTAAACACACAAACAGTAATTGTTTTTGCCTTTGCAGTTCAGCACAGACAGCTTTAGTCAGGACAGTCTGGCATTGATCCGCCAAGCTTTTCACACCTTCTCAGATTCCCAGAAGTCTTTTCACTGATGTCTAACAGACCTTCTTGTGTTTTAAAGCAGAGAATGAAAACAAACTACATGGGAAACATGGTGTTTTTCAGTTTAACAACTGAATGCTCCCACTGAGAAAATATTAACATGGAGTGTAACTTTAATCACACAAGGTAGAATGTTTTCCTGATGAAAATGTCAAGATTTCTGTTATCTTTACATTTTTTCTGATGTTTTCCAGTTGGCATTGTTCTTCCTCTATATGTTTTCAGTCTCTTATATTTAATTAACACATTATTGTTGTGTCTTTCAGGATCCTCGCAATCTTCAGCATTTCCCAGTTTGCCCAGTAGGACCAGCAGTACCACCAGTTGTCCCTCCACAGCTCACAGAGATTCTGGCAGCGACATAGAAAGCCTCCTGAACGCAGAGCCCGGATATGACAGTGTCTTCAGAAAGGTCTGACCCTCTGCTGGTGCATTTTCTTTTTGTAGCTGGGGTTGGATGGGAAAGTGTCACCTCCACGGCAGACAAATTGGACTGGTTTGCCAGTTGGATTGTTCTTACCAGCTGGCACAAATGACACAATTCACTCCCTGAAAATTAGTGTTGAGGTGTCCTTGAACTCTCTGATATAAAAAACAAAAAACAAAAAAAAACATAGTTTCTTAATGTAAGTATACTATATAGAAAGTACATTAGCTTTGATTTAGCAGTGAATTCAGTGTTCACCAAAGCCTCCACTGGCTGCAGTCCAAACATGCAGTACACTCATGAACAGCAAGAAAATATTTTGTGTTTTGCCCCTGCAACTAGTCCTATAGGGATTATATACTATATATGAAGTAGCTATTTTCAGTCAGTCTGTGTTTGGCTTTTTATTTATCAGCACCCAAGGCTGAGATGCCAAACATCTACTAAGCATCTTTTTAAGCCAGCAGCTCTAGAGTGCTGCTGGGGAAGTGCAAGCCATGGTCCCTGCTGTCACTCTGCTGCTATTGAAAGTCTGTTTGAAGTCAGACGCCCTTTGGTTAGAGCTGAAATACTTGTATTTCTCACTTTCTGCTGTGCTGTTCACTTGAAACATACTCATAGTAATGTGAACCTTATGTCCTTTTTGTTGTAAACAACAATGGAAAAAGTCAGCACAGAGGATATCAGCTGCCTGGGAGCATACAGTATGATACTGAGGGTTTGGATGCTGTAGATAAACAGTAGTGGGCAAAATGGCCGCAAAGACTACAGCATCTAAATTCAGTTTTAGTAAGAGATGATTTATATCTTCACTACTCTCTGTACAGAAACTGTCTTGCAATACTGTAAATTTTTTTCACAAACTGTCTCATAGCTCTGAGGAAGGTTGTGGCACTGATCCCAGTAACATGTCAGCTGAGCACATCCATGTGCCCTTGAGCAAGACGTTTTGAGCTTTAAATGCTCACTAATTATAGTGTGTAAGGACAAGAGCATCATCTAAAAGCCTAAAATATAGAAATCTAGTTTAAAACTCAGCTGAATCATTCCCCTAGCTCCTTAGCTAAAGTTGTGTGACTCACAAACATAAACTGCAGTCACATGCACTGTGAACGTACACACACACATAAATGTCCTCTCACTCCCAGAGGAAGTTTTGTGCGCAGCATAAAGCAGATCTTTCATTCCCAGCTCTTTCAACAGAAGCCGCTCTATGCTCTGCTCTCACACTGCAGCTGGCTGCACAATAGGCCCAGTTAAAGCTCACACCTACAAATTAGCTCTAAATGGACTATCCCAAACCTGTGTGTGTGCATGCAGGAGCTCTTTCCCACCAGACCGAGGACAAAGTGCATTTACCAGCAGTGTTTGTTTTCATAGACTGGCCAAGGACAATGCAAGGAGGCCGTGCAAAGTTTGACACTTTTTTTTCTCCTCCAGCATAAATTTAGCTTTTCTCATTTGCAATGATGCAGATTATTCCTGCAACACTGATGTATAAACCTTGTAAAGACTCTATATACAGAAACCAACTAAGTAACTAAAATATTTTCCTGGGAAAGGTTTGTTTTCACAAGGTAACCATCATTTATTGGTGCTTGTTTTAATGTCAGTGTTGCTATAAAGTGGCTCTGGCTCATTATTCCTAAGCCTTGCCATTTGGTCCTCATTATATCCCATTCCTGTGGGTTAAATAGCTCTTCCCGCATTTTCTTAATTCACCTCATGCTTCAGTGAATAAATGCTGATGGATATACAATATGATACGAGGCTAGGTAATTTACAATAACTTGAAGGACATCTATTCTGTTCTGTTTTGTTCTGGTTGGTTATATCCTATTCCGCTCTGCTATATTCTATATTTCATCTGTGTCCGATAGAATAGTGAAACTCACTTAATGGATGACCAGAAAGTTTTTTTCCTGTCCAGGGTTGAAGGTGTCACTTCTTGTGTGGCTCTGTGAGCAGAGCAAGACTAACACTGCCAATAACAGTTCACTCTCCACTGTTTAAATATAGGATGGAAGTGAATACATATAAAAAGACTTTACACATACACACATCTAGCCCCTAAAATTATACATCAGTCAACATTTCATTACAGTTTGGCAATGAGCTCAGTCACTTTTGAATTTAAAGAAGATGTTCTTGTGGTTGATGATAAAAATAAAATAAAAATAACATATATATTTATGTAAATGTATGCAGAACGATGAACCAGTGACAGGAGGAGACAGTGCCAGCGAGGTTTCCGTCTCCTGCTCCTCCACAGACGACACCACCAGCGTAGGCCCGTCCAGCTCCAGTCCTGAGGGCAGCCAGGGCCTGGGCTGCAGCTGGAGCCCAGAGGAGGGCATCCAGACTGGGGCTACTACCTCTGTAGGACTAGACGGTGGAGGAGGAGGAGGAGGAGTAGAGGCTGAAGAGGAAGCCAAAGACAGAGTAACAGAGGTGCTGCGACGCTCTTGTCTCCTCCGGAACAGCATCCGCTCCTTGTCGCCTCTTCGCCGCCACAGCTGGGGTCCTGGAAAGAACAACGGAGGAGACGCAGAGATGAACCAGAGGAGGTGAGATTGTGAAGGGGTCTAGATTATATTCCATTCTTTCAAGATGGCGAATTTCTAATTACATTGTGGATGAAGTTGAATTGATTTTGAGAAAAGCAATGTTCCTTCTTCGTCCTAGACATTAGCTGCTGGTGCTACTCTGGTGTTAGTCAGTAGATGTCAGTAGACCTGATGTGTACAGATGTCAGTATTATTAGAGCTTGTTAATGTCACTCCCTCTGTGCCATGTTAAGTTTTTCCTGCTCCTGCTGTGACCAGCTGTGTTGCCATTTGTCTGGTGTTGGTAGGGAGCTACCAAAATTGTACACACGCACATGCATATACACAAAGACACAGACATACACACCTCACACTTATTCACACTCACAGCATCCCGTACAGCGGTCATCAGTTAACACGTTCTACTTCACAGTCACGTTGACACACCAACGACTCTAATGCAGACAACACAACACAAAAAATACCTTGACATCTATTTTGAGCTCTGTGCAGCGCCCTGTCACAGGATTTTTCCAGAGTAGTTACCTGGCGATAAAAGGCTTGAGCCACGATGTTGGAGCAAAAACAAACTGCTTTAGTCTCTTATTAGCAGCTATTTTTATGATATTCAGGTTCGGCAGAAGCAGCCATTACCACTGAGCTTTCATATATAGTTTTTCTTTACAGTGTGCCCAGTTACAGAAAGAGCAATTATTTTTTGACCTGAGGTTCCCTTTATGGATAAACATGATCTGGAGATAATCATACACCTGGAGCACATGAGAAGCATGCAACGTGAAAAACATTTGGAAAAAGGTTCCTCCTGCTGTTCAGTGTGGATGATGTGTTAAGTATATAAGGGCTGCAGTTTCTGTGACAATAGAACTATAATGTACAGACGGGTGAAAATTCAAGGAAAAACCTGAATAAATGAGTGGAGGAACATAACGAATGCAGATGCTTCCACACAGGTGCACTGCATGGTACAATTCTGCAATTAACATCCAGCCATGCTCTGTGGCTTGTATACAAACGCTGAGCAGCTTCTGTTGATACTGATTTTGTATCAAGGTGGCAAGAGAAAAAGATCCTAGTGATTTTGAAAGAAGGTTTGTTGTTGGGGTGTGGATGGCTGAAGCTTCATTCACAATGACTGTTCAACTGGCTTCTGTTTCAATAGGCACACTGACTAAAGTGACATCTGCATTTAGATCTATGGAAACACATCAGTAAATAGGGTGAGAAATTGTGGTCGACGGTGCACATTTAATGATCGTGACGTGCATCAGTGCGACATGTAAGGAAAAAACAGAAGAGCAAGTCTTCCTCAGGTGACTGAGAATGTCAGTGCGAGAGGTGATCAGACCCTGGCAGCAACAGTCTGTTGACAATTACACCGAGAGGGATATTATAGTAGGGTTGCAGAGCATAAACCCCTCATTACAAAG
>JBBMJY010000001.1:6047333-6060817 GCA_037833715.1 Toxotes lorentzi | reverse complement strand
TGAAGAGTCACTGCAAATCAAAACTAAGTTGTTCAGAGTGGTCACCTTTATCCTGTGATGAAACATTTCTATCCTGATGGGAGTGGCCTCTTCCAGGATGTCAGTGCCTCCATCCATAGGGAACAAGGGGTCACTGAATGTTTTGATGAGTATGAAAATGACAGGACTCATATGCTGTGACCTTCACAGTGACAAGATCTCAAGGTGTTAGACAGTGCTCTCCGCAACCACTACATCAAATAAGGAAATATATATTTTTCTTCATCCCTTCAGTAGAGATCAGAGACATGTAGAATCAATGCCAAGGAGCACTGATGCTCTGGCAGCATGTGGTGGCCCAACAGCTTACTAAAAAGAAACTTAATGTTGGTTTTTCCTTTTATTTGTCACCCCTTTATACACTCAAAGTGATAGGACAATAATGTGTAATAAAGTGTAAAAATTACAATTTGCTGTTTTTAAGGTGCTGGTAGGTGGATTTTGTTGCTTCTGTTGCCTACAGACAGACCCAAGGTAGCTGTTTCCCCGTTTCCAGTCTTTGTGCTAAGCTGAGCTAATTGTTTACTGGTTCCAGCTTCATATTTAGTGGACAGACATGAGAGTGGTATCAGTTTTTTCATCTAACTCTTGGCAAAAAAGCAAACAAGTGTATCTGACAAAATATTGATCTATTCCTGTAAGATCATTAGTGTGAATAAATTGTTATCACTGCTCCAACATGGTGGCATGCCTTAGTGCTTTATTCAATAATGTCCACTAGTGCCCATAGATATCCAGCCCACTAAAAAGATTATGGACCCATCATTAAGTAAAATCATTTATTCGTTCATTGATTATTTTCTTATTGATCTGCCATCCCCTTATATCCCAACTCATATCACCCATCATCCACCACTTCCTGTCTCCGTCTCATCTATCACCTCCAGTTCCATCCGAAGCCCTGGTGAGGGGAAGCCGACCTTTCACAGGAGAAGGTACTAATAAATCACATTCATGTAATGTTAAGACTGACTTGTTGCTAGGTGACGTTTAATGACAATATTCATGTGGGTGCAGCCTTTGTGGATCTCCCACTTTTTAATGTATGCTTGCTGAACTACTGCTGCATTGTGCTCCATCCCTGCAGGCTACTGCTCTGAAAAATGTTCCTCTCTTTTCACCTGCTGGAATGTACAAGAAATACTGTGGCAAATAGATGGTTGAGACACACGGCTGTTTTGTATTGCAGTGGTAATAATAAGCAGCCACACAGAAAGAGGGGAGTTTAGCTCTGGAGGCTCAGAGGACTGTATTGGCCTGAGATTGAGAACAGGGTTTTTTTTTTTCTTTCGGTGTAATAAGTTCCTGTAGGGAATTTTTCATGACTAAAGTAGATGGAGACTAGAATGAGATACTGTAACATTACAGTACAAACTGTATTAAAACTGAACAAACTGTCAGTGATTTCTTAAACATTTTTACCTTGATCATCTGTAATATTTTGATGTCAAACTGATTCTTAATCAGAAATTCTTCATACTGGGTATTCTCTAACAATAGCTGGAATCAGAGCTTTGCTAGTATCACAACTAGAGCTAGACTGATACTGGATTTCTAAGGCTGATGCATTATTGATATTTGAACAGTTAAGAAAATAGTTAAAAGTAAATAAAAGTTTATCGGTCAATATTTTCTTCTTTTGACATAAATACTTTACTTTAAAATACTTACAATTTTTACTTGCATCCTTCGAATTTGGTTAGTAAAGAATGTAGACCAAGATATGTTTTGAGTGGGCCATTTTACAGTTGAAAAATAAATTGCCCTCTGGTGGGCAATGACCTAAAACATATTGTGTGTTAAATGTTTATGTGCTGAAAATTCAGGTGACATATACATTGATACAGGTATAACTGTGAGTAGCTAATAATGACCACTACCATCAACCCGCCTCTCTCTCTGTCAGGTTATGATTAAGACATGGTTCTCATAGCCATTCAAGAAAGCAGAGGCTACCACAGCAATGACTTAAATAGTGTTACCAGAACCTAGGCTATTGTGACAGTAATGCATTTCTGGGAAATAAGTTCAAGTTCACTTCCTGTTTATTTCTGTTACTGATATTGGCACAACACTGCAGCAGGAAATAAACTTGAACATACTTACAGTGTTTGTCTGTAGCAGTGTGAAATATTCTACAACAGAACATTGTCACTATCTGTGCAGCTCGGTCCTTCTCAGACTCTCCTTATTACTCTGCCATACTTGCTTGTCCATCTTCCCATCACTCCTCTTTATCTCCACCTCCATTCTCCTGCTAACTAACCCCTCCACCTCACACTCTGTTAGAATCAGCTGGTGCACTCCTGCTGCTCCCCACAGCCGTGGTGTTGAAGTAGTTAGTTCCTTCAGGTACAGTGTGTGTGTGTGTGTTTGTGCGTGTGTGTGTGTGTGCGCGCACATGTGCTGTTTCTTTCTTGCAAAGAGCACATGACCTACTTTGAATAGGGCGTATTGACATGCTGCTTGATTTGCATTTGCCGTTGTGGGCGTATATGCGTGTGTGTGTGTGAGAAAGCTGTAGTCTGTCAGTCTCAGTCAGTCAGTAGCTTCCTGTAGCTGTGAGCTGCAGCAGCTGCTGGTATAATTCATGTTTCAGTGCCGAGGACCTTCTGGCTCTTATAGGATACTATGTAATAATACAGGCAGGAAGGAGGCCTTAATATGACTTAATACAGTCATCTACATTCACAGCCCTGAGGATAGGTGAGTGCTGCTCCATTGCTGGTCACTGATAATCACCAAGTCATGATTCTTTTGGTCCAGTTTAGGTTACTGATGTTTGAATGTGTCGGACTGATGATTTGCTGGATAATTGAGTGCCATACAGACCCAAGGGCTGGAGATAAGAGAGATTTACTGCTGGAGCTTTAACTATCACCAAGTCTGTCCTGAAGCGAATAGAGCTGCAGCTGCGTAGCATAGCTCATCCTGAAATGTAGCTGTAGTTTTCTTCTCCATAATCATTGTATTGGATTTTTCAAGGCCTCTTATTTCCAGTCATAGATCGATGTAATTGGGTTTGTAAATCACAGCTGCAGAGCTCTCTATGCTGATGCTGGAAATCATTTGCTGCTGCTTCAGCTGTAAATCTGCTCTGGAGCCCAGTGATAACTCAGCTGGCTAAACACTGTGCAGGACCAGCTGTGTGTATGTGCATCTGTCAACAGGTGCACATGTGCATGTCTGCATGTGTTTGTGTTTGGTGCATCAGTTGTTGTGTGTAACCAGAGAACTGTGACGAGTGGAGTGCACAGTGCAGTCATTCCTCCTTCAGTGAGGTCACCTCTGCCTCCTGTTTGTCCATACAGCTACAGCCTGGAGGGGCTCAGCGGGGGGCAGGAAGAGCTGAGGGGCCCCACCACCCAAGGGCCCCGGATCCTGGAGCCCTTAAGGATGCCCCGACATGACAGCGATGACAGGGGCTCACTGGTTTCTCTGACAGAGGAGCAGGAGGAGCTGGGGGAGCATGGCAGACCACATGACCCGGTCAGCAAACACACACACACACACACACACACACACACTTGGGCTCATTAAGTTTGTCTTTTAGATGTTTTGTCTTCATACTGTCACACAGTTTGGTCCAGAGGGAGCCACAAAAACATCCTCAGCCTAATTCACATGAGAAGATTTGTAAAGCTTGAACATTAACAGCCAGGGGAAATTTGAGACATTTCAGTTTGGGCATTAGTAAGATTTAATAAACATAACTTACCTCAGGCGGCTTTGCACCACTCATATTGAATTTAAAACAAATTGTGAATAGAACAACATAAATCATCTGTCTAGTTTCCCCTTTTAGTTGGTTTAGTTTTAGTATTGTTCCTGTTTCCTGTTTAGCGTCTGGTGATGTTTTGTTCCATGTTGGTCTGCCCAGTGTTTTGTCCTTTTTCACATTGTCATGCAATCTCAGACTCAACCTTGTGTCTCTTTCTGCACAGAAATCGAGGCGGTATCGGCCTTTGCGAAACAGCTGTCCTCCCATGTCTCTGCCCCTCACCAAGTCTGTGTCCATGCTCGCCATCAGCCAGAGAGACATCGATGGTGAGTGACAAGTTGTGAGGCTGTTTTGCTGCTGTTTAACATTCAGTGATCACGGATCCCAGATCACGGGCCAATACTTGTAACAGTCACCCTCTTTTAACTCTTTATCAGTAGATTCCATTCCTGTTCAGGAAGAGCACAGTCATTTTAAAATGTAGAATGCATTATGTTTTGCCTATTAACAAGTTTTCTTGATCTCTTTACCATTTAATTTGTCAGGTAGAAAAGTTTCTCTGTACCTTGACATTTCTACCTCCCATCCCCCATCCTCAATGCTTTTGTGAAGTTACTTAATTTTACTAAGCGATCTGTTCCTGTTGTGGTTCTCTCTTCCCTACCAACAACGCCCCACACCAAAGCGGTGGGACGCCTAAGACGTAAGAGGCGAATTTCCTTCTCTTTCAACCTTTCCCCAATCCTCACCAAATCTAAGTCTCAGTTCATTTACGGGGACTCTTCATCTAGCGATGACGAAGATAACTTGAGTGAGTACTGTGAATGTAGCCACAGTAGGAAATAGCTGTGAATCCAAACCCTAGCTGTTCCTGTTAGAGGTGGATATTTCCCTCCATTTGCAAAGGACTGCAACCCAGAGTCAAAGATGTCATCACCATTCACTATGTGAATAAATAAACTTATCTACAAGCTCTGAAATAAGATATAAACTCTATATGTTTTGATCAATCTTAAACACACTCAAATTCTCCCAAACGACTAGTTACCTGAGTACCCAGGTTCATGGGTACTCTAGAACCAAAAATAAGTTATAACTTCCAAAATACACATGGTGGATTTCATTGAATATTCTAAGGAGTTATGCTTAAATATGCAGCCTAAACCTTGGTGCGACCTTTCAGTTTTTACAGTTTTGCACTGGGTGAGTTCTCTCTGTAGGATTTATTATTTTGCAGTAACAGACAGAAATGCACTTAACACAACTGGATGTTAAAGGTAGATGAAGTCCAAAAGTTCAGATGCAACAAACTTTTCATAAGGAAACCACTAATTACTGCCGATATTAAGCTGCTTGCAGTGTGAATGTGCAATTAGACGAAGCTTGTAGCGAAAGCACTGGTGTAGAAAACCACCTTTCACCTAGGCAGCAGGCTCTCTGTTAATAATTCCTGATGACAACATTAAATAAGACCTTGGCTTCTCCTGTCCCGTACCCAGTATTTAGCTGACCTTTACTTAGTCTTTGGTTTGTCTCTATATAAAAACTGAAACACAATCAGCAGAGAAAGAGGAAGAGAATCACCATAAACACTGCAGGTGAATTGAAGAAGCCCTTTCTTCCGTGCAGATAAATGTGAGCCTGTCACCTTTAGTCAAAGAAACTCAGCCATTTCTTCCTCTTTCTTATCTGTGAGATATTTCCATTAGTGTTCTCTGTCTCCTTGACTGTGTTGCTAGCAACACAAGCAGGCCAAAACATTGCCCTCATTATTCGGTTTTTGTATTTGATGTTCAGATGCAGAGCAAACATGCAATGCTTTGCAATGCATATTTCTGTGTTTGTCAGAGTATTTGGTAGCGATGATTGTTTAGAAGGAGACAGAGAAGCACTTAGAAAAGATTTGTGCCAATATTCAACGGATACCAAAAAAGAGACGGTGGTGATTTTTTCCCCTTTTTTTCTTTTGCAAAAACTGATATGTAAATTACTTTACATGTTATAATTATTCATTTTCATTTATATCTATTATCAGATTAAAAATACAACTCCGTCAGAGATTAATGAAATAATATCAGCATTTTGAGAGTTGCTGGAACCAGAAAACCTGTTAGTTACGACCATCCTGGCTTTGTGTAATAGGCTGAATAGCCTAGACACCAAATAAATTAAATGTAGTCAGGTACTGAGGCCATCATTTCTTGTGTGGGAAAAAAAACAGACTTTGTATTTTGAGAGTTCATAAGGTTGGGTGTCTGTGCAGCCAGAAATTCTTTGGAATCAGATTCTACCAGCCATTAATGGCACCGGATCTAAAGGCAGAACAAAACTGGCTTCAGCTTTTGGCCTTTTTGCTTGCTGCCCTCGTCAGTGCCAGAGTCATTTTGTTGTCGGCCTCTACACGGCTCTACGAGAGTACCTAAAGGTTAAGTACCTTGCTCAAAGGAAATTATTCTGTTCTCTGTCCAGTTCTTGTAGCCAGGACATGAGCTGACAGCCCTCTGGTCAGAAGAAAGATTTTTTAACCATTAGGTCAGAAAGTTCAGCTACTTCAGGGAAACCAGGATGACCCTGTGGTCAACCCCTAAACAGAGATTTTCAATGCCTTAAATAGAAGGAGAAAGGTAAATTTCCACCTTAGCTGACAAATATAGTGCATATAAAAGCACTCCTGTCCTGTTTATACCAGCCTCTGAATCTTTGTCCTACTGCTCACATCCTCTCTTGTTTCTTTCCAGGTATGAGGTCATTTTCCAGCACCTCTGGGTCACTAGCATACAGGTCAGTCCAACTCTGCACATACACATTCTCAGAAAACAGTTATTTGGGTTTTTACTGCAGACAGGACATTTATAGACCCATAAAGAAACAGTGTGGAGAGATTGTTTGAGGCAGTCTAATGGTTCTCCATGGAACCTTTTTAGTGCTCTGAAGAACCGTGTTCAGAATGTGTGAACAGGTATGCTTTGCAAGTGCAGCTGTTCAAGGATAAAAGTAAATGTATGCTTGTGTTCCAGTATATCGGAGGAGGAGCCAGGGCCTCTGCGGAGCGACACTGAGGGAAAGAGTGTGACGAAAGTCAGTCGGACCTTCAGCTACCTCAAGAACAAGATGTACAAAAAGAACAGGGTGAGGGAACGTGGAGTTTTTAATTCTCCTTAATAAAACTGTGACCAGACTTAGAAACTATACTGTATTTACTGTACCTCCTTTATACTATTTACTGCACTGTTTCTCAGAGCAGAGCTTTCATGTGTGCAGTGTGTTTGGTCCTTTCATAGCCGTGTCCTCTTTAAACATTAATTCCTTCAAGCAAGGATGACTGAACACCAGCCTGCTTTTCAGCCTCACACTGCTCCACATTCATACGCACACATTCACACTGGAAGCTGCTCTGTGCATCTTCTTCTGTTGGTCCCTGAACAGCTCTAGTCAGACAGCTTGGGGGTTATGTGTCTTGCTTTAGGGCAAGTCAGTGTTTCTTGTAACTTCCCCC
This sequence comes from Toxotes lorentzi, assembly GCA_037833715.1. Lineage (NCBI taxonomy): Eukaryota > Metazoa > Chordata > Actinopteri > Toxotidae > Toxotes > Toxotes lorentzi. Next base: position 6,053,561 of record JBBMJY010000001.1, on the reverse strand, counting down.
ATTTAGATTTCCCCCGTAGGTTTGGTTTTGAGCCCACAACATTTTCTGGTCGCAGATCTGCATCTCTCGTTTGAGATGTGGTCTAAGTCATCGAGTACAAAGCCATGTTAGGTGATTTACCTAAAATGTCATTTTCCAATGAGAATATAATAAAAGTTTCTTACTGCATTGTGAGTGATAGTAATCCCGAACCCTTAGACTTTTAAACTGCATTGATAACAGGGTATCTGCAGCTCTTCAAAAGTTTTAAAAAGAACTGAATTCACTTTCCTCAAAAAAGGCCTTAGAAGGTATTAAAAAGTTTTACATTTAATTTACAAAAGTCTTCAGATGTTTTCTCTTTCTTCTCTTCTTGCCTTGTTATAAAATGTTTTTGTACCCAATTGAAAGCTGTTAGGCGACATTTTATAAGCTATATATACATATATGTCTATATACACGTGTGCATGTATATATTTATAAACTTAAAGTGAACATTGTGACAGATCAGTAGACAGTGCGTGGAGGAGGCTGTTCAGCCCTTTTTTGTGGTGTTTCGGTCTGCATCATCGGACCTTTAGCAAGTTCTGGCACTAATGAATGAATCTGTCATTTTTAATAGTTTAATCCATTTGTCTTCGTTATCCCACTTATCTGGGTCCAGGACGCATTAATGTAGTTAATTACATCATTAGGAAATGCTCATACTGTTCTTACTGTACATACTGCTTGAAAGAACTGCAAAAAAAAATCACATATGACCAGTGATTCAAGGCCACATCCTCCCTACTGGTTGTATGATTGTGAAACAGGTATTTACTAAACAACATTTTGTGTGGCATTAGAGAGGTTTTCTAAAAATCTCAGATTTAACATGGTGAGCACTGTACACTGTACACCGTGCGCATGTATGGTTAGGGAAATTTCGGTGTGCTTTCTGTAAATGCAGCTCTTGCAAAGAGACACTGATGGGTGAACAGGAAGTAAAACAGGAAGACGAAGTGAGCTTTTATCTTTGGTTTTAGAATTTCTTCTCTAAACTCAGTCATCGCTTTGCTTTTAAAGTGACAGGGTTGTGTAGGAGCTCGCCACAGCCTGCAGCTGCTCGCTCCCTGTCAGAGATCAAAATTATCGATCACTGTCTTGTAGAATCCAAGACAATCAGCAAAACCTTGATGTTTAAATTGGACTCATTTTGGCTGTAGTAGTCCTTGTCAGGCTTATTGGATTGCATCCATAACTGACAAATCTATTCAGTGACAATTAAAGTCGCCCCCTCAGCAACCACAGTCACACACCACATTAAAACTTAAATTAAATTTCTTTACTGAATTAATTTGAGCAAGAAAGAAAGAAAGAAAAACATCCAAAGTCCAAATTGTTTTTGACTGTTGGTGTGTTTTTGGATATTCAGTAACAATTTCTGCACAGTACCAAAAGTCTGAATGTTCTGGAGGGGGATCTAGTTTGTGCAGTGTTGTCACAGCGTCTGTACCAGTCTGAAGCCTCATTGCAGAAATAGCACCTCTCGCAGCAATCCAGTCACTTCCTCATTGCAGCTTTCCTGATGTAGCCTCAGTGCTTCAGCCGCTCAGCCACAGCCAGGGATGTTATACAGGAGGTTCACAGGGAGCCATGGCTTCTCGCTGAGGTGGAAAGGTTGGCTGGAGGTAGGCGAACAGAGAGCTCTGGTTTCCCTGTCAAATTGTAGAGAAAGAGACTATCGCAATATCATGTTAAAAGTGACTGCTGTTCACTTCTGGGCTGATGTCTTTTTCCAGTGAAGACATTGCCTGTTACATTATGTTTCACTAGAACGTCTTCTTCTTTAAATCACTGGTTTAGATCTTGTGTACACTTGTAGCCAAAAGAAATGTGGTGAGAATTGTCTTTGCTTCCTGTGTTTTTCTAATAAGTTGTACTATTTTTGTATATTTTTGTATATAAACAGGCATTATATCTAAAAGTGATTGTTACTGCAGTGAAAAATACTTTAGTGGGTTTTTATTTCAGAGACGTTTGTCAGTATTTCACCATTGGTTAGCCTACTGTTGTTGCAGGAAGTGAGAATGAATGCTAAGTGATGTAATGGCTATAAACCATTTAGGCTCGCTGTGGCCCAGTCAGCCTTATGGTATCTTGAATCGTATGAACCAAGAGAGCTCTAGTACGTTAGAGCTTTGTGGTCCCCTCAAACCAAGAGGCCCAGGGCTGGCCATTAAAACGAGCTGTAAACTCCATTTTCCCATTTCCTCTGGGTTTGGGTGGAGGCTCTGTGATGTAAATCCAACAGAATAAGAGCTCTGTTCTTCTCGGCATAACTTTATGGGATTGTGATTGAGCTCAGTGTACAGAGATGACCAACAGCTGAGCATGACCTCGTCCATTACTACAGAGGCAGCAGAAAGACGTCCCTGTTAGAGAAGTGTCAAAGAGTTGATTCCCAGACAGTGTGTCTCTGTCAGTAGTCATGCATGAGTGTCTCTCCTTGCATATTCATCATAAGATGGTTTGAATATGAGCCTGGCAGGAGCTGAGAAAACAACACAATATGTAATATTACATATTACACAATATGTAATATGAAAATAGCTATAATGGTTACTGTTTGTATTGATTACCATCATCTCCAATGATCCACCAGTAATCCTGGAAAACTGATCCAATGATCAGAGCCTTAGAAGGAAAATCTCAGTGTCTGAAACTGCCTGAAACAAAACCACACTATATTTAAAACAGTCCCCTTAATGAGACACTTTGTTGTCCGCATAAATAATGCATCACTTAATATGCAAAGCCTCCTGCTGTGTAGCACATCAGAGTAATAATGTTGCTCTGCTGGATTCAGATTGGAATTTAACATAAGCAACTGGCCAAATGCTGAGACATTTTGTCGATGTCTGGTAAGTTAGTCTAATCTAAGCACAGCCTTTTTTTCCAAGTATCTAATTGGCTGGCATGAAAGTTAAAGTGATTATTGAAGTAAAGTTCATAGTTGGTTGGTGTTATTAACTATGATAATTCCATCTGTGCAGGAAAAGGAGAGAGAGAAAAAGGAGAAAGACAAGGAGGGCAAGGAGAAGGACAAGAAGACTGTGAACGGTCACCTGTTCACACTGGTCTGCTCAGGCCAGGCAGCCCAGTGTTCCCAGTGCAATAAGGCTTTCAACAGCAAAGAGGCTTTCCACTGCACACGTAAGTACCTTTCTTTGTTCATTTCTTTTTCTTTCTTGCATTGCTTGGGTCTAGTTTTTGTTCTTTCATTGATCGGTACTCCTGTTGCATTAAGTCTAATCAAAGCCCATTAAGTGCTGTGATCCTTTCTTAAAAAAGGACTGAAACACACTCAGTTCTCTGTACTGTCGGAAACATTCAGTGAGGAGAAAAAAAGAAGCCATAGTGAAGAAGAAAAGGTCCTCAGGGGACATACATCATCAAACATGAATCATGCTGTCGGGGAGGTCTCATCTCTTTACTGTAAAGGCTCAGTCACTGCTTTTGGATCATACAGTTTAATACATTTCTATTTAAATATGTAATGACTTGTTTCACAGTTGATCATAATTGAAAATTCAGGCCTGTTGTTGTCTTTACTGGTGTAAAGCTTCATCAACATTTGAAAACATGAATCGTTTGTATTCATGTTATATAGTGAGTGTTACCATGTCAAAAAAGACCTTCCAATACACTTTGTATGCCTTATGTACTGTATATTGGCAGCTAGCTGTAAACGGCTCACACTTGTCTGAGCCAGCCTCATGATCTGTATGAAGTAGTGAAACTCCCTAAAGGGCTACTTCTGATGTCCCAGTCAGTCAGGCTTTCAGAACAGACAACAAAACAGTTTTTGCATTGTTTTCCACTGAAGCAGCAGCAGTAGCCCCAAAGAGGATGTAGTTTGTTGCACAAGCCCTTGGCACAACCCCAGACAGAGCCTAAAAAGGAGAAACCAGTTCTGCAATAGATCACAGCAGCACAGCGACCCTCTCAGTGGTCACAATCTGCCTCAGATACTTCAGACTGGCAAAAACAGCTCTTGTTGTGTTCAGTCGTTCTGGTTCAAATTGTTGGAGCCACAGACAGTTCTGAGGGTGTTTTCTGGAGGTTTGTGCTCGCAGATGTCTGGCTGGTGTCCATTCAACAGACAAATACTGTGGTCCTTTGTCTCAGATTAGCTGGATTTAGTTGGACATGCACATAACACAGTAAAATTCGCAATAAGGCCATTTAACAGGGGAAAAAAAAACCACTGCAGTAATTTTAACTGTTTTTACTGTATGGATAATAATTTGATATATCACACGTACCAGGTGGAAGTCTGCTTTTCCAGTAACATGTGTACATATTTTCAGGTTATGAAAATGGAACTTCTAACCCCGAATGTGTTACCGCCCCTCTATACTTGTCGAGTAACACAGGATTATTTTCTCACCATGACTGTGAGTGTGAAGTGTGTTGATGTAATCCCAAGAGCGGAAATGTTGCATGCATTTTAGCCAGGATGACTAGGTCTGATAGAGTTTGTGGGTTTCACTTGTGCAACTTTTCTGTTTAAAGCACTTCTGTCTTATAGAAAAAGGCCTTTTTTGAAAATTAGTGGAAACTTGGAAACAGAAGCCTTGTGAAGATATTGACAAAACCAAAGGTTGTTGTTCCTCTTGCTGGCACTTCCTGGTTGACCACTTGAGTTGTTCACTTGTATGTAGACAGGTTTTGGCTTCAGAATCAGCTCACAGTACAAAATCTAAACATTGTGTGGTAGTTTCTAAAGGAAAACAGAGGAATTTGAGTCCTTGATTAACGGGATCAGATTATACAGCAGATCTTATTTTATTAGTCTTGCATGATGACACATGCTCCAAAATGGTGTTTTGGGAATGTTTATATAATTGAAATTTTCCCATGCAGTTTTGTTTGTATGGCTCTGTGTCATTCCTCCCCCTATCTCTCTCTCTTTTTTTTTTTCCCTTCGTCCATGAGAAGTATTACATCTCGATTGCATCACATGCTCTGCTCCAATCTGGCTTTCATTAGTGGGCTGGTGGAGTTTCCTGGCCAGCTATGAAAACCAGTCAGAATTTCTGGCCCCCACCTTTCCACAAACCCTCAACACCCCCACCTCCAGCACCAGGCTCATAGTATTCACTGAGCGTTCTGTTGCTTTTCTTTCCAGACTGTAATGCTTCCGTCCACAAGGGCTGCAGGGACAGCCTGCCTGTTTGTGCCAAGGTGAAGATGAAGGTAAAAGTTACTTACTCCACCACTGATTCTAGTATTCTGTTGTCTTGCAGCCAGTATTGATTTGAACTCATCCTTTCTGCTTTTATGCTCTGTTTCTCTGGCTAGTTGCCCAAGCAGCAGTTTGCAGTGCCAGATTCAAGCTCTTTCCCCACAGTCACGATGAGGAACAAATGTGAGTGCTGAACCAAAATGGAATTCCATATGTAAACATCATGGTCCGTAATTATTTGCAGATTCATTGTTGTAATTGTTTTAGCAATTATTTGCATCAAATTTAGCAAAAAGTAGAGTATCTATATGTTCACTTTGAAAAAAGTTGTTCTCTTGGGGTCGGTTTGAGATCCAGGGATCAAAATTAGGGTTCCTCACTGGAAATTTCATCAGAACACAGGATATGATATTACTGTCACCTGTGCTATAATTCAGAGTGAACAGAATAGATTTCTGTGCAGGATTTCTTACTTCTGTTGGGTGAACACCAGTATCTATATTTGTTTTTAGATCAGTTAAAGGATTATAAAATTCTCCAAATCCTCAAGCCTAGACTCATAAACCCTTTCAAAACCCACTGGATAATTTCAAAACTGATTTGTCAAGAAGCTAAACAAACACTTTTCTATTTTTGAAGAATCAGAAGTGAACTGTGCAGCTAAATGAAATTGTACCAAACAGAAAATGTTTTATGGCGATCTTCAAGTATGCTTTGAGGATCCCATGTGGTTAGTGGTTGATTTAGAGGCCACTGCTGACTGTGCTGTATGTCTGTCTCTGGTCCAGCTGGTGGGACAAGGGAGCGCCCCTGGTCGGCCATCTTGTCCCCTGAAGACCATTCTTCTTTGACGATCCCATCATCACGGAGACACACCAGCATCATGACTTTCCATGGCAACAACCTGTCCAAGAGTCTGTCCATAAGCAACATTGCTGGGTGAGTTGGTGTGTGTGTGTGTGTGTGTGTGTGTGTGTGTGTGTGTGTGTGTGTGTGTGTGTGTGTGTGTGTGTGTGTGT
>JBBMJY010000001.1:5991323-6047233 GCA_037833715.1 Toxotes lorentzi | reverse complement strand
GTGTGTGTGTGTGTGTGTGTGTGTGTGTGTGTGTGTGTGTGTGTGTGTGTGTGTGTGTGTGTGTGTGTGTGAATGTACAGGATGTAAATGAAATGGGATGAGGATCCTGAGGTGTTCACATTTCCATTTAAATGAAATATTCTGTTGTTTTGTATTGAAGTAATTTTGTTATTATTTAGTTTTGTTTGTTAGTTTGTCTTCTGATTCATTTTACCACGGCATCCACAGTGCACCATGTGTGTTTGAGCAGCTCAGTGGGAATATGTTGCCGTGACGGCTACTGAAACAACATCGTTAATGTAACCTTTATTATTATCACCTCTCCTTTCAGTCCGGTGTTTGACGAGATGCCCATTAAAGGCCTGCGGTATCTCTCCCAGTCTACTGACTCCCTCAACAGAACCAACCAGGTCACAGAGTCCATGGAATCACTCACTGATGAAGGTCATTACAGGCACAGACACACACACACACATACATACTCATGCATCTTCACTCAGAGAGTGTCAAATTTTCTACCATTTTTTATCTGAACTAGTTCAGGGTAAGAATAATGAATAATTCTGTGAGATAAAGAATAATAGTAGAAATATTGAAAACAGCAACCTTAATCTTTAAAGCTTTAAACTGAGCTTGAAAATAACAATATACCAGTTTAAATGAAAGGTAATGTTATAAAGTGAGTATATTATTATTATATTATACAATAGCTGTATAATGAAATGATACAGAAAATAAAATGAGAGCTTCAGATTGTAAGTGCAAGCTGTGTTGTTGGTGCAGGGACGGAGATGATGGACGGGCAGCTGATGGGGGAGTTTGAGGCAGAGGCCAAGGAGCTGGAGGCTGATTCGTGGAGTTTAGGTGTGGAGCAGCAGTACCTGCAGCAGCTGGACAAAGAGCTGGTGAAGAGACAAGATGTCATCTATGGTACATCTAACAAAACACTCTCTTAAAAGTGATCTGAATACATTAAAGGAAGAATGAAGGATAAATGATAAAGTTATTAAGTGCTTTTTTTGTTTCCAGTTTGTCCCTCATTTTTGGAACCTAGATAGAAAACGATTGTGCTAATTTATGGTAACTCAAAGCAGAGAAAGAATTCAAGATGGGTTCATGTCTTTTAGCCCAATTTCAGCAGTATGAAAAAAACATTCTGTCACTGTAGTGTCACCTGACAACACCTAGCTCATGTGTCAGGTGACACTACAGCTGTGACACAAGTGTTGTGTTATGGGGTTTTAGTAGACTCACTTTCCCTCATCGTGCTGTGACGACTTTCACTTCAGTTTGTTTCAGCTGCATCTAAACCTCGACTATTGAGGCTACAGATTTCTTCTAATCTAAATATGCATTATGATGCATCCTGTTTGCTGTGAAAGTCCCTGAGATGTCTCTAGCTTTGATTAGAATCTACTTGTGGCAAATAAATTTGAATGAAATGAATCTGAAAGGCTCATTCCCATCAATATAAAACGTGCAGTCATGTGCAAAATTTAGTGTATTTGATGTGCAAACTGTAGGCTTCTGAGAAACATGTACATTCGTGGAAAGAAAACTGCAGTTTATGTCATTCTGTCTAAGTATCACTTCCTGGTTTGTCCTTCAGAGCTGATGCAGACAGAGATGCATCACATCCGGACATTGCGCATAATGTCAGAAGTCTACAGTAAAGGCCTGCAGAAGGAGCTGCAGCTAGAGCTCCAGACAGTGGAGAAGCTGTTCCCCGCTCTAGACGAGCTCTTGGAGCTCCACACGCAGCACCTTCTACGCCTCCTGGAGAGGAAGAGGGAGTGCCAGCTGGAGGGGGGGTACCTGGAGGGAGGATTTATCATCAACAGGATAGGAGACATCCTGGTCAACCAGGTCAGAGGGGGGCTGGTCTGGAGATGCAGGTCCTATAATGGAATTTTTTCTTTACTGGTGATTTTACATGAGCTAGTCGAACAGGAGTAATATATAATAATAAATATATTTCATGTTAAAAGGATATTTGTCAGAAAGATTTTGTGTTTGCATGTGTGTGTGTGTATGTGTGTGTGTGTGTGTGTGTGTGTGTGTGTGTGTGTGCGTGTGTGTGCGCACGCATGCATCAGAAACCTTCCATTAACATTAACTACCAGTTTTTTTTTCCAGAACAGCTGTAAAAGGTAGCTGCCCTTAGCTCTACTATCCTTAGCAAATGCTACTGTTTTTGTATGCTGCATACATGTACGCGTCCTTTGAATTAAGCATTGTTTTGGTGCCCAATATTACCAAAAGATTCTTACATTTCTCCCAGTTCTCTGTTTTGAAATTAAACAACTTCAGTTCAAATTAGAAACAGAAATCTGAGCATTAATACATACACTGTTACCGTTCCAGATTAGCATTTCTGTTTTCTCTGCTGTACCATTGTTTGTTTCGTGTATTAATCTCAATGTCAATTTCTGCTCTAGTTCTCAGGATCCAACGGTGAAAGTATGAGGAGGATTTACGGAAGATTCTGCAGCCGTCACAACGAAGCCGTCAACTTCTACAAGGACCTACTGACCAAAGACAAACGCTTCAAAGCCTTCATCAAAGTAAGGCCTTCATCTCAGCCCTTTATGAATTTGTCATACATCTATCCCACAGTGGTGTTACTGTTTGGAGCAGTCTCTTTTGTATTGTTCTGCCTTTTTACTGCTTTGTGTTGAAGATGTATTTTTCTTGAAGATGCCTGGTTTTCCAGACACAGTTGTTTTTGTTGAATAGAGTTCTAACAAACATTGTTTTCTGTTGTATAAACACTTGCTATTGTATTAGGCAAGGAGATAGTTCCCCCTTTGCTTTTCTTTTGTCTTTATTCCTTTTCATATGCACTTCATTTCTGTCAGTGCAGGTATTGGGAACATTTGTATAAAAGCCATATTACCCTGGAGACAGTGTTGTATTTCTGATTATAGCCTTGTGTAACTGTCATATCCATAATCACAGTAAACACCTTTTCAGTTATTATTACTATTATAGTTTTGTTCTACGGTGAGTTAGTTTTATGGTTTATCATTAGTTATTTGAAACCTTGTTTTGAGCCACCTGTTGTGTGAGTATGTTTTACTAAAGCAACTTTTGTTGATTCGTCCAGAAAAAGATGAGCAGCAGCATTGTGCGGAGGCTTGGTATCCCAGAATGCATCTTGCTGGTGACCCAGAGAATAACAAAGTACCCGGTGTTGATTCAGAGGATGCTACAGCACACTAAAGGTTAGCCCCATGTCAGGATCTTCTCAGTGGTCATCCATGCTTTCACTGTGTGCATAGTTATTTGAATTGGGGAAACTAGAAGGAGAGAGAGTGTTTTAATTGGAAAGAGCCTGGATAACCACAGATCACTGAAGGCTAACAAAGCAGCTAACTTGTGGCTCTCAGGCACAGTCAGTTCAATAGTAGTTGCCTTAACCTAATGTTGGTCTCAAAGGATCAAACCTATAGTTTTACTACAAATCATTTCTAACCCAATTTATTGAGGAATAAATATGCAGACAAATAGATGAGTGAAATGTACTGTATTACACTCTTTTTACCTGTCAATGAGGAGTAAAAGAGGGAATTTAAGTAAGAAAATCATCAAATTCTGTCTTTTTTTAAACTGAAACTTTCTGCTAGTGAGCTGTGTAAATTATACTTTCATCTAAAGGATTTTTCCATAAATAAGTGACAGAATAAGGCAAATCAATGCATTAGGATCTAGAAAAGGTTGCTGAAACAAGTTGATTTGCAGTTCAAACCACATATAAACATTTTGGATGTGGTAATACTGCAGTGTCACATGTTTCAGGAAACCTCCTGAAAAGTTGAATTTCTCTCACACAGTTATATTTTGCAAAAAATGTGACAGATGTTGGATGGGTGTTCTTAGGATAATGGATCACGCATACATTGAGGAGTTGAAATGTTTCACACCATATTTATATCTGAATTAAAGCAGCTCTCGTCACTTGGCCTCCCACTGTGTACATTCTCTCTAATCCTTCCCCAAAGCCTGTTTATAGTTCCATGTGGGATGGGAGAGCTCTGACTTAATCCCCAAGGTGCTTTAAGAAGACTCTCTCCTGCCAACTCTGATACACAGAGTGGAAATAACACAGTACACTACCAGTTAAAGATAAAGATTTTGGTGCTCAGGAGGACTAAAGTACGGCAGCCACAGGGGAAAATATTCCACTTTTGGGGGAAATGTCACATGTTCAGTCAAAACCTCAAGTGAACAATATGTATGAGAAGTATATCAGAGACATACTGGCTCTGGGGCTGGCAGAGACAATGAAAGAAAAGCTTTTACACGTTCAGTTTAACTTTGACAGATAAGTCTCATAGTTATTGAAAAGAAATTGAAATTGAAACTATACTGACAAAACATTTTAAAGAATAGTTTCACATTTTGGAAAACATGCTTATTTGCTTTTTTGCAGAGACAGCTGTGTGAACGATATCGATCTTTTCATATTGTCAGCACAAAGGCTAGAAACAAGGCTACTCTAACCCTGACTCTGTCTGAGGGCAACGGGCACGTAAACTCCCGTAAAAACCACAACTTGTTTCAGTTTTTGTGTGGATTAAACAAACAAGACAAAACATGCTAATTAGTGAGCTTCAGAGGTTTTGTTACCTTTGTGAAGAGCCAGACTTGCAATTTAAGCTGAGCTAAACATCCGCTGATGGTATCTCATTTTTACCACACGGACAAAGAGAATAAAACAAACATTTCCGAAAATGTTGATTTATTTGCGATGTTCTCCATAGCTTCTTACTCTGAGCGATGGGGTCCTCCTTAGTCGTTAATCTGTAATGATATAGAGAAATATGTGACACTTGAAACTTTCAGGGGCTTTAAGGAAAATGTCATTGCACTGACTACACTGATTGACTGACAAGTGAAAAGTTCAGCGCAAGAGCACCAAAGCTCTGAAATGCTGATCAGCAACAGAAACAATAGGTCAGGTCAGGAGGTTTTATAATAACTTTCCATAACTTTCCATATTTCTTTTCATCTATTCTGATACCTTGCTCTCTGACCATAATATAGTTCAAAATATCCACCGTGTTACAAGCATTAGAGGAAAATGCCAGAAACTCTAATCAGTAATACAGGTAATCATGAGTGTGCATTATTAAGCACATTATATTCTACATCCTAAAATCCCATTAAGGTATGTTGAATGGACCTTTTCAGGGAAAAGGGAAGTCATTTTTTAACACTTGTGAAAAGGAGATGTATTCAGAATATCTATTGTAATTAACCTAAAGAGCAGAAACTCTTTGGTCAGACAGTGTAGCCAGTGTTGCATACAAATGACTTGAACTGACGTGAGATAAATGGGCAGAACAGTGTGTATTTTTGAGATACAATAATCTTATTAACAGAAACTTCACAAGCAACTCTTGTCCCTGTCTCAAGGAGGAGGAGGAGGAGGAGGAATGTGGGTGAGGCAAACACATATTCAGAATTTGGTGACCACAACTGCAGCTCAGTCTCAGTAGTATTTGGTGTGCGTTCCAAATTATACAGGTGGGAGAAACAAATATGTTAGAATGAAAGAGGCAAAACTCAACACACATGAAAGTAGTTTAGGTGACTTTGTAGAGGTTTGTGTGTCCAACTCTACCAACTAAAACCATAGAAAGACTTTCATTACTCTCTCTGCGAATGAGTGGAAACGCAGGCACGTTTTAATGCCAGAATGGATACCAAAAGTTCACTGCACCTTCCGCTGTGCATAAGCTCTTCCTCAGGTGTGCCGCTCTACCCATCTGGCTCTAGTGTGTTGGTCTGGAGCCATTAAATTACCAAATGTTTTTGCCTTATATTAATGGCTTTTGCCTGCTTTTCTGACTCTGCTGGTTTTCTCTCACATTAAAGAAATGAACCAAATCAATGGTCGGCTTAGCTTTCTATCCCACTGAGAATGACGTTTGGGGTTAAGGGTTTTGTGGTCTGGTTATAATGTAACCCTTTGCTAACTTCAGGTTACTACACCTCTGCCTTTCTAACCTCTCTCATCATATGTCGAACACAGAGGGCGAGGAAGACTATGATGACCTGACGGAGGCTGTTCGGCTGGTGAAGGAGGTGATCGCAGCGGTTGATAGCAAGGTGAACGAGCACGAGAAAAGGCGGCGTCTGAAGGAATTCCACAGTCGCATGGACAGTAAGTCCATCATGATGATGAAGAGCGGTCAAATTTTCGCAAGGGAGGATTTGCTGAGGCGGAGGCTGATCCACGACGGAGCACTGCAGCTGAAGAACAGCCAGGGAAGACTAAAGGGTTAGGATGATTACGAATGTTTTCACTGACTCACATGATCCTCTTTCTCTTTGTTAGTACATAAAATATGTAAATATGTCCATGTATTTTAACTTTTCTCTTATCTGACCACAACTACTTTTCTCCTGTTGATCCTCCAGATGTCCATGCTCTGCTCCTGTCAGATGTCTTTGTCTTCCTCCAAGAGAAAGACCAGAAATATGTCTTCGCCATGCTGGTAGGATACTGCTGTCATCTCTCTCTCTCCTTCCATCTCTGTATGTCTCTCTCCACTCTCTCTCTCCTCACTCCTCCCTCTACATTCCCTCCCTCCCTCCAGTAATAGAGGTCTTATGAGCTCTGCCAGAGACGTTGTTGTCATATTTTCCTATCCCACTGTTGTTGCTGTTAGCATTAGCTGCCCTGCTTAGCATTCCCATTGTGTAAAGTTGCCTGCCTCTAGCTAGCTCGATAGCTGCACCTAATAAAGCTGATCCGGCCCTAGGCATCTAACCCAAGTGTGATAAATCATATAGGTTTGAGTCATTTTTTCCATGTTTACAGGACTCACAGTTTCATGGCATGCTCTCTCTCTCTTTCTCTCTCTCTCTCTCACGCACACACAGAGACACACACACGTCAGGGGGAATGAAAACAGAGACAGGCCCGTGGCATAATGATCACATCCATCATTAAAAAAGAAAGGCTTGGCATGTTTGAGTCGAGGCTGTTGACACTGACAAAAAAAAGCAATAACATGTGGCTCTAAATGGATGACAGCCATGTGTCCCAGGTTGAGTTTTGGTCACCAGCTGTAGACACAGCCAGCAGCACCAGAGGTCACAGCACCTGGACAGGAGATATAACGTTATATATGTTTCTGTGAAGCTGTGGCTAAAATGACGCTAAACGAGTCTGAGTTAGCCAAATCAGATGGGCATCATCCAGGGTTATAGTCCTTTTTTTAGTAGCCTTTATATTCTCTAGTCTCTTGCCACAGTCTTTGTCTCTTTGCTGAGCTGCAGTGGAAAGATAGTAAAACACAGAGGGAATTTTGTACAGAAAATGACTCTAACTTGCACTTCGGGTTTAAGAATACATCTCTGCACAGAATAAGGACAGTGAATTTTATCCCTAGTTTTTATATCATAGTCACAGTAGGAAAACAGTGGTATAAAAAAATATAAACTTATTCTTTCTTTCTTTAAACCTTGGACAAGAGAATGCAGGAAAAGAAGTAAGGATGTGGTTACATCCAGAGTTTTACCTGACAGAGCAGAAATGAAACTGTGGTTTGTGGTATTACCGTATTAAAATGTGCTTTACAGCCTTAAGGATGCAAGGACTGCTGATGCTCCACAAGACAGCTAACTGTAATGTGGATGATAACCAGAAACTCATTTTGTCTTCTTTCCACATCTTTGTCGTTCCTCTATAATCCTCCTTTTTCTCTGACTGACCTTCCTTCTCTCTGTCTTTTCTGCACTTTTCTCTGTCTTGCTTTTTCCCTCTGCTTCCTTTTCTCCTCCCATAATTATCCCCCCCCCCCTCCTTTTCTCTCTGTTGTTTCAACCCACCCTTCACCCTGCCTTTTCCATCCTTACCATTTGTCTTCCCTCCTCCCCCCTCTCTTCCTCGACCCTCCCACTGTCATCTTTCTTTTTCTCTTCATTCTCCTCCCTTGTCGCTTCCATCAATCCCTCCTCACCCTCCTTCCCCACCCTCCTCTCCCTGTAGGACCAGCGCTCCACAGTCATCTCCCTCCAGAAGCTGATCGTCAGAGAGGTAGCTAACGAAGAGCGCGGCCTCTTCCTCATCACGGCAGGCATCGAGAAGCCGGAGATGATGGAGGTCCTGGCCAGCTCAAAGGACGAACGCAACACCTGGATGCAGCTCATCCAGGAAGCCATGCAATCCATGTAAGTAGGGCATATTTCTGAGATTCTTACTGTGTTTTTATCTATAAAAACATTCGGTGCTTTAATGAATACTTAAATACTTTAAAGTATTTTTGACATTTTTTTTGACAAGTTTTACCTGAGGAAGTCCAAACTTAGACCCTTACCTAACCTGCCCCATTTACTCCATAACCTCGGCTGCAAAACAAACTTGACCTTCATGGTGTTTTACATTCAGTGCTGGCCTCTCAGAGTTCACCCACAGAGCATTTGTGTTGTAACCCAGAAGTTAGACCCAGCCCAGGTCTCTAGATAGTAATATACGGTAAGCTGCGACAGAGCACTGTGCTGTCGGGAGGATTAGCACTACTCTACCTGGGGATGGGATGTACTCAGGGACAGTCTAATGCTGGATTGGCTTCAAGGGCAGCTCACTATAAGCAGAGGATTATTCGACTACAGCCAGCGGGAAGGAGAGAGATTTAATACTCTGTTTCTCTCTCTCTCTCTCTCTCTCCCTGTCTGACTTCCATCAAAATACAAAACTGAGATCAAGCTACTGGCAGGAATGGAGGACATTAAAGAACTGTCATAGCATCAGTTTCCACTGATGTTATGACAGTTTTTTTTTCCACTAAAAACATCACATATATCAAATCTTTGCACTCAGCGTTGTCTAATGTGATATCAGTGCTGTACAGACGGATTGGTTGTAGATAAGGCTCAAGCTTATTATTATGTTAATTCCTGCAGTTTTTAAAGAATTGTTTAGTGTAAAATGTGAATAGATGACTTTAATTGTTAATTAATCAAAGAGTCTGGCAATTCATATTTTTGTGTATCATAAGTCTTATAATAAATCATATTATTGAAATGTACTTGTCAGCTAATTGATTTGTAGCCAGACTGATTTCAGCACTAGTTATAGATGTTGATACATATAGTTCTTAATGTAGATGTACATATCGTGAATAGTATACATTTGTCAAAACTGTAGATGAAAATTGTTTGTAATTTTTTTCCCCAGTGTTATTTATATTTTTAGATGAAATATGTTTGGTTTTTGTTCTTTTTGGTTGAACAGGGAGAAGGATGAGGATGAAGGGATTCCCAGCGAGACAGAAGATGACAAGAGACAACTGGAGACTAAAGCGAAGGAGATGAGAGGTGAGAGAAGGAAAAGTGGGATACATTTTCTTCTAATATCACAAAGTGTTTTCCTCACTGTCCGTCTGTCTCTGTTGGTCAGATTTGTTGAAGCAGAAAGACACAGAGATCATGTCTTTGTTGGAGGAGAAGGTGCAGCTCTTCAGGGGGATGTGGGAGGGCTTGAATCCAGCTGAGGAAGCCTGCCAGCGAGTCGAGCCTTTCTTCAGGGCAGCCTGCAGCCAGGAGCTACCCAGGGGGGCGTCCATCATGAAGGATGCCCTGCTGGAAGGTAAGACAGAGAAAGAGAGTGTTTATTGTAAATGTGGTCCAGATGAATTGTTCATTGAGATTTCTTTGCAGTGACAGAGAATAAACTGAAGTGAACAGAGAGTAAGAGCAGCGGTACCTTATCTCAGATTCCATCCACATAGTTGATGGTCATTTCACATGTCATGTGAACGCATAAGATTTTCATCACATTGTTGTTTCCCTGTTACCCTGTGACCAGGTGTTTGCTAATTCAGATGCTTTGTATTGTGCTTCAGACAAAACCCAGACCCCCTCCTTGTAAACAGGAAGTATAATGTTGCCTTGGAGTCAGTTAGTTAGCTGCCGGCTGCATCTTGACCCCTGTATTTTTAGCCTATATTCAAAATATTTTGAAACACGCTCACTTGTTTATAATAACATTAACAATGGCTCTGTTCCATACTGAGTGTCCCAGTAAGCTAAGCCAGTGAGCCAGGATGCACAATAGCCCTGCCACTGGGACATGCACACTGAACAGAGCTGTCATTATACACTTGTGCTTTTCGTGGTGTTATGAGTCAATTTGTCTTCTATGAAAAATAGAATTTGTACTCACTTTTACCAGCACTGCTTTTCATCTTCAGCCACAGTTCACAATGAAAGTCAGAGAAATTTCTTCTACTACTTGTTTTTTGAGTCTGAATGTGGAAAAGTTTGGACAACCATCTGGAGGGCTAGATGAAAACTAGCTAGACTAGACCACTGTGTTAAGAAAACCTAGTTATTAACTAAAAACCTATTTGCAGCAAACAAAGTAATGCAGTGACTCAACTTTTGTGATATGTTTGGGAAGTAATTGGCTCGATAGTTGGATCTCAGAGCCTGTGCGAGCAGAAGTTTTGGGGCAGATGTTTGTGTTTATGTTTTGGGATGATTTAAAGAGTGTATAGACAACATTAAAGGAGTCAGAGTGTGTTTTAGGATTTTCTTCTAGCACTGTTTGGTGCTTTGGCAGCCCTGTTCATCAAATGTGCATGAGAAAAAAGCAGCGTGAGCTGAAAAGTGAACTGAGAGAGATACTGTATGTTGTGACAGAGAGAGACTGAAGTGCGGAGAAAGACAGAGAAGCACACTGCATTCTCTGCACATTAAATTGCTCTTGAAATTCAAATAACCGGGTCTGAAAACTAAAAATGCTGCAAAAATACCTATATAACAAACGTGTTCAAGTCTGAGTGTGTCGAAAAGTATTAAAGCATTTGATCCTGTTGAATTATAAAGCCTAATTTCACTTGTTTTCAGTGCAGTTTGACTTTTTTTTTGGTTTATGACAGACTCACTAGACTCTCAAGAAGACAAAAATAAAATTTTTAGTCAGATGATTGTCTTTTTTTTGCATTCACATCATTTTCAAAAACTTACTGACTGAAAAATATGCAGGAAAAACTGTGTTGCAATTCACTGTAATTTGCTGTGCATTGCTGTGTTGTCATACAGCACTATTTCTTGGTATATTGGATGTGCCAAGAGCTGTCTTGTGTTCTGTATATTTGCATTTTAAATTATACGCACTCAGCAAATTGATGTTTCCCCCCTGGAAGAGATGAGTTACTGGATCGGTCAGAGTTGTGAGTTACGCAGGGAAGACTGAGAAAGTTCACAAAGGTAGCTCTTACATCTGATCTCTAAGTACTGCTGCAGAAAGAGAGTGTTCCTTGAAAAGATGTAATTGGTTAAAAAAATCCCAGATTTGTTTAAAGTGTGCAGGTTTGGTAACTGTGTGACATTTAAAGAAGGATTGTCTGCAGCTCTGTTGCAGGAAAGATGTATGATGGAGAAATTCTGTAATGGTTTTTCACTTAAAACTACTGTAGCAGTAAAGGTTTAGCTGCACTGTTACAGAATGTATTTTTCACCTCCTCCTTCCAAAGCCTAGGGCAGTAATTGTCCTTATTTGATACGTGAATTGGCAGCAGTAATATCATTTTTTCTGTTTCTTCTGGTTATTGTGTTTTACTGTGGATTCACATCCACCAGCAAAGTCTTTGTTTATCCTTGTTTATCCTTTTTTGCACTGAGAAGGTCACAGTGCTTCATGCTCTGTCTACATATGGATACAATACTATGTATATGCATCTGGACTTATGAACTATATAATCTCAGATGGTAAAGATATTTAAACTTTTAGTAAAAGAGCCCTGTGGTTGAAACAGATTGTCAATAGTTGCTTAGCAACTGGAGCCTATACCAGGTTGAGTGCCTGGTAACACAGTTAGCCGGGATAATTCACTTACTGACCTGCACACTGATGTTTGCCTGTGTGTGCGTGACAGTGGAGACGTTACAGGCGCTGGTGAATGGCAGCCTGGGCGGGGCGATGGCCAGTGTCCAGGAGGGAGGAGGCGTGGGGCCTGTGTGTTTGCCCCGTCGGGCCGAGACCTTCGGAGGCTTTGACAGTCACCAGATGCACAGCAGTAAGGGTAAGTGTGTTTCCGAACCACACATTTATAGCCTTTAACAGTCAAACACACTGAACCCCCACCTGCTGGTCCAAATTACTGCATCAGCTCAGTGACTGGACTGCAGGTGTGCGCTGACACTATTGAAAACCCAGCACGATTTGAAAAGTGAAATATTTCACTTTTCATTCTGCAGCAGCAGACACCACACCCAGCACTTCCCACAATGCCCCTGTTCAGTGCAGTTAGATAAAACCTTATTTGACAGGGTTTTGGACAGAGCTGAAGTTTCCTAAGGGAGACGTGGCCTGGGGCAATATCTCTGAACTGGTGGCTTGTAAGCTCAGAGCGGGACTCTAGTGACAATGTGGCAGATATTGAGCTGCAAGAGGTCCACACTTCTACATCACTAGAACTGATGTGAAACAATAACAGTATATGGTGTTTTTACCCATGTGACATTTTGAAAACTACATTTTACCCATTATTTTGTTCAAGGAGCCGACACAGTAACAAGTGTAAAGACTAGAGACAAAGTATTATAAAAATTAAATGAGATGTATGGATTTTGAGTTGTGAAAAAATCAGCTAAACTACATTAGTGTTTTAGATTACTATTAGAGGGCTTAGCAGCAGTGAAGAGATTTGTGTGAGTGGGGAGGGAAGAAAATGAAAATAATAGTATTATGATAAAGAAATGAATACAAAAACATGTAAAGAATTATTTCCAGATGAGGCATTATTCCATTTTTAACACCAAGACAAACAGTAAAAACTGTCTTAAATTTCAGGAGTGGTTTTTTGTTGTTTGTTTGTTTTACCTGAAAACGTGATTCATTTTTATCCTTGTGGGTGGTTGTTGTTGTGGGTGTTGAGGCTGCACCTCTTTATTAATCACTATGCCGCTTTTTGTAATTCACAATTTTAATATGCACTTTCCCAAAGAAACTTTCACATCAAATAAATTGCTATCATTAATGTGCACCATCAACCAACCAAACTCTCATATTCTTTTAGAGAACATGTTTTATCACTTTTGATATTGGTCACTGTTCATTATGCAGTTGTTGTAGTACATCTGCTCTCATAATTGTACTGCACACCTGTTGAGAGATTCTCAGCTCTGTCTGAGAAAGTGCAGAACAGAAAACACCACTTACTGACTGAACTGGATGTGATCTCTAAAATCTGATCGCCTTCCTCACTTCTTCACCTCACCGTTTTATTTTAACGTAAAGATAAAACTATGGAAGATTATTATTTGTTTATTGTGACCCTGCTCTCGTATTGTGGATGTGGATTTATTGCTGCCTTCGCTGCTCATCTTTTCTCCTCTGGTTTTCCTTTATGTCAGGTGGAGACAGAGACGAGGGCGATGATACGGCGGGAGATCTGCGCAGGACGGAGTCTGACAGTGTTTTAAAGAAGGTTAGTATCTCAGCAGCCAATTATTCTTGGCTCTGAAGCCGCTACGCCCCCACGCCTCAATGAGAACTTGAGGCCATGTGTGGGGGTGCATTTGTCCTCCAACATTAACAACACCATTAAGATGAATTTAGCTGCTTCTCTCCCTCCAGTGAATTAGCCTCTTGACTTATCCTTCCAGGTCCTGTTGCTAATGGCGACCATCAGCTGTATAAGAATTCAGTAGTGCTTGGAAATGAATGGGCCACCTTTAGGTGCTACTGTTGTAGCTCTGCACTGGATGCTAGGCTTTGTAGTCATTTATCCTGCATGTATCCAGCTGCTGGACTATGCATAATTGTTCCTTGAATGTTTTAGCTGGGCCAAGCTATTGTAGTATGCTGTTTAACAAAAACATTATTCTTGTCTCTGAACGCAGACATCAGGCCCTTCCTTGTAAAGTCTGTTACCTGAACAAAAGAAAAGCGCTTAATTTTTCTTTTACATTATATCCTGGGCATGGAGCCAAAGGTCAAAGAGAGTTCAGCAGTGAAAGGAGGGAGTGTGTGCAGAAGTCTGAATCATCATTAGAAATACAGCGTGGAGCAAATTCAAACATTCCCTTTTCTATTTTACCCATGTTAAGTTATTGTTTTCTTTTTAAGTCTAAGATACATTTTTAGAGATGTTTAACCCATTGTTATGCAATAGCTGCAAGGCTGCTGTATTACTGTATCCATTTCACATCATCATAGCCAGATGCATTTAGATCT
This sequence comes from Toxotes lorentzi, assembly GCA_037833715.1. NCBI lineage: Eukaryota > Metazoa > Chordata > Actinopteri > Toxotidae > Toxotes > Toxotes lorentzi. The sequence continues at coordinate 6,033,036 of JBBMJY010000001.1, read as the reverse complement.
TTACAGCACACCCACATGTGCAGTTATAATCACATTAATATTCATACAGTACCGTATGCATTCTCACATACAGTTACTGTACACACATAATGAGACACACGAGCAGATGTGTGTGTACGAGTGCATTACTGTGTTCTGGCTGTACTCAGTGTGTGTTTGTGTTTATGTGCAGGGAGGAAACGCCAACCTGCTGCTGCTGCTGAAAAGGAACAGTGAGGTAACATCGACTTCCTGCCTCTAATTACATTAGATCTGCTGTTTACATGGAAACTGTCAAAACTCTGTGTCAACATCATTGTTATCAGCATCAATAAATGTATTAGCTGAAACAGTAGTAATAGCAGCAGCGGTTCTCGCTGTAAATGTGTGCGTTGGTAGCATTTAGATGTTATTAGCCTTTTTCAAAACACACACAAAGGAATAAAAATCAAAAATTGCTCAGACTGAGAGCAAACACATGAGCGAAAAAGGAAAGAAGTCATTTAATAAAATCATGTCTATAAGAGCAAGCTTTAAGAAGAATTTTAATGAAAAATAAGATGAAAATGAATTATGCATGAGAACAGAGCAAGCGTCCCGAGCAGTGCAAGTTCGGTAGCAGTGGAACTTACCAAGATGGAAAAGTAAAGTAGACAAACTGCATTAATGCCACAAGATTATTCGAAAAGGCCATTCATAACACTAGGTACTATGGATGGCCTGAATAATATATAATATGTATGGTTTACATTCTGTTCTGACAAGGTAAAGTTGAAAAATTGATAATGTGAAATATGTTCTATGCTGTGAAGTATGCTCCAAGTTATTAACACTATCTTCATACACAATAAACAGTATATATTTGGGAACAGTTTCAATAAATCAAATTCTGTAAAAGTTATAAAAAAAAATGCTCAACACATAGTAAAAAAAAGTGATTTTTGCATTAATAGCTGCTGTGCAACCTAAACAAAAAAAGATCAGGAATAGTTCCAGTAAACAGTTTAATGGAAAATATTGGTGCAAGTATAAAATATTAACCTGCAAAAAATACTGGAACTGTGCAATCTGGTTATTTATCTCCCTCTGTTTATTATACAGACCCCGATGTTGTATTTTTGTGTGATGCCACACTGTCTGCAGATGTGTTGTTTTATAAATGTTACCTTGAGCAGTTTCCAGTGAACATTAATTGCAGCGAGTTGTAGATAAACACCGGTGGCAGCTAAAAGCTCAGTGGCCTTGTCTCTTTGTCAGTGTTTGGATGGAGAAAAGGTTGCATCACTGTAAACTCAAGTTGGTTTAATGCGGGCCTAGTCCTGCACTGTTAAATTCATATTGCATGAAATCCACTGCCAGCTCTTATTAAATGAAAAAGTCGACGTTTAAATTGAAGCACTTCTCCCGTTCATGGTGTATTTTAACAAGCAAAGTCAAGTGCAGCAATAAGCAAGGCGACATCAAACAGACACTTTTCTCCATGCAGCCGAGCAGGATGTTTCTCACATCTAACAGCAACAACAGAAATAATGTTTTGAGCTTATATGATACTCAGTGGTCTCTCTTTTCCAACAGCAGGTCCTTCACAGCGTCTCCAACCTGCATCTCCTGCTCAGCACTCTGCAGGTAAGATACTTTGCGTGCAATATACAATCCATGTGCTCCAGATCAGACTTGAAATGATGCAACTCTGTGAAGCTTTTGCTGTCAGTGTGAATTTGAAAATCTCACTTCTTGTGTGATAAGAAGAGGGGGAAAAAGAGAATTTAGACACTCTGTGGTGCAGTGTGAGCACAGACAGAGAAAATAATGTCTTCAAGACTTAGCCAAATACCACACAATAGCAGGATGGATGTGTCTGACCTAATCTCTGTGGGGTGTGAATCTGGTCCTGTCTCATCAAGGCGGTGGTGGTCCAGCAAGACAGTTTCATAGAGGACCAACGGCAGGCCCTGAGCGAGCGCTCGTCCTCCTGTACGTCTCTGTCTCGGCCGTCCTCACGGCCCAGCTCCCTGATAGAACAGGAGAAGCAGCGCAGCCTGGAGAAGCAGCGGCAGGAGCTCGCATCCCTGCAGAGACAGCAGGCAGCTCATGCTGAGGAGAAGAGGAGGAGGGAGAAGGAGTGGGAGCTCAGGGAACAGCAGCTGAATAAAAGGGAGGTGTTCGTGCACTTACAGGTAACTGTGCAGTTGTAATTCTTAATGTAACCCTTGTTTTTTTTTTTTGTTTTTTTTTTTTTTTAAGTAGGATGGTTTTGCAGCTAACGTTAAGCTAAGAGCTAGCATACTAACCTAGGTCCTGTGCTTTAGAAGATGCTGATGACTTGTGGTTGGGTGAATAGGAGTGTAGTGTGGTCTCCCTGTAAATAACTGCAGTTTCTTGCTCATTTGAAGCCACTCTCATAGCATAAGCATTATTACCTTGGCTCACTTTTCACGTCAGACTTTCAGTTTGCCAAACTCCTATGGCAAAGAGCCAAACTGATTTGTTAAATTCTTACCTTTAAAATGCTGTGATATTGGCAGCCGTGGTCTGCTACAATAGTGTAAACTGTGGTTTAATGTTACAGTCTGCTTTCCAGCTTCACACTATTATTGTAGCTTACTGTATATTAGATGATTAGACTAACAAGTCATTCAAATAAAATTTGGGAAGTTTGTGAATAAAAACTAACTCCTGCAGAACAGGAAATGGAAACTGATGCAGTTAAGTGCAGTCACAGTTATGTTGTGCATTTTACTCTGCATCATTTCAGAAACTGAATTCTGCAATTCTTGATGAGAGTTAGTTATTGGTTGATGGTATGGTATATGAGAGTGGTCCCTTTATTTTGAAATGCTATAGTGATCCAGGTGAGACTCCCAGGCTCGTCCTGTCAGTGTACACAATGATGACGTGTCTTCCTGTTCAGTGTCTGAAACCAGGCTGTATAATTTTAATAAATCTTATCAATGCACCTCTGAACCACTGCAGGAGGAGGAGGTACTGAAGCAGCAAAAGGAACTGGAGGAGGAGAGGCAGGGGCTGCAGAGTAAGAAGGAGGAGTACCAGAGAGACCTGGAGAGGCTGAGAGACGCCCAGAGGAAGCTGCAGAGGGACAGGGAGGCCGTGCAGCGGCAGCTCGACAAGATGGAGGAGCTGCGTTTGGCTGAGGTGAGCAGGGAATCATAACAGTAATAATAACATGATCTGTTGCTCGGTGCAGGAAAAACTGCCTCCTCTGTTGCCCCCTCAGCTGCAGGGTAACACTCATTGAGCTGGGAGGGATTGTAATGTTTTACTCAACAATACTTCAGCAGGCTTTATGTTTATTGATGCCTATATTGGAGGCTTGAACCTGGGTCCGTTTGAAAGTGATTATAAAAGCACTCTTGGCAAACCAGCAGTCCAAACAGCAGGGTCGTATTTCCTGATTTTTCTGCAAAACCTTGTATGTAGAGATGCAGTTTAACATTTTTTCCATTTTCCACAATTAAACTGTTTTCTGGAAACATTTATGTTTATGTTTTATTCAGGATAAGCTTGCAAAAAACATTCAAATCTGCACCTTTCCTGCATATTCATTTCCAGATGTAGACTACAGCTGTTCCTCTGTCTAACCTCCTTCCTTTACTTCCAGCGGACTCCCTCTACGACGTCTGATGAATCCCCGTTTCCCGGCAGCTCCCAGTCTCTGGAGCTAGACCCACTGGAGCTCTCCTCCTCCTCCTCCTCCTCCCTGCCCAGGCTGCAGCCCCAGCAGTCCAAGCCCAAAGGAAAAGGCCTCAATCCCTTTACCTCATCCTCCAACCTCAAGGGCAGCGAAGCCAACAACCAGATTTCAAAGAGCCTGCTACAGCTGGCCAAGAGCAAGAGCAAAGATGGGAAGGAGAAGAAGAAGAAGAAGGGCAAAGGGGGGAGTGCACAGACCTCAGGTAGGGAATGAACAGGAGGGACACATGATGTTTGGTTATCAGATGGATGATGGCTTTGACTTCAGTAAGTGGCAACAAGCCCAAAATTCAATAAGTGATTTGACTGTGTTGTAATGAAGATATTGCCTATAAAGGTATATAGGTTTGAATCTGGTAGTTGTATCCCATTTTCTTAGAGTATAGAGTCGATAAGACTGTATATTCAATCATTCTGATTTTAGAAACGTAAAGACCTAGCATACACTCTGACTCATAAATGTATATATCAGTTCAATAAACCATCTGTAATCCACATGACACAGAGAAAAATGACAAGTCTAAGTTTAGTCTTTAAGAACTATAGATATCTGTCACTGAACGACACTGACCCTCATCTTCAACAGTATAATAGTTATACACATCATAGTCTGTTCAGCTTGTCATGTGCATGCAGTCTGGTGATGTATTTTGAAGAAACGTGGTTTCTGAGTGTCAGCTTGCATCATGCTGCTTCTTCATCTTCTTTGTCTCCTTTATATAGTAAATGTAACCACAGTCCACTCTGCTCTACATTTACCCGGGCCTGTATCACAAAAGGCTTATCCTGCTATCTTTGGGCTTAACTCAAGTTTTCTGGTATCACCTTTAACCGGGCTAGCATAGGTCACCATGGTAACCTATGCTGCATGGTTAACCTGCTGCATAGCAAAGAGAAATAGATATTATAGATCACTCGAATCATTTTGCTATTCCAGGCTTTCCATGCGTCCACCGTGGTTTGACCACAGAGCGTCTTGCGTATGGAGGTAGAGTTTATCACTGAATAACAACATAACCACGATTAAAGCTGCATTTTAATTTGGCAAAGGTTCTTTTATTCCTGATGCCTTTCCACTCTCATTTTATCACTGCAGCTCATAGCAACATGAGGAGACTGTGTGAATGATAATTGGAAATAAAAACTCAACCCTCTGCTGTCTTTTTTTAGAAAAATAGTCCATGCACTGTTAAATATTTCCTGTGATTATAAATGCAAAAGACAGACAGACTGACCATATCAAGCATGAAAGACGTTTCTCCTCTCTCCTCCCTGCTTTGGCAGCAGAAACAGTCTGATGTTACGTTTCTCTTCTTAATGTGCATCACATATTCATAATAGATTGTTCATCATCATCATTTTTTTTGCTTCCTTGAGTGTTTCTGCAGCTGTTTCACTACGATACACAATTATTTAAAAACTTTTTCCAGATGTGAGCAGATTGTCCATTTCCTTGGTGATTTCCATCACAGGGAGGATAGTGTGCATCAACAGCCACACACAAAAATCAAGGGTTTTAGTTCTTTGTAAAGAATATGTTTTGAGTAAACTCCCTGTGAAGATATATATTTGATATGACAAGCACAAAGACGCATGAAAGCGCAAATACATTTCTGGATATGAAACAATGGCTCTGATGTGAGCAGTGAGTGCAGCACATTAAGCTGCTCACCGAGGCGGCTTCTGTCAATTCTTTAACGGATCTCAGTGACGGCACAGTGCACTGATCAATATGAAGCAGGTTGATGCTACTCACTAAACATCCCTGGAGAATAGATGTTACAACAAATCAGCAATCAAAACCCTTTTAAAGGTGGAATCTTCTCTTGTGACGGTGACAGTGACTCCTCTCATCTCCTCCTTCCAGACTCCCAGCACCGCCCTGAGCCGCCCCTGGACGGAGAGATCTTCTTCTGCTGAGAGAGGTGGCTCCCCTCCTCCTCCTCCTGCTCCTGCTCCTCCTCATCATCATCATCATCAACCCATCACACAGTTCTGGCTTCCTGAGTAACGTGTTATTCCTCAGTAGTAACACATATTACTGCAGTGTTCTCCCAGGCTTTTTTGGCACCTTTGAAAACCATTACCTTGAAAAGACTTTTAAGTTCACGTTCTGAATTATAACATAGAACAATTTGACATTGCGTGCAAGAAAAAGAAAAAATGTGTATTTTCTTGCATTTTTAAATCAAATAACACTTCATTTAGTTTCTGGAAAGTAGAGTATTTTAGGGATTCTGTTATCAAGTGCAAGTAGGCATACATACTCTTGCAGTGCATTAAAATAGGGAACATGGCTGTGCACTTTGGGGTATTCTCTGTCCAGAAACCCTGTTTCATTTTCCAAAGAAGCCGTTATGATTTCTTCGTTTTGAAGAAAAATGTACGTTTGTGACAGCTCTGTATCGCAATGAAAACATTTCACAGTGGATTTCCTCACAAGCTCCACCAAGTACGTTATGGGCCTGACTGCCGTCCTGTATTTGTGTCTCTTATGGCCCCGACCGGCCCCTCTTTTTCAGTCCCACACCAACACGCTGTTATATTAATTTACAGAAGCAGAGCCGTTTCCATGTGGCTTTAACCGCACATAAAAAGATACAGAGACATCCAAGTGCCACTTGGAAACAAATACGTATGTCAACAAGTCCCATGTGGCACTGGAGACGCCTCTCTTCTACTCATCTTCATTGATAATGGAGGACTGAAACCATGGAGGAAAATCTGCCTAAACTTTGTGTCCTGGCAACATTTCTTAATCAATGTTTTCAGTGTTTGTTCCAGTGTTTCCTTCCAAACGTGCTTCTGTATAAATCCACAGTGAAATAAAATTGGAGCCTGACATTCCTTTACTCACAATTTGAAAAGCAGATGTGATTACGTGCTCTAATTTTGTCTCCAGTTTGTAAGCAAAATGGAATTGGCGCATGATAACTTCAGTAATCCTCTGTAATGATTTTATGCCATCAATCACGTTCCTTGGTGAGGTTTTAATTTATTTGAATTAGGCATATCTCCATTTTGGAGTGTAACTCTACAGATGTGCGTGTCTTTTTTTCCAGACTCAACAGTAATGAAAGGATTGAGACATATCTCCATGTGTCTAATGGCTCAGTTCATATCCTTTAGTGTGTTTTAGAGGCTTGGATGGATATTAGCTTGATCCTCCCTTTATCTGCCTGTCAATGGGCTTTTATGCAGCCCTCATCTTTCATCTGAGCGCCGGCGAGCGGGGCTTTCCTTCGTTTTTTAATTGCATGTGACTCTGCAGGTAGCATACTAATGGCCTCTGTCTGAGTTCAACTTTCTCTTTCAACCTCCCTCTTTCATTTCTGATATTAGACTCATAGTAGACGCACACGGCTGATGGTTTTAGGAAATGGAGCCTGTTAATTTAGGGACAAAGCAGCTGGTTAGAGAAAATGAGAAAGGGCATTAAGTAAAAACACCAGATGATGTTATGTGTCCCTGTTTAATGACTAAATCTGATACCACCCGATTCTCTGATCATTTTAAATTAATCAACACATCAGTGTTGTTGAGCACTTTGTTCCTAATATGTTGATGCGTTTTCTTTTTTATTATCGGTATAAAAGATCAGTCGAGAAGATCTTTGTGTTCTGTGGAATTGTATAATCGAGGGCACTGATGCTCATGAAAAGCACAATTATCCAAAGCGAGATAATTTGTTAAAGTACATAAGAGATGCTGCGGTTCCGTTTTGTTAGAGTGTAAAATTTAAAAAGGGGCTTGCAGCTTTTATGTAATGTTTCCAAGGTGACCTGTCTGACCCGTCTTAATTTTCAAGCCTATGTCTCAGCCTCACTAACTCCATAGTGGGCCACACAGCTACCTGCTGGACAGGTAGGAGATAAAAACAGCAAAAAAAAGCCCTTTTCTATTGAATTACAGAGCAGCGTCACTGATCTGCTTCCTTGCTGCCTCTTTTGTCTAATGTTTAAGTGCTTGATTGTTAACTTGTCGTCTGTATTGAGGATTGGACTTCCTGTCCTGGATGGTTTATCATAGTGTGTCTTCTAAGAGGCTTACACGGCCAGCCAATTAGTTGCTTCATGTCTTTTGTTTATGGCTTTTGGTGTAATCCTGTCAAAGAAGCAGAGAGGAATGGGTGTCTTTTTTTTTTTCCTGTTGCTTTAGGTGTGTTTTGACCACTAGGGAGCACTGCACCTATGACTAAGTGAGTTCCATCCCTTACACAACAACAGCCACCAAAAGTATGGAACTGCTTTGTTGCTTTTTTTTTTTTTTTTTTAATATCTTCTCCCTGCTGTGCAAAATTGACATATTTTTCTCAGCAGGTCATTGCCGTACAGAGATAATGTGATGAGCGTGGGCTCTCTCACTCTGACATTTTCCCCACGGCATTTGTAATTGACTGCAGAAACAAATAAGTTGTCAGAGACTGTAATTGGTTATTCAGTGGAACCAGTCAGCATCAGCTTTAATATGGAAAAAAAGGAAGGTCTAACAGTTGGAGGGAGTGACCGGGCAGAACCGCAAGCCTCTCTTTGTAAGGGACAATCAGCAGATGCAAGTCAGGAAAATGAACTCCTTCCCCAATGATGATAGGCCTGTCCATGAGACGAGTGTGTCCATCAGGTGAACCCTGCGTAGCCTTAAATCTTAACAATAAAATGCACTAGAGTAGAACCCAACGTCTTCTCAGGAGTGAGAGGAGAGCTTTTATACCTCTGCTTTGAAAAGAAGGAAATGTTTGTACTATAAAAATGGTACACAAATGTTTTATTCTCATGATGTAAAAAAAAAGGGCAAATGTGTAAATATGATTTCTGTATAAAACAAATCAAATGTAAAAAAAAATGAATTGTTCCATTTGTGATTTAATGCAACATTTTGTAAGAATGTCTTATTTATGTTTTATTCTCACCTGTGCGGTGATGAACAATTTAAAGCCACATTTCTCTCATAATAAAAAAAAATAATAACAATGTGCATTTTGAGTTCTGGCTGTGTGTTAATTGCAGGTAACATTTGTCTCTAAGTAGTTAAATAATTTAATCGCAAAAGTTATTCAGTAGTTCTTTTAAATTAAAATTGGTATTCATTGTAATCGGCACAAGATGCTCAGTGCTTATCATATTCAGTTTTTTACATAATACTTACAAACTCCTGTGTTCTTTATCTGCTGATGATGATTTGGCCTTGTATTGACACTAATTTACCAGTAAACAGTCTTCCCTTCACCTGAGGAAGACTATCAATGGTGAAAGCATTGTCAGTGATGTATGTCCATACAAAATACAGTAGAGTGAAAATTACAAGATGCACATACTGTATTTATCACCAACAACAGTGTGGCTGGTATTGTTGTCATATGTGTCTGTGTTTCTGTGCCTGCGTGGACTTCTATCTTTGCGAGGACCTTTGGACTGAGAACATTTTGGCCAGGCCTCACTTTCTGACACACCTTCAAAGCGCTGAAGATTAAGACTTGGTTCTAGGGTTCAGGTTAGACTCTGGTTTAGGTTTGGATTGAGACTAGGCATTCAGTCGTGATAGTCAAGGTTTGGGTAAGGGGCTAGGAGATGCATCATGCCAATGAGTGTCCTCACAAAGATAGAAGTACAAGTATGCGTGTGTGTGTCATCATGGCAGAATGTGGTCCTGGAGACACCTGCTGTTTCAAAATGAAGGCTGAGTTCGAAGATCGGTGTGTTCTAACCAAGAGCGCCTTAAGTAGGGGCCACTGCACTGTTCTCCAAATTCAAAAAAAATCTTTAGTATCAGTCCTCTTTTTGCTTTATAGGATTTAAATAAAGTAGATTTAATGCTTTTTTCCAATTGAAAAGACTAATATCAATTATAAAACAGAAAAGCAGAAGCACTCAGCCCTTGGCAAAGGTGTATTAACGTGACACCTGGTTGTATTACTAAATAGGTTACTTAGTTTATTAAGTTTTGTTATTTACTGATCTAGTAGAAACAATGCCAACTTAATGGTGGTTTTGAACCCTCTCAAGTCCAACAGCTCTCTCCAATGAGTGAATGTCTGTCTGAGGTTAAGTATTGTTTTCTTTAGTTTCTATCACTCTCCCTCTTCACATTCTTTGCTTCCTCCAACAACACGGCTCTGTTTCTTTTGCCAGATACAGTTTCCACAGTTACTCCGGTTGTTCCACCATCCGCCATTTCCATTACCAGGGAAAAGATACTGATAGCTACCGGGGAAAACAAAAGTGCAATCTTCTTCCTGTGTTGGTTGCTCAGACGCACTTTGATTGTGCCGTAAATTAAGCCCTCATTTTTTCCAGATTTCATCCATGGTGCAGCCACAAATTCTTGATTTATATGGAATCTGGACTATGAATTTACCACTACAGGACGTCAGCATTGTTTATATTTATCATAAACGCACAATATCAACAACATAATCAAGGTCTTGTAACTACAGTTTGACAAGCCCCATCTCAGTCCTAGGGCGTGGGCCCCCCCAGGCAGTGTCCACAATGTCCACTTCATAATCCAACCTTCAATCAGTGTAATTTTACTTTGGCTTCCTCCTGTTTCATCTGTCCTGATCTGTTTTCTAGACCCAACAAAACACATTTTTATTACAATAAAAACTGTTCTTCTCTTTAATTCACTTTTTTTTTTTTGTTTCAGAGGCAATTAATTTGCTTTCAGTAAATTCTGTTAATGGTTTGATTTCCTGTTCCCATTAGTGGCTGTACTGCTGTTGGAGCACCACCGCCCGAGGAAAGAGCTGACAACAATCTTGATGGACTGACAGCAGTGCAGGTACACAGCAGCGTTCGTACCTGCTGATAAATAAAAAACCATCTGCTTTAATCTCTGCACTCTACGCAGCAGACAGTGTTCTGCTTGCTCAACCCTGCAATGTTTTGCCTCTGGAAACCTTGACTGAGTTCTCTCAACATTTTTTTCTTAACTGCAAGATCTTGTACGTCACGCCAGGTTCATCACCGTCCCATCTCTCCTCATTGCTGCCCAGCTCTAACTTATCATTTGAACCATGGGATTTTTTCTCAGCCCTTTTGAAATATTTCTCCATTCTGCTCACTGAACATATAAGCCCCAGAGACAAAACATCACCTGATAAGACCAAACATGGAATAAATGGCTCGATAGAGTGCTGTGTAAATTTTGTTTTCCAGAGCAGAACACTGTAAAAGTTGTCTTATCTCTTTTTAGATTATTCCCACCAAATAAAACTTTTATAGCAGTAAGTTTGTGAGTAAGATGCAATTGCAGAAAGCTAGATAGCCTCATCTGCTTCTAGTTGTCATGGTGATAGGGACATGGGGCAAACTGCTGTTGAAAAACGATGAGGGAAAGGTGAGAGACAGAGGAGGAAGGATAGGCAGGGGAAATGAAATCATGAGTATATAATTACCGAAAATTAAAAATTCCAAAGGAATCCATGCTACATTCTCAGATTTATTAATTATCTGCCATAGATAAGATACACTTGACAGTGTTTGACTAATTGTTGTATCACAATTGACTAGATCTGTCTAATTTATAGTTTGAAATCAGCTTTGAACTAATTGGGGCTAGAAATAGAAACATGGACTGACACAGTGCTAAAGCGACTTCATCAAAGTATCAGCACTTTCCAGTACAATGATCAGTCATAGCAGAACTTTAACTTTCATTTAGAGATGGTGTCTCTGCAGCTTTGTGCACTCCCAGGAGTCAGAGCTTTAGTAGAAATGAAGGCTACAGGAGCCATCACCATTGTAGAAGACTCCTCTACTAATGTTGGAGGAAACACTTAGGTAAAAATAGAAATGTTACTCTGAAAAATACACAATTCAAGGTAGAAGTCCTGCGTTCAGTTTTTTTTTTTTTGTTTTTTTTAAATATGGCATCATTTTTTTGGCCACTTGGGGGCAGAGGAAACAAGCTGTTACACTGATAGCTTTGAAGTTGAGCTGGCTAACACATTAGCTAGTGGTCGCCTTTTTAGACACTGAGCAAACAAGGGGCAACATTAGCATGTTTCTGGTCAACTGATAATATGTCCAGTATTCACTCTGTGTTTGTCTCCACCAACTGGCTCATTAGCTGCTAAGAGCTCGAGCTAGTTGCTAACTTTGTGCATTTGCTTTTTGTGCTGGGCAGACAGTGCACAATGGGTTGTCACTGAAAATGGTAACAATTTGTATAATAGGACATAAGAAAATAAGGCCAGCTACCAAATGCTATCAGAGCATATCTACAAGAATCTCTTCCAAGAGCACCTCCGCTCCTAACATCCTAACATGCCTGAGTCACTTTGGATAAAAACTTCTGTCAAATGATTACATGTAGTGTAATGTGATGTAAAATAACGACCTTCTGCTTCTGCAAACTAGGCTGATGTTGGAGACAATGAACCAAAACAGTAAAGCTGCGGGCACAAAACAGCCCAAAACAATGAGTTAAGAAAGCATAAAGTGCTGCAGAGTTAGCTGATAATTCTCTCTGTTAGTTTGTCACTACTAGCGAAAGCTTTCACATCAGTGATGCTTAATTTAATATAAAAGTACTGATTATAGCAGCTTCAAGTACAAGTAGAGAACTGTTAGTTAAATATAGTTAATCTCTTGAAAGTGAAAATACTCATTATAAAGAATGGCCCCTTGTTTTATGTCACATTCTTATTTCCTTTCACTTTGAATGATTTGAGTGTTGCATTTGATGCAACTGATTGTTATTTTAAATGAGTAAATGTCTCTGGTATAACTAGTTTCACTCATACTTGTTTGTGTAGTTTAATCTATAAACATCATATTTAACAGACTGTGCATATGTATCTGCAGAGTAATTATTAACAACAGGCATCAGATGAAATGTTCTAGAGTACAATTACATTATTTCCCTTAGAAATGTTGTACAAGTGTAAAGAACCATAAAGTACCACAATACTTTTTTCTCTCCTTATGACATCACATTGATTCATAGTTGAAATCATGTTATATACTGAAATTATTTGTCATTCCTGTCAAAGAAAATTAACCCAGTCATGCACAGGTCTGTGTTTGAGCAAAGTGGTATATGCAATACCTTGTCCCTCTCAGTTCCACTCTGCCTTGACATAATTTGTTTTCCTTTTCACTTGCTCACACTTGCTAGATTTCATCTGTTTTGGAAAGAATGGTCAGCAAAAAAAATCAGGCTTCTTTTACTGAAGCATCCTATGGCAAGTTCTTGTCATCTTAGTCTTGGTAAACTTTGGTCTCTGGGGACCTTTTGTATTCATCTGGGGTCCAAAAGCACATATAAAAACCTGACCATTATTTTCATGGTCTGCAGGTGCTCTGGCCTGTGACTGTACTGCTGTAACCTACTCCCTGTTTGGGACTCAGATATAAAAACCTACAAACACACTGTGTTGGTTGTAAGACATGCCACCTTTTTTATTGCTGAAAAGAAAAGGAAAATCTATTTAATTTTTTGTTATTGTGGTGTGGTGCAAGTGAAAGAAGTGGCGGAGAAATGATAAAACTTTATGTTATTGTATCTAATATCATTATATTATTATTGGCTTAGGTCTGTGTGAAAAATATACAGGCATTTTATTTTCTATATTACAATAGACAAACTTTCTGGCCTGTTCTACTGGGCTATCTTAATATCCTGAATAAAAACTAAATTGAAAATTTTAAATACAAATCCTTGTTGTCTCACAGTTGAAAACTTTTAGCAGCAAAAGGGGTGTCATGTGTAGACACCAGGTGTAAGTGACTCCAGCCTCTTCATGACCCTGAATAGGAATAAGAGAACAGAACATGAATAATGAATAATAGTAGCTGAGTAGGCTCCTTCACCTCACACTTCATTTCCTTTTTAGGAGTCATAAGATGAAAAGTTCAAGAACAAAAGAGCAGAAGTTAAGGATCAGCAGCAGAGCTTGTATACAGTAACTGTGGCACAGCTGCAATGAACTAGAGTACAGTCTCCCAGTGGATATTTACAGAATGCTGAGCAGATATTATTCCAGTCCTCCCGGAGGTTTGAGGGAATTCACGGCTGCGAGCAGTATCTGTACCACAGTGGGGAGAGCGGTTATGGCTGCAGCGGAGATGAAGGGCGGGGAGAGACGGTGCCAGGTCCTCCATCTTGCTCAGAGATGTGAGGATGATTTAGGAGGCCTGTCTTTGCCAGGGTGTCGAGAGAGGGAGCGGGGTCGAGCAATCCTATTACTCCTCAATGACCCTGCCTTAATGTGTGCGCGCGCACACACACACACACACACACACACACACACAGACACACACACAGACACACACACACTTTAATAATGGCTAGAAGGCTCAAACAGTGGTCAGGAAGCCACCACCACACCTAAAGACCACACTGAAGTCAAAAACCAGCAGGCAAAGTACTGCACAAACCAGAACACAAAGACTCACTATACAAAAAGCTTAAATCCAGTGGAACAATGGAAAACCATTACATTAATAATCTGCCAAATAAACTCTGTTGCATTGATTGCTGAAATTAATCAGATATTCAGAAAAAGATATTCATGACCTGTAAAGCCAATAACACTCCCATCAGCCTCAGCTGTGCTTTGTGATTAGTGCTAATTAGCAAATGTAGGCATGCTGATTACATAATGAACATGATAAACATTATACCTACTGTTAGCATGGCCATTGTGAGTGTGTAAGCACACTGATGTTAGCATTTAGCTCAAAGCACCATGGTGCCTTGGAGAGATGCTAGCATTGATGCTGGCAAAAAATGAACACAAATCTTTTCTACTGACACCTTCGTAAGTTCAATATGAATTCAGTATGTACTGCTTCCAGGAAATAGCTGTGTCCACAGTCTGACAAAATCTATCACTCTCGCCTGCCTGCTCGTATTTTCTATGTTACAAAACTCTCTGCCAGCAATACAAATTAAAGCATTACAACCTTAAATAGTGTTATAAATTCCCCTGAGTAATGTGTGACAAAGTTTAGCCTTTAGCAGTGCAGGTGCTGACTGACTGACACATTTCCCCCCCGGGGCTTACCATAGCTCTATGTGATTGCCTCTGAGACCGTTCAGTAACAAACTGCCCTCGGGACTTCCCTCGCACACCAAACTGCAGCCCATATGGTGAAGAAACTGACCGGAGGCTTAAGGGCTCACCACAGTTCCTTGCTTGTTAGCCTGTTAGCTTTTTAGCCTGTGGATATTGTTCCTGATTCCTGCTGCCTGCAGACTTCGGAGAGACTTGCTGCAGCAGTTTGGTTACACAGCTTTTTTGTGCGGATTTACAATTATTTTATTTTATTATTATTATTATTTTATTTATATGTATGCAGTGATCATGAAACAGCATACATAGCCTACTGGGGGCATTGTTTGTTTACTGTGAAAGGACATATGTAGCATCAAATGATCAGAGAAGGATCAGTAAAAACTGCCCCACTTCCAGTCTAAGTGCACTAAGGTGCAACTTTTCTGTTGTGTGTGCTAACCTGCAACCTGAAATGAAGAACAGCTGTTGCAGAGAAATGCAGTGGTCCTAAAATGCTTTGCACAGTTAGAACGGAACACCATTTTCACCACAAGATCACAATGAAGAAAAATACACTCATGTTTTAGTCCAATATATGTGTTATGTGTGTCATACGGAGAAAGTCCAAAAACATGATTAGTTTAGTTTGCACTAGCTTGATTGCTTAATTTCTTTGTTGATTAATATCTGGGCTCTGAAGCACATAGAAAGAGTTTTGGGTTATCCAACTATCTTTGGCTTAACTCAGGTTTTCTATGGTATTGCAGAGCTGGCTCATTTCCTACTTGGTAGATCCCCATGGTGATCTATGCTGCATGGCTAACCTGCTACAGAGCAGGTTAATTTCAGAGGATCTGATTAATTTTAAGATGAGACTTTAATGAGCATCACAAATTCATAATAGTTTGTTTATAATCAGACAAAAAAGGAAAAAAATAAAGAAAAAAAAAAGCTCTAACTGCTACTAACAACCTTTACAACCCTGCGTTTCTTTACAGTACATCTTTCGCCTTCCTGTTCAGCCATCCATTAGCCATCCATACTGCTTTTCCTCTGAGGGGCATGGGGGGCTGGAGCCAATCCCAGCAGACACGAGAGACGGGGTACATTCTGGACAGTCTATCACAAGGCTGTATTATTTCTAATGTTTCTACAGTTTCTTATTATATTTTAGTTGTGTGATTATACTATTAACATTTCACTTCTTGGAATATCATTTTCTGCTGTCACTGTAACTGATTTTAGTCCACAGGGTTATGACTGCAATTAAAACGGCTAAAGAACACAAATCTTTCTATTTTGGGTACATTATTTACAGACTTGTGCACAAACATGGGGGTGTCTGAAAACAGGTTAAGCCAAACAGTTGTATACTACTGTCATACACATAACATGACATTGCAACAGCCTGTTTGATGAACTTGTGGGGTTTTGCTCTTGTAATGTTCATCTTTCCTTTTTTCTTCATTGCATAAGTTTAGGGATGTTAACAGATTAGCAGGTCAGGTTTGCATCCTTTTGTTTCTTCAGTTCTGATTAAACTCAGTAATAGGAAATGTATTTTGTTTAAATCTTAGATCTTGGTCTCTTACAACAAAGAGTAATTTGAATTTTGCCAGTAAGGCTGATGAATGTTTCTTTTCAAGATTTCACTGCTACCTTGATTTTTTACGACAGGAGAAAGATGAGAAGAGCAAATGGAAATTACTAAGAGTTCAATTTCCATGGCAGCTGTGATTGAAAAATAAAATCATTATTACACTTCACAATTACTAAAAATCACTTTATGTCCAAGTAGCAGCCGTCTTGTGCAACAGTACCTCTGCACCAGCTCCAGTATATGGACATGTAAAGTTCTTCCTCTTATAAGATATTACATTGTGTCTTAGCATTTCACAGAATCACTTAAGAACAGTGTATTATGGACTGCCATTATCAACAGCAGTGAGTACTTTGACTTGGTTACTTTTCATAGGATAATATGCAGTTAAATACATCCTATTCAACCTGTCAATTAAAATGCAATTAAAATGAGTTTTCCTGGTGATTCTGTAATCTTAAAGTCATGCCCTGCACCGTATTTGTTATCACTTTCTACAGCAAACTACCCATGATTCATCAGCTGAAGGTTTGAAATTGTAAACTAGAGCACTTTTAGAAGCTCATGGGGTCCACCCCCACCCCATTTAGAAGATGCACACTGGCAAAGTAGGCTACAATACAATATAAACACAGAATCTCAGAACCACATGTAATCATAAAAACGCACAGACACAAACACATATGCATGTTGAGATTGTCTGGGGATCTCATGTTTGCTCATGGGTGCAGCCTGTTGCCCTGGTAACTGTCAGCCTTTCTCATTTAAAGAAGATCTTGATAACCTCAGTGCTGCTTATTGATCAACATGTTTACCTGTGTCACCTCAACTCCCCACAGGTTTCACCAGACAGAGAAATCAAGGATGGAGGCACAAACAAAAAACCCTTTATTGCACTTTTTACCAGCAAAGTTTACAAAGACACAGACAACAGTAGCCTATATGTACTTATATCGTTATGGGGAGAAAACTGAGACAAATGTATTGGTAACTAAGGACCCTAAAGATCTGAATCTTTCAAGTTTCTGAAATTTAACCACTTTTTAATTCTTGATGTTGAAATATAACTGAATGCTTTGATGAAAACTATCTGGATGTGAATTATGTGGTCTCAATTGCTGTCAGTTTCATTTTTGTGCAATTTCCCAATCTTTATTTCCAGGATATATACACTTACAGTGCACACATATTCTGATTGATTCAGGTGCCCAACACTACATTTAAATTTCTAAAATTCAGTAATCTCAATTGAGATCTAAACTCTAAAGATCTAAAGTGGTTAGCATATAAGATTCAATTTTTTATGGCCATAAATTATCTCTATGAAACTGCACCATGCCCTGTTTTATCCTGCCCATCACAGTCACTAGTTGCTCACAACACTGGTGTTTACATGGCTTGCTCAAGGACACATCAACAGCAGTTGCTAAGGAAGGAGAGAGATAAGGGAGAGTGATTTGAATTCAAGTCTATAAATACTAAATCCTTTTTTTTTTTAATGTCCACTGTACAAAAGAGCTGTAATGGAAGGCTTTTGGGATAAAGCTCTTTCTCCCCTTTAAAGTTCACTCAGATACTTAGTGAAGACAAACTGCCCCATCAAACTTTTTTAAAAAGCAGCCAGTTGGGGGTTGCATTCTGCAAACTAAAGCTGGTGCAGAAGCCTCCACCCCCAGGACAGGATTTGTGCTGATCTGATTGGCAAGATGGAGGAAATGTCAGCCAACCTCTCAAAGGGCATCGATGAGTTCTCTTCCTTAGATCCTCATTATATTCCCGACTATTTCCAGCTTGGTTTCCCATTCAACAACAGGCGTCAATAGCAATTGCAATATAGACTAAGTGCCCTTAAAACTGTTGTGATACAGAAACACTATCATATAAATTATTAACTTGTTACTCATAATGTGTTTTTGCTCTTAGAATTGAAGGCATACACTACAGCATGGGCCAAAGTGTCCTGATAAAGCAATAAGCTTTAATTAAATCATCACATTTTCTTGGAACTCCTTTAGACATGCATATCAGTTAAGATACGTCCAGCTTTTTGGCATAAGGTACAACACTCATCATTGTCACAGTCAGGCCAAAAACAGGTGGTGCACAATCTACCTAATCAACATATTTTCACTGTGTAACTATAGACTGTGTTCATGGATTTATTTAAAGTGAGATCATGTATCTTTAGAAAGAGAAAATGACTCTGAAATACATATGAAAAGTTGAACTCATAAGTAATAAAACACACCCTCGCTTGGTTCAGCACACTCTGGGATTTTGCTGCTACAGCCTTACTTGATCTGGTATGACCAGTAGCTTAGTGGCTAATGTTAGCAAACTTTAGGTAGATACATGTTGCTGTGTGACCGATGTTACTGAGTCAGTTTGCTGATTTTGTGATTTTTATCTACACCTTGTTTTAGCCAACTCAGATCATCTAATTATGAACAACAGATTCAGGAGAATCTTGGGAAATGTAGTGTGTTATTATCTTGTAGTAGCCACTTGTACTCACTGTAAATGCTGTTCATTTACATGGTTTTGCTTAATCTTTACAGTATAAAGAAATGTTAATGAAAATCAAGGATGTTTGTGGAATTTGCTGATTGTTGGGGACAAAACATTTTGTTTTCAGCATCATGATTGATTTGAACATTAAGTAACATATTGCAGGATGGAGGGAAAATGCAAAGCAAAGGGTTCTACAATACATATCAATACTAGTATTGCATCAAAAATGCACTCCCTTGAGCACTAAAACTACAAGCTAATAATCAAGAGGTCAAGGATCAGACGTCGTGCTATTTAGACAGTCAATGTGGAAAAAAAAAAAAAACACTATAGAAATAATCACGGGTAAAACATTGGCAAATAAAGCCACATGGCACTTGTAACTTTTTAATGCAATTGCTGTATGGAAATGTCTTTCTGTGACTGCCAAGACAAACTGGCTCCATGCGCTAACGAGTGCACAAACGGTTAGCCTTCCCAAACCTGTGTCCCTTCAGTAATTAGTGCGATAACTTTTTATAGTCACCACCTAACACAACAGTGCAGCCAGGACTCGCAGCTCCCAGTGCCAGAGCAGGGCTTAAAAGTTGGCTCATTTTGCCATTAAATGGAGCTAACAAGGTCCACTGGGATCACGCCGGCACAGCAATTGATGTCAGTTTAGAATACTTAAGGAGCGCTGATAATGCTCGCAGGAATGTCCCAGTGGCTCAGTGCTCTTGTTTTTCCACACTGGAGCTGATAGAAGCAGAACTGGACTCCACAGACCCATGAGCTTTCTCTTCGACTCTTAAAAGAAAATGGCTTTTAATGGACTTGTGTCCTAAAATCGTTACCACTTCATCTGCTAATAGATTCTCTTTGAAGCATGCGACTTATTCTGCAAGGAGACATTCCATTGGTGCAAGTTATTGTCTGGGCAATCAGTATGCATTCTCAGTGTTTGATTTAACCAGCTGATTTAAGTACTGATTAGCTTATTATAGATTTGACTAAAGTCACTGTAATATATTGTAGAACGACAATGGGATGTTAACTCTGAAAGTATGTTTCTCTCTACCTCTTTGAGCTTGTTGCATGCTCAAAATTTGCATGTCATTATGCTTACCTCAGAGTTTTGATCTTAGAGTGTTCCTTGAAGCCACAATCCTCTGGGCACATGCAGGCATGAACTTGGATTTGTCAGATACTTCCCTGAGCTCATTGCTAGGGAAATGGGTCAGCAGCAGAGTTTAATTGAGTTCAGTGCATAGAAGGTGGTGCTGCCTGGCAGGAGGTGGTGGGAATATAGAATTAATTTTTTTTTTTATTTTATTTTTTTTTAGAAGGCCCTTTGAAACTTTTTGGCATCCTGTCCACCACAGTTAAATATTCAAATGATCCTGGTCTTGAGTTCACATACACTACATTCTAGGCAGAACTGAGCAATATAAAGCAGAGCTCCCAACCTTTTTTTGTCAATGTGGTGCTGCAGCTGAACTGCCCTTCAACAGTAGGCTACTTGTCATCAGTTTTAAAGTGGACGTTATTTAACACTGTCAGTTTTATAAAAGTGGATATTGTTACAATATTCTTCATACAATTGAACTGTTAAGGTCTGGATTAATTTGGTCAAGTTCTCACTCATACTACTACCACTCAGAGCGGCAGCAGCTGAATATATTAACTATTTATGACTGCATTAATGTTAGCTAACAGCTAGCTATTTATCTTGATCTTTTTTTTTTTATGTTTTTCCAACAGTTCCAGCCAACTATCCTTTACTTTTGGCTTTTTCAGATTATTTAGTAATACTTTTAGCTGACTATTTCAACTGCTAATGCGTTACCTTTAGTTTTTCACATTTTCCACAATATTTTTAGCTGCTGTTGATTTTTTTAACTGTTTATTATTACTATTATTATTATTACTTCTAGTGCTTGCTTGCTAGCTACCTTTCACCCACTCTCAACCGCGGCTGATATTAAGGTGTTACAGCTGACTCAGTATGTGGATATATTTTTTGAATCAAATAGTAATTTCTATTTTTTTCAAATTAGTCGAACTACTCTACCATCATAAGTACCTCCCTGGTAACTGAAGAAGTACCCCCTGAGGTCCAAGTACCTCTGGGCAGGAATCACTGCTGTAAAAATCAGAGTAGCAAATTTGTGACTAAGTAACTGGTGCAAATCCCAGGTAAATTAGAGAAACCTTTAAGGTTGTGAGGTAAACTCCCTGCTCCTCAGCAAGGCACGTGAACTCCTGTTTTTCCAGTAAGGCTGCTCAGTGGCTGACAGGTGCAGCCCGTGGTTGTACTGGACATCTACCAGCGTGAATGTGTGGAAGTGCGTGAGTGTAAAGGAGGGCGATGCTGACAAACAGCATGGAGCTCAGCTGACTCTCCCTGAATAATTACAGTCTCTCTAAAAAAGAATCTGAGAGCAAGACTGCTGTAGTGGCTTATTTGTGTCTCTCTGTGTCGCCTCTACTCCTAAGTGCACCATCTGTTTTTGCATTGAGTCTGGCTGAACTGTGACACTGAGTCTGAATAAACTTGTGTGCTTCTGCTCCCACACAGCAGGTCACGCTGCTGCTAGCAGAAGCCTTTCCTCAGCCTCTGGTATGTTACGTTATGTTACACTATAGCAACTCCTAAGATTTTAAACTCATACAAAGCACGATTGTCTTTTTAAAATATTAATATTCATTGCTGCTTGTTATTGCCACTGAGACTCATTAAACTTCAATTACATGTCATTTGAATCCCCATGGGGGCCTGTGTGGGTGCTTTTTTTTAACAAAATGAAAATCACT
The DNA here is from genome assembly GCA_037833715.1 of Toxotes lorentzi. Classification (NCBI taxonomy): domain Eukaryota; kingdom Metazoa; phylum Chordata; class Actinopteri; family Toxotidae; genus Toxotes; species Toxotes lorentzi. Next base: position 6,011,437 of record JBBMJY010000001.1, on the reverse strand, counting down.
TCCTATTTAGATTACATTGAGAAAAATCTTTGTTTTGTCACTGGGTGAAGTTAATTGCTGGGTTGTAAAGGAAATGGCAACAGATTACCGCAGAGACCTTCTGTTCCCCTGCAGACTGCAGGGAAGTTGGATGGCGTCCATGTGAACCTGCTGACTAGAACGAGTATAGAGAGGAGAAGCAGAGCTCCTCTTTCAGCCGGGGAGGAGGAGGTGAAGGAGAATAGAGGAGTCATCTGTTAGATGCTGGTAGCTTTGTTGGTTTCACAAGTACAAGTGCTGTTGTCAGGAAACAGATCCAGTTTAAAGAGCCATTGTGCAGTACAGTGTGCTGTACTGGCCTTATTCCCGTTTGTTTTCATCACTTTAGTTTTACTTGCTCATTTTTCACTGACTTAAGATGATAATGATAAACAGAACAGAAATAATATACCTGGCAAAATTGAATAGTGATGTTCAATTGGAGTGTTTGAAGTGGCACCACACTGTAAACCTAATATAAAGTATGGGCTATAAAATATGAAAAGATCCAAACCTCTGTGACAGTGATAAATTTCAGTTTGGAAAATTACATAAGCACACTACCACAGAGGAAATATTCGCTTTAAACAACCTAAGTAAATAATGCCACCAAAAAGACATTAGGATGTTCTCTATTTCACTTTTGAAAGGTACTCCAGTCTGCCACTGGTGTGTGACATCACAAGTATGTATTTTAAAGGTGTGTAATATTATTTTAACTATCTTCAAAATATATATATTTATTTCTGATGTTATTCAAGTTCATCAAAGGTGTGTTTGATGTTTGGAGTACCCCAGGGTTCACCACTTGAGCCATTACTGTTTTCTATGTACTACCACATTATAAGCATGACACTAATATAATGTACATTTGCCTGGAATGTTTAAAACAATGATATAATATAATGGCACTGATGGCAATGACTATCACAAGTACAAGTAGCACACAGATCACAACATCAGTAACAGCACAGCAATACAGATAAAATGATGATAACAGTGCTAATTCTATTGTGCCAGAGCATGCTGTAATGCACTGTGTGGAGCAAACAAGAGCTGTAGGCTATATACTTCATTTAGTACAAAAACTTTGCAGCCAGATTTCTCACTCAAACGATGGAATATGTCACACTAATTTTACCGTTCCTACACTGTGTTTTAAAATCATAGACTGCTGTGCCTCGACTCAGGCAGGACCATTCCTGTGGTCCCAAGGACTAGGCTGACTATGTGTCTACTGAGCCTCAGGAGACAACAACCGCAGTTGTGGAATAAACAGCCTGAGGAAATTAGGTTCGCCAGATCAGTATCTGATTTTAAATCTCTTTTATAGATGTGCTTTCATTAGAGAGTTTTCACACCTTCTTTTATTGATTTTCTTCTAATTTTCAAAACATGGCTGCTGAACAAAATTGTGATTAAACAAGATTTTGAAATATGCATGAAGCGAAAAGATGTTATCAGGAATTATTATTTCTTCCATATCAGATATATTCAGAGGACATAGAGTGATAGCACAGAAGAGAAGGAAGCAGTCATGACAAAGTTCAGACATGTATAGATGTCTCCTCTAATAATACCTGATTGGGAGGGTAGTCAAGAGAGGGAAGATAATGCCAGAATTCCTTCACCTTAGTGATGACAAAAATATCTTCTTCATTGGTACAGCCACAGAGTGAGAAGGGATAGAGTGACAACATCTTTGCCTTATACTTAATTTTTAGAAACTTTTTAGAAAACAAGTACAATAAAGATGATCAGTATTTACAGTCTGCAGTATACTGTAAACACAAACATATACACTCAAATATTCACTGAATATTTGCCAAATCACAGTGACAGTGTTATATCTGGTACACTTGTGTGTCAGTGTCTCCTGGACACATGCACTCAGAACTATATTACATTATTTTGTTATTATTATTGTTCTATATGTCAACATAACATAACAACATATACAGGCCAGCTGTATATGTTGTAATGTTGACAACATATACAGGACATGTTGTCTCCAGAATAAAACAGTGCTGTAGCAACAATGGAATGATTTTTATTCCATTTTACATTCTAGGTGTTTAGCGTAACATAATTCACAGTAATCTTGTAATGTTTGTAGCATTTCTACTACTCAGTATTCTCTCTCAGATGGCTGTTATTGCAATGCACACTCTTAACACTTGGGAGTAGTCTGAAAGAAGCAAGGAGCAGACTCGTTGCCCGGGGATGTTGGCCTGGGTCTGTCAGATTTGCAGAGTCAGACTCAAGCATGAATACTGGGAACATATGCTCTGCCCAGTTCAACCATATGTCCATTCTGCTGCTGCTGTTTCCCAACAAACCGCATCGCTTTAGCACAACAAGTCTGTGTCTGGCATGCCTGTTTGGAGTAGTATTAATGTGGACAGCCACTGTGTTAGAAACGGAGCCTTGGAGGCAGAGGTTAAAGGAGAAAATCACCTTAAATCAGTATTAACTCTGTACAACTATAATGATTCTAGACAGTGAAGTTATGATCCACAAATGGTGCTGGAGATCAGAGCATCGAGACGTTTGTTTAACTGGTGAGCTTATATTCTGTAATTGACACTGAATTCCTAACAGACTTCTCATCAAGTTTTTGTTTGAGACATCCAACCAAACCATGTTTTATACCACAGTAGCTTCCAGCTGTGATTCACAAAATGTCCCAATGGCCCAGTAAGATCTCACCTCAGGTGCTAACACACAGTGTCCTAACAGTTGTTCCATTATTCAGTGTCTGTGGATCAGCTTCAGCTTTTGTCTCCAGACGACCTGTCAGCAGAGTCTCTCTTAGCCGCTCAGCTTAAGGACAGGAAATAATGTATAAATCCCGTTAAAGGCAGGATTTGAACACTAAAATGCAAAAATCTGGAACTAGTCAAGGTTGAAATTTAAATATCTAGATTCAGTCTGAAAACATTTGTGCAGTACCTACACCCATATCAGCCCAAGTATTGTAAACCTCTGAACCTTTGTGGTGCCAACACGGATACACTCTCACTCTGTTTCTGAGCCTCCTCCTGGCAGCCTACAAATGCTTTACATGGGAGGCTGAATATTTTCCATCTCAATTGTACACATTCACATCCCACTATCATGTAAAGCTGTTTTTTATCAAATGCAACCCTGAAATTGAGTATGCATGAGCACTGCATGGACTGCCAAACACTTGGCAGGAAATCCTTTTCATATTCTGAAGGGATGCCATTCTCTGAGTGTCCCATGGCTGTGTGCACAAATGCCCTCCCCTTGCCTTTTTGCTGCTGGATGAAGCACCAAGGGTAATGCTCTTTCAGGGTGTCGATGCTGTCTTAGCCAGTAGGGGGCACTGTGACTATGTGGCAGCCCTGAGCCTGTTGATTTCCTTCTGCAGTGGCTGAGTGGATGGTGGCCTCAGCTACATTATATCTGTCTTCTCTCAGGAGCTTTCATGGCAGGGAGAAAATCACTGTGTTTGCTGATGATAATGCAATTAATTAAAGAGCCAATCATTTTAGCCTGGCACGTCTAAATTTGAATGGAACTTGTGACATATTGCCGGGTGTTGTACATTGCTGATGCTGGGCTGTGTCTCGGCTCATCATCAACAAACTTATTTTGTTTTTTCGGTGACTGACCACCATAATGCAAATCATGTTTTCTTATTAATTTTGATATTCGAGGTGCTGCATAACAAGGCAGGAGGAGACACAAACAAAGGCACAAACAAACCCTCCCCTGTTGTCTTTGTGCAAGCTACTTTTAAATTGAATTCTGTTTCCCTTCCTCTTTGAGTGTATTGGTGAGGCTTAATGTATGTCTCTGTGTGTACTGTAGCTGGGGGGCAGCTTTGTAGATGAGATCTTGTTCCCCTGCCAGATAAAGGCCTCTGCTGCCAATAGTGTTGTGGTGGAGTTAGGAGGTTGCTCACTCAGTGCACTGGCTTGCCAGAAAGGGAGATAGACGAGGAGGAAGACATGCAGAGTGGAAGGCAGGGATTCTAACCAGTGTCCGGGGCTTTACCACCAGGCTGAGGGAATGAATGAAGACAGTTTGATCCCAGATCTCCTGCAATGTCCCCCTCTACTGCACTCTGTGTGCTCATGGGGTAAAAGGGAGGTGGTGTAAAGCATTTGTACACATCACAAGGAGTGTGTGCGGTTACGTGTGTGTGTGTATGTTGACAGGGTGTTTTCCAGTGATGAGGGCACTGGCGTGAGATCCAGTCAGCGAACATTATTGCATGGCTTTCTGGTGAAGCTGCAATGCTTCTCTGATGTCAGAAGCGATAGAGAGGAGGAGAGACAGAAAGAGGGAGGGAGAGTGAGAGGTTATCAGACAACCAGAGAAAGAAAGAGAGAGAGGGAGGAGGGGGGAGTAGTAATACCGTCAGCAGGAAAAGCTCCTGGGGGTTTTCTATTTTTCTTGCCTTCCAGCCACCGGAAAGGGAAAAAAATCACGTAAGGTACTCTTGCACAGCTTATAATATGAAATTGGTGTGTGCGTGATTTTTCTTTCACTATGTCCACAGGGTTCTGATTCACCCTCCACTAAAGCAAAGTGCAGGCTGTTTGTAAACCAAGCACAGTCAAATCTCCAGACGGACTGTGGTACAGTGTAAAACTGTGTAATGTATCTCTGATTGACTGATTATCTACGAGCTAAAAAATACACACTGTTGCTCACTGTATTTACTCTGAGAAATTACCATTTGCTCCAAAAGCAACACGTAATTTAAATGGTCAGGATGTGCAGCAGCTGTAGGCAGATTAGTGGAGGAGCATGGATCCTTTGCGGATGTATATGAAACACCAGCTACTTCCTGATGTTTGGGTTGCGATTGTGGTTCGTCAATCAGGGATCATGGTGCTTGTTGCCCTGGCAACTCTACCGTCAGCTCATTTGTACCGAGTCTGTGAGAAACGTTTCTGAGAGGCACTTTCCATCAGCTGTGAATATTGACAGCTTGAACAAAAATAGGCTTTGAGAGAGAACATGCACGTCCCTGTTGCAAAATAAACAAACAAGAAATAAAAAAGCCGTCTTCTTACTGATGTCAGGCTGGTGACACAGGAAGGTTGACTCAACCTGAGGACACTTCCCTTAAACCCCCCAGCCCTCGGTTACTGTTGCTACACCTGTCGTGCTTTCTGTCCTCACACAACACATATGCAGATGTAACACTCTCTGAAATTCTGAAAAATTGTGTCCTTGATTTCAGACAGAGGTAAACAGTAGCTGTTTCTCATGAGTTTGCTGGCTGAAATGACAACAGTTGCTAACACTGCATCAGATATAATGCTTGCTAGCTACCTGATTAAGCTAAAGTTAACTTCATGACTCATTGGGAAATTTCAAGACTTTTTAATGTTTCAAGCTTAATTGTTTTAAAATGATAGCACCATAAAAGTGGTCTAAAATATTCACATTGTGCTAAATGAGAATATCATGCTAAAAGACTGAGGCTAAAGCTGCACGTCCCAATGTCGGCATTTTGTCAATGATCTAGGTAGATGACATGCTAATAAATAAGAAAGAAATAAGACATAAAATTGTCCCTGTATTGCAGCGTAGAGATAATATAAAGAAAAAATATAAAGGAAAAAGACAATTATTTTACTATAGCATGAGCCTGTTTGGCTACGTAACTTACATACTTTGGTATTTAATACAGGAGTAAGATTTCTGCTTTATTTTCAGTATACGTATTGAAACTGTAACTGTACAGTGTGATTCATTTTAAATGAACGGGAGAAAGGCTTTTAGAGTGAGCCCTATCTAACGTGTTTGCCGAACTTGACTGAGTTGTTGAAGCGTCAACTTCTCCAAATCTAATAATGTCATAATAGTAATGTCAAAGCGCCTATCATTACCCTGCCCTCTGATATAGGACCACCCAGGACCGGCTTTCACACAGGAAATACAGTGTATATGTTAACTATCAAGGCTGAGTTGATAAAATACTTGTCTATGCTAATATTATATATTATATATTACAAATATTATACACACAGAGTTTAAAACATCGCTTGCACTTTGCTCTTGTATTATTGGCTTTGAAAAGGCTAGAAACAAATCTTTTTATATGTTTGTGACAGGGGTTTAGGAAATGGTCGCCAGTGTCCAAATCTACCGTAAGTAAATAAGTGGTTAAAGCCTGATTTGTATGACCTTCGTATGAATATAAGAGCTGGGGATTCTGATTTTTTTGTGGCACTTGCAGATAATTTAAGCTCTAGTTCCACATCTGTCTCAGTTCTGATCTGACTACTACAGCAATAATAATAAATAATAAAAGAATATTTTTGCATTTCAGTTAGTTATTTTTGTTTAAGAGGGAAATTAGGCAGAATTATATGTTTATGTTCATTTCCTATTTCCTCTGGCAGTGCTGGTAATTTGCTAGCTGTCTGGGTGCAGTGCTGCTCAATGAATTCAGGGGAAAAAAATGAGCTGGTGATTATGGTGGTAGAGAAAGTTAATGGAAAATCTTAAGTTTCAATGCTCAATGTGTGTATCACTGTCCAAAATACTAAATAAATACACTACATGCATCAACCAAAGTATATTAGGAATAAGTATTATTTTATACAGATGAGAGAATTGTCTTATTCAGACTGTGATTTTTGCAAAACTGCATTTTTGCTCCATTCTCAAGAGAAGTGGTTAGGAAAAAAATAGTTAAGGTTTTTTTTTCTAAGCTCAACTAGTTGTTTGTGAACAGTAAAACAAGACATTTTCCTAAGAATTGCCTGGAACAAAAAGCCTCAAATGGAGATGATAATGGCCTCTGCTCCATAATGATACACAATGAATGTACTCTGTGCATAAACTGTGTGAAGAAAACAGTCATGCGACGATTACCCCCACTGAATTAAGCTGAGCAGTAAACACGCCTTTTCACTCTGATATAAAAGATGTGTTCTGCTGTGGAACTTTCAACTTTGAAGCCTAAAATGCCTTCAGTCTGTCAGTAAACACAGCAGATACCCTCCACTCCTACCTTAATGCAGTACAACCAAATAATCCGCAACCAAATTAAACTCTTGTGCTGTATTTCTGAGCCATTTGTTCTCCGTGTTCCTAAACAGAGAGGTGAGCTTCAGCTTTACAAATGGCTCCTTTGGGGAAATGCAGCACAGTGTGCATTCAACAAAATACTGTAAGAGCTTTGGACAATGAGTGCAACAGTGTGTTGTTCTAAACCATTTGGGCAGTGTTGTGTTATTTCCATTTAACATTCATGCCAATAAAATAATTGAATTTGAAAAAAAAAAACAAAATTTAAATTGCATCCAAGATGCAGGTACAGCCAAGGACATGATTACCATTCAGCTTGTTTTAACTGAACCCGGTGTCCCTTGGGGCAGAATATTTACATTTCTGTTGTTGTATTGTTAATCGTGACCTTCACCTATTTTTTCCCATTTCCAGTGTCCCCTTCAGCCAGCAGCCTCTAGGCTATGCTTGCTTGCGTTTATCACTTGCATCAGTTGTAAGCTCTCAGACAGCTAACGCATCAACCATGCACAAATATGTGCTTCGCTCTTGATTAAATGGTTCTCATTTAATCATTTGTTTACACTTCTCTGTAACTGTTTACAATTCTCTGCTCCAAGATTTTTACTATTCTAACTGCTTACATAACTGACTTTTCGGCAAAGGGAAAATAATGTCCAATAACTGACAAAAACAATTTCTTTTCCCAACCTTATTTACTATTCATCTGGGAAATGAGCAGTGCTCTTCCCGTACCTTGTCCACAACAAGGCAACACTGAACAAATGGCTTTGAATATGGATTTACACTCATGTAGAAAACAGATCCATCACACCTTTTAGTAAGGAGTTGTTCTCACTAGAACTTACCTAAATACACTGTAGGTCTCATTAATTATCACGCAGCACGTATTTGAGAGTTCAGACTTACAGTAGCCCTGTTTGGGATTGTCTGTTTCACTGCAGTGTCCTGCTCTTTACTGAAGATGGGGAAGTTAACCAGACAAATCAACAAAAAGTACAGTTTGAAAACGCTTCCAGCGAAGCATAAATCTCACCTTTGTTCAATTCACTTCAATTCAATTTTATTTATATAGCACCTTCCACAATCAAATATTGTCTCAAAGCGCTTTACAGAGACCCAGAGCCTGACTCCAGAGCAAGCACGTATCACTTGTTCATTCAATTTTTCTAGTTCTAGTTCTTCTTTACCTCACTGTGGCGCACCAAGCTGTAATAAGCTCGTTACTGAGGCCAGAGGGCGGAAAACACCCACTGATACTTGATGGTTAGTGAGAACCTCAGAGTAGAGGGAGATTTTTTTCCCCATTGGCCACAAGGGGCAACAACAAGCCTCTTCCACACTCAGAAATCAAACTTTAACAAGTTTAGATGAATGCAACAAATTTAAGTGAACAGCTCTCTTCAGTGCTTTTTTTTTTCCTCGTGGGTGCAACCGCCATATGACCAAGACCTGCGGAGATAAAGATGTAACCATATGGCTGGACATTTGTGGTTGTAATGCACTGCAATCCTCCAGAAAATCTCTGCAGAATTTACTAACTTAATGTGAGTGCAGCTGCTTTACTTTTCTGCACTACAGAAATTGCTGTTGAAATGCTCAACTTGGCAGCTCCAGCTTGTATCTTTTACCATTGCAAAGCCGGTGGCAGAAATGGCATGTAATTTTCCCTGTGAAGACAGCAAGAGTGACTTCAAGTCTCCTTTGGACAAAAAAATTTTCTATAATGAAGAAAATTGGGCACCTCGCTAATCTAGTACCTCTCCAAAGAGACTGCACTTGTGGGGAGGTGTGATGCCTTATGTAGACCCCTCTAAATGACTTAAGTGGCTCCATTATAGATCTATACATCAATGCAACCCCAGCTCAGCCTTTGACAAACACAAATTGGCAAGCCATTTGGCGGCCCCTTTTTCCTCATTACATATGTATTTATTTCAGCAGCTTCTCTTTTCATGCTGTCTGCTCCTGTCAGAGGCTGTGCATTGGTGTGCATCAATAACAGGAACATTTCAGACTTGGTGCTGATAACAATACAGCAACCAGAGGGAGAAAGAGACAGAGACAGAGCCAAGGTAGACACAGACTGAGAGAGTCAGGCACAGACACTGACACAGACAGAGGGACAGAAATGAACAGCAGTAATAATTATTCAATTTAGCAGTATACAGCAGTTCTTTTAGAGCAACTTCTCAAAGTCGGCACGTTTGGAACCGATCAGAGAAAAACTAAGCACATTTAGCTTGCTATAGGGAAAAACTTGGCAAGTATCCTAAATATCAAGCACACAATACAGCCAACTCTGCATTACGTCTCAGTCTCATTGTCTACCACACTGCGAGAAAGCAATACCAATGTTTGCCCATGTTTCAGAACGGACCAGCATGTTTATAGCTCCTCTGCTTTGTAGCCATGCCCACGTTCTAATCATGAACGAAAAGCCAATTTCAGGCAGACAGAGGGGATTAGACATGAACACACAGTCAGACACACAGTTGTACCATATAAATGACAATGACAATACATACAATGTGCTCCCTAAATATTTAGTCAGAAACTCATGTTTTGCTGCGTTGTTGCTATATTTAGAAATTTGAAATATAACTATCATTTCCAGATTAAAGTGCAGACTTCAGCTATAATTTGAGGGTGTTCATACCCACATTGGGTGAGTGGTGTAAGAATTATAGCCCTGCTGTTGTTCTGTTGAAATATTGGAGGACTGTAAAGAAAACAGTCGCTAAAAATATATGTATGTGATGAAAGAGATCACATTCCTTAGTATTTGCTCTCTTTAGATACTTGTATATATTAAACTGAGGAAGCACTTGTGAGGAGATGGATCCAGTCAGGCACAGGCTGCGAGCGGCAGCCCTATCAAAGTTACAAATAGCCACAATCAGGCAAAGGACTTGGAGAAAGGTTTGGTCTATAGGGAAGCAGGTATTTGCATGCAAGGTAATGAAGCAAAAAGAATACCTGCACCACTGATGTTTCAATTCTGTAACTAAGTGAATAAGAAGCAGCTCAAATTAGCTCATAGACAGTCGACTAATACACTGAAGCACAGTGTGTGTGTGTGTGTGTGGTTTATTATACTAAATATAGTAAAGTAAATCAGCAAAAACAGTCAAAGGATTTCTACTCTGATTACAGCGTTTTGCATCCACATTAAAATGACTTATGACACAGAGGATGCTTCAATCAGCAATCATTTAGATAATGTTTGGGTTTTCCAAAGTCCAATTAAATGACTGACTTTTGTAATTAGCCAAACACATTAGCAAAACGCGTCACTCAGCGTTTGACTGTCAGCTAAATTCATAAAACACAGTTGTAAAATGTGCAGAAGAGGCCTGTTGCACTGAGTCTGCAACTGATTTCAAATTTTAATTTGCAACAAGATTTGCTACATCACTCCCACCAGTGAAGTGTTTATGAGTGCAGATTTGTCCTGCAAAAATGACCCTCTGTTCTATTTCATTTCTCACACACTGTAACCACAGTGGTGAGGAGGAGAGAGGGAAGACATTTCATTGAAAATATAAATTGTTTGTGTGAAAATTGTTTTAAAGCCAAACTGTATGAAAGTAAAGGAACTTTTCCAATGTTTTCTGTAAGCTGACTGCCCTCATGTTAATATCCTGTTGTTGCTTTTTAATGATATAAAACTAATAATATATTAACTGGCTTATCAGAGAAAACTGCCGAGGATGAAGGCGTGAGGCTACTAACTCAAAATGTGATGTGAATCTTTTATATTGCACTGGAAGAGGGTCATCGAGCGTTAATAGTGTGCTTAATTTCTGTGAATAGTAAAACAAGCAGGTTTCATGTGGGATTTCAGTGAGTCTTCAGCATAAATAAAAAGATAAAAAATAAACCACACATCATTTAATCAACTTCTTCCAAGAAAACACTTGAGAATATCTACTGTAATCCCTCTGCACAAAATCACACTTTGAATCAGTTGTACATGCCAAATATGTTTATGTTTAAATCATCTAACTAAATTCTGTTCTTGGTTTGTGGTCATTGTTTTTCTTGGTAATAGATCAGTGGTAATTTTGGATACACCAATCTTGGCCTTGGCTTTGTGAGTTTTTTGAATGATGCCGTCCCTTTCTCTTCGTTCCTGTAGCTACAACTCCCGAGGAATACTGTGGCTTTCAGCCACATATCAAAGAAAAAGCTTTTCTCTAAGTAATCACTTGCAAGACAAATGGTTGGCATTGAGACATCTTACATCCCTGTCTAATTAATGTCTCCCTTCTTTCCCCCTGTAATAATTCAGGATGAAGGACAATAAATAAATGGTGCTGTTGTGGCGCAGGTTTTTGTCTGGAGAAGGAGGAAGGATTCAATTAAACGTAAGGCTGTGAGCCCATATTTACCTGAAGTTCTTGCATCTGCTTCAATTATATTGTCTCTTAAAGCTAAGGTGTTTGCTGTCAGACAATAAGGTTCCAGCCATACTGTAAAAAGTTTTATGTTTAAATATTTAAAGATGAACCTTTAGTCATAGCTTAGCCAAAAAAAACTTGAAAGACATTGCAGAGAAATGCTTTTTAACTCTTTAAGTTAAAATGAAAACCCTTAGAGGCTGGTAAAATAGCACAAAATAAAACAAAAATGAATATTTCAAATAGGAGGGGCAGAAGAAACCAAAATATATTATAAGTTAACACAAAGGAGAGCAGTACAAAAGCTAAATCTGGATACAGAACAAGGAAGGGAAATAATAAACGAAGTTTAATCTCAGGGTTTGTGCATGTGTAGGTTTGTGTTCAGCAAGGTTGGAGAGTGACAGTTGTGATGTTCTCTAACTGTTTTGACTTGTGAATAAATATTTATGCCTGAAAGTCTGAAAGTTTTCACAATATCATTATTCAACAGTACATTTACTGTTATTATTGTGTTCTTGGAGTATATTCCTGTACGTTAGTAGGTCTATGCCCAGACACAGGTACACAAGGCAAGTGATACTGAAATATCTGCAGCTGCCTAATGAATGAAGAGTGGGAACTGACTGAAAAAACAAAATTTCATTAAATGTGACCTCTCGTATTCACAGATGAAGTGTCCTACTGTAAGCGCACCCTCTGAGCTGATGAGGAGTGTCGCTTGCTATTTTCTTTCTCGATGTGTTCAAAGTGCTTTCTCAACCTCACCTCTCACCTTCTGAGAAGCTTCAGCCAATTAGGATGGAAAACAAGGTTAATATTTCATATCTCATTCCCTGAGAAGAATCCTAACCATCTCTGCACTCCTGGCAATGTGCTTCTCTTGGATTCCTTCACAGCCACGTGCCACCTTTAGGAGATGACATTTGTGGAGGTGATTTGGCTTCAAATACACGTGGGCTGTTTGTGTGGTTGCTCAAAATCTGTTGCAAGGGCAAACACAACCGTGCTCACAAAAGTTCTGAATATCAGATTATGAAATGAGACAAAACCAGACAACAGTAAACACCCCACCACCCAAAAAAAAAGAAGAACGGTATGTGCCTGCCATAGCAAATGTGTAAAGGAGTATTGAGACAGAGCATGATACAAATATTAGCAGCGGGCCACAGAAAGGTCAAAGAAGAGATATGAGTGGGTGCGATTAGACTCAGCTGTGACACGTAAATTTGGCCCTATCTGGATTTATTGGATCTATTTTCTATTTTTATTTTTTATTATATTGTTCTGTTTGATATTGGAGTATATGCATATCTTAAAGGGGTATTGCAATATTTTTACTTTTATTTTCATTATACTTTTTATTTTTTTCACTTTTCACATTTTATCTTATTTATTTTAGAAACATTTTTGTGTCTTGGTGTACACATGCTCTGTGCAATTTTCTTCATTTTCCCAATCCCTATGGGGATTAATAAAGTTTTTCTGATTCTGAGTTGAGGGGTCAGGCGTACCGTGAAACGTACAGTGCTGAGAGCAAAAGCTAAGAAACTAGAGGAAAGTAGAAAGAACTGGAGTTGGTGGTGAGTTCTGAGATCAGTTAGAGCCTGAACTGTCTCACAAACACACAGAAGCACATATATAATCACAGATAATCCTCACATGTGGTCAATGTTAGTAACTAGCTTACAGCTGATGTCTGTACACTCTATACATTGTTTGTTTGGGCTGAATAAACAAATTTGAGCTGATTTGCTTTGTGTTTGAACCACCTTAAGATATTAGTACTACTGAACAGCTTCTGAGCAATCTGAAACATCTAGTGTGTAACAGAGAGAGATACAAAGGGAAAAACAATATGCAATAAACCCCCTGGAAACTTATTATTATAGCATTTTTCTATATCATGAAATATTAATGCATAAATAAGCAACAAGTAAAAAGGAACATCTTATGGTGTTTTTATTAAGAGTTGAATTCTCAGAATCCCTCATCAGGCTGTGGTTTTATCACATTACCAAACAACCCACCAACCGCCATCAGATTCTGATTCAACTGTCAATAAATCCTCATTGGTGAACAGAAGTATGTGACATGGAGTCCCATCCTTGTTAAACCAGTGAGAGGAGCACAGAGAAAAACAGGAACACAGAAATCTCCCATGTGAAATTACCAAAACTGTTCTTACTTCATTTACTTTCATTCATTCATGGTAAGAAGCTGATTGAGAAAAGCAGTTTTCAGCCCCAAACATTCCCTGGTTAAATAAATGTCAGTGCTAACAACCTAAAAAATATGGGAAAAGATTTGTAAGAAACAAACAGCGCAGCATAAAATAAGCATCACCACTGGCTGTTACCTGACACCTTCTATCTAGAACACCTATCATCTCCTCTGATCATACTCCATTAAAGCTACAGTATCTCCCCACCAACAACCAACACACAAATCACAGCAGACCATCTGTCTGTCATCATACTGTACCCTAAGGCTCATGCTGTGTCCTCCTGTTAAAAGCCAATTTCCCAAAGCAAATATTTCCAATAGGAAAGCACCAGGGAGCTTTTCTAAAAGCCTGTGGAATGCATCCAAAAACTCTGTCCGTCTGTCCTGCGCCTCTTTCCGTCTGTCTACACGAAATGAACTGAGGAGTTAGCTGAATCCATTTTGATGCTTTGATGCTGTCAGCTATAGACTGAAGCAGAGGCCAAAGCACTGAGCCATGAGCCTCATGTGGCTTTATGGCAGCTAAATTAAACAAAACCGAGAACACAGCGAGGGACTTTAAATGTAATTTTCTGTTAAATTTCAATCATTTTGAAACTAAGCTTCTCATACTCTGCTCTAATAAACCTGTTGTTCTGCATTTCTCTCTCATCCATATTGAGGCTGCACAGCTGCTTTATAGCCACCCAGCCTATTCATGGGCGGCCTCTGGAGTACCACCTGTATACAGATATGCAGACAAAACAAGACGAAGAGCTTGTGGTGACAAATGACAACACTGATGCTGAGAGACTAGTTTAAACCATGATAGACAGGATGATAGACAAATGATATACTTTGGCAAAATGACTGCAAAACCTTTACTGCTGATAATCACATTGAAATAAAACCCAATATTAACTCTAATCACATGATCCAGCGAATTTAAGCAGGGCTTTTACTGGTATCTTGTTGCACTTGTTAAAATACTTATCCTAAAACCACAAAAGTGATGTAGCTACAAGGCTAGGAGTGGATGGACCTTCCCTGAATAATGCATGAACACTCCCAGGTTAGAATAACAGGAGGCTTTCCTGTTCCTGTTAGCTGTTTTTATTGTGTTACATATTTGTAGTGGTTTAGTTGCCTGTCAGTAATACTAATTGTGAAGTTTGAATTTTTTGATAGCAGCCATTTTGTTGACACCTGTGTTTTTCCTCACCAAGTGTTTGTAGATTTATTGTAGTTGTGGGATGTGCCTGGGTTTCAATCTGAGACTCAGGATTACAAATAGGATGCATAGGTCTGAACATTTTTCCCACTCACCTGTTTGTAATTGTGGTCTGTGCAATATAACTTGACGGCAGCATTAGCACTCACAGCCATTAGTTATTGATTTCCAACATGGCTGCCAAAGTGCATTGTGCTGAGAAAGTACTATAGTTGTATCTAATCATCATGCAACTCTCTTGTTAAACAGTGGCTCTTTGGTGAAGCCAACTTATTATAGCATACTGTGATTTAGGCATAAAGAGGAATATTATGTAGGTGTCACACTCTCTTTATTCTTTTTGATAGATATTCATTCATGTTTTTCCTCTATATTTACTGATTCTGTTCTTATTGCCTGACATAATGTCTGAGTCATCACTGCACAATCCATTTCTCAGTTTCCTCAAGGTTTATACCGCTCTCCTTAGACTATCTAGTCTCCATCTCCATCTCTCCTTCGTGACTGAAGTGGATTTAACAGGTAAATCAATCTGGGATCAGAGCTTTCACCTGGATTCACCTGAGCAGGCTGATTGATGGAGACAGTGGCTGCTCCTGATATCCTCATATTTTGTCCACTCGGTAGATTCGCCCTGCTGGGCCCTCACCGCTGCTCTCGGTGCTGAGTGTATTTGGGCTGAAGGGTGATGGATGTTAGAGGCTTTTAAATGGAAGAAGAAAGGAGATGAGGACAGATGAGCAAGGGAAGAGGAGGAAGATACAAGGATCAAAGGAGGTACAGAGGATGGAAGAAGGTGAGGAAAGGGAACAGGAGAATGCTGAACCAGCTCTTTGCACACATTTATAAGTTGGTTGTGTGTGTGTGTGTGTGTGTGTGTGTGTGTGTATGTTTGTGTGTGTAATGAAATGTTGGCCAGCATCTGGCTGCAGCTAGTACCTCCCCATCCCAACACCACCATCGTTATAACCACCACCCTCCACCTCCCCCATCAAGCTGATTAATAGTGAGAAGAGCCAGCTGCATTCCTTTTCCCACAGAGAGGTCAGGCATATGGCAGAGTGGAGAGCCGAGCTGCAGAATTATCATATCAAACCTGGTTTCCCTTGAACCCTCGGGGGAGCTGGTGTTGTAGCCGCTGATTCTGAAAAAAAGGCAAGTATTATGAAGATCAAGGTGCTCAAGCAGTCTCTGACAACCACTGTTAGCTTTGAGATTATGTATTTTTTCTTCTTCTTTTTTTTTTTTAAGCCAGGCTATGTGAGAGCTGCCGGACCTTTTCGTCTTCCTCACCATGTCTGTCCTCGCTCGTCCTGATGTAAATTATTCATGGAGCAGCAAGGCCAATTTCCCAAATGTTTAAGCCTGTAACCTCCGAGGCATTGTCTTGACCTCCGTTCTGCACAGAAACTCAGCAGTTGGTGGCTGTAGATCTGCAGAACTGGGAGGTATGTTAGAAAAATGTGCCATGGTGGCAGGATGGCCTAATGGCTGGGGAGAACAGAAAAGGAAGTGTCACACTTATTATCCTTGTAGCAGCTTGTCCTGTAAAAGATTAGCACTTTAACTCTGCAAAGATACTCTGCAAAGGTATGGTTAAATTTAAGCAAATGAAAAGGTTTTTGGTCATGGTTAGGGACATGTTGTGTACTAACCATGAATCAAATTATAATATGTGCAAAAGACAAACTGCTTATATCTTTTGCCACAGCAGGTGGCTATGTTCAGCAAAAATAAACCCACTCTACAGAACAACACGCCAAACAAAGTTAGCGACTAGCTATTCAACATGGTGGAGCTGCTGAAGAGCCAGTTCTCAGGAGATGGTGGAGCCCAAAACAGAGCTAAAATAGACGGGGAATACTGGACTTGGCGGCAAGAAACACAACTGCAAATGAGTGCTAATGTTGCTTCTGTCATGTAATCACACTCCGACATGTGGACAGGGGGAGCCGGGGATCAAACCACCACCTGTTCAACTAACGGAAAACCTGGTTTACCTCCTGAGTGTTGCAACATCAAGCTACCTTCTTCTACATGCATTCACTGATTAGAGAGGACCATCCCAACTGTAGGACGCAGTTTTTCAACAAAGTGTACATTTGATACGTATCAAGTTTACATACTGCCTCCAGGAAATAGCCAACCCGCCTTTTGTATATAATTAGACTACATATACGTAGCTTCTGAATCCGCTCAGTCCTCCAAGTCCGTACAAACCTGCATACTTGATGCAGCTGCTGCTGATGCCAGCTCTCGCACAGACTGCAGCCTATTTGAGAATGCCAAAGAGACCACTTGGAAGCTCGCCGGATTTATTCATGCACAGAAGTCAGACAGTTGACTTAGTGCTTGTTAGCTTGTTTGCTTGTGGATATAATTTCTGATTCCTGATGCCTGCGGACTTTAGAGAGACTCCCTGCTGCAGTTTGGTTAAGTTACACAACTTTTAGGGTCTGTTGTTAATAACTGTTTTACATTTTGATTTAAATACTTTTATCATTTCCAGGTTATTATTTATTTCTGCTGTTGTATATATGCACTCTGCTACTGTATGTATATAATGTACAAGTTGGTAGAGTTTTGTTGATTTGGGTTAAAAAAAAATGTAGCGTCAACATGATTATCACAAGTAAAACATTTCCTGATTTCATAATTTATCAACTTTATGCTGCCTGCTGTTTAATGTTTTGAGAGGATAATGAAGTATATTGTTTAATTCCACTTCATATCATGTTAGTGTGCCCTGCACTCACCCACAACTGGAAAACACAAAATACTCAATACATACCAAGTGGAAATAACACTCACATTTACAGAGAGTTTTGTAAAACTTAAAAAAAAAAAAAAATCAACAGATTAAGTTTAGTTTCATAGGTTATATATAATTTATCTGTTAGATAATGCAACTCATGAGCTTGCCTTGTTAGTTTATTCTGTCTTTGAAGGTCCTTTGCATTGCAGAGGCCCTCCTCGCTCTCATCAGTACATCTCATTCAAATTGCATGTTGTCCAAAATCCCTTGTGATTAGCATAGCAAAGATACTTAGCAAAGTTATGCATAAATTCAAACAAGTAACTTTTGGACATCATTAATATATGCATTACAACAGTAAGTCTCCTCTTTAATATGTAAGCCCTTTATGGAGGCAAAAATTCACACATAATTAGAAACAGGATCCTGCAATTTGTAGTAGCTAATTACACCTTTTTGCCTGAGTGAGGATGGTTAGATAGCAGAGCTACCGGCTCCCTCTGTGCTCAGTGGCAGCGAGGAAAGCTGACTTCTCTGTTAGTATCGGCCACAGAATGACAGACGGCTGATTGGGGAGTCTGCTGTAGTTGCCGGACCTCCAGAGCTGTGGGAGCCTGCTGCTGCTTGTGTCTGACAAGACAGGACTGTGTTTTAAGGAGTTTGAAAAAAAGAATCAGGTTACAGGGGGACAAAAATGTACCAAAAAACATTTCCAGGATAAGATAAGAGAGAGCCGAGCTGGAGACAAGGTAGTCCAATCGCAGCAGCACTTTGGGGGGAATCTTCCTCGTCGCTTCTTGTTGGGAGAAACACACTTAATGTTTCAGCTTGTTTGGGCATTTTATTCCCTGGAGGTCTAATTTAGAACGAAGCGATCTGATTAGCCCAGCTCCCCGGATGCCTCTCTCCTGGGAGCCACCGCCGAGGGCATCACTTGAATCGTAATCAGAAGATGCAGAGACAAATTATGCTTCTTAAAAAAGGAGATGCTTTTCTAATCTTTTTTCTCCAAACCCAGATCAGTGGTGATCCTCTTTTCTCTGGCCCGTTGCCTTTCAAAGGGACATTTCCTCTGAACATATGCTTCCTGTTTCCATTATTTTGTTATGATTACCATAGTCAGAGCCAACACAATGTCTGCACACTGCAGACATCAGATTCTTGATAATGTGAACAGACAGTAATACAAATATCCAAGTTTATTTCTGTACATATTTTCTACTGCTGTCAAGTGGCAAAAATATATATGTGGGGTGTAAATTATTTTAGTAGTGAATGTTTACATGCCTGCACTCATGACCTTTTGCAGACCTGCAAACATGTTTGTGTTGCAGATATTCCAGCCCTCTGTTGCTCCATTCTTATATTAATTTCTATTAATATTTTCATTTTCTGAGATTTTATTTTGTTGCTGCTCCACTTGCTGCTATAACAGTACAAAATATAAGAACAAAAGGCCACATCTGCTAAAGATGCACTACCAATTTTTTCAAGGGTGGTAACAAGTATTTTAAGACACAGTTTGTGGTGTTCAAAAAGGGAATTATTTCCCAAACACTGCAGTAAAAATGTTTTAAACCATAGTATAAATGAGGTCATTATCTCAACCTACACTGAGCACTTCTGTGTCCCAGCAGGGCCCTAAAGCTTGCAAAGGTATTACAGATGAGTAGTCGAGTCAATCAATGCAAATGTGTTTTCATGTTCTGCCTCGTGGGAGTGTTTGTGTGTTGTTGTCAAGTGATCTTAATGTCACCGTGCGTGGCTGAAGAGATTGTTTTCTACAGCGCCATACACAGAGCCCACCAAGAGCTGATGTCTATTTATGAGCAACAAGCTGACAAGGACATGATTGAACACGTTGTATGTGTGTATACGTGTGTGTGTATCTGCAATATTGTACATAAAAGCCGCATTATGTCTTCCAGAGACACAGAACAGGTGAAGAGCAAGCTGTGGTTGGATATACTGTGATGAAACATGTACTGCAGCTGCAGTGATTGCACGTGTTTGTATGGCGTGCAGTTTGTGATGCATGATGGAGACGTCAAGTAGCAGAGTGGCAATCAATCAATAACCATGATTAATATGATCATGCTTTTTTTTTTTTTTTTGGAGCTAAACAGCCTGTGGGACAGCGTTAATCTACCTGTCAGTTTCTGTTGGCTTCCCCTGGCTTCAGAACCAACTGTCAGTTTGATATTTGTTTTGTTTTTCTGTTTATTCTGTTACTGTTGAATCATTTAACTCAGTAACAACTGTATCGCCACTGTGAATCATTGTTCTGGGCTCGGTGTGGTTAGTTATGCTCTCATGTATTCTCTCCTCTCTCTCTCTCTCCATCTCTCCCCCAGTCACATACATACAAAATCTTTCACACACACACACACACACACACACACACGCACACACACACACACCCACACACACACACACACACACACACACACACACACACACACACACACACACACACACACAC
>JBBMJY010000001.1:5977078-5988804 GCA_037833715.1 Toxotes lorentzi | reverse complement strand
ATATATGTATACGGTCTTTAGTAGTGTTGGAAACTTACCTTATGAAGCTGAATTGAGTGAATTTAGAACAGGTCCCGCGGACCATTTCGTGGGGATTTGTTTAATTCAGTGGTTTATTTACGTCATTTACATGATCTCATACCTCCGGTTATAATGTTGTTAAGCTTTTTCTTGAAGCTCTGAAGAAGGCATCTTGTTACCAAAACATCAGCTCTTAACAAGTCTGTGCTGCATATGCGTCCTTCTAAAGTTACTACACTTATTTTCTAATTAAAATTCATTCAATTCATTTAATATTCAATTTCATTAAATATTTAAAACCCGTGAAGACTTGTCATCAACATGCAATTACTGTATACGCTCTAAGAGGTAATGCTTACATTAAAGAACAAACTGTTACTAATTTCCAACCTCATTTATATGCAAATTCTGTTTAGAGGTCCCTTGCTATGCTCACAGTCTGACTTGGGTGAGGTTATGTTTTCTGACTGCAGTGTTTTCAGGATATGAGTGGCCACAGGGATTCATCTGAAGGCCTGTGTTTTTAATACAGGAACACGTCTCACCAAGAACTCATCAATTTGAGCATATTTTATTAGTAAGATTAGCTAATGGTTGTTGTTGTTGGTTCTACTGTTCACACCTTCCTATTTCCTCAAGATGAAATATCTTATTATAATTGTAACTTGTTGTAATCCTGCCTGTTAAGGATCCTCTTAATCCCCCAAACAAGCCAGCTTCCCTCTGAGCTTTGTTAAACAAATAAGAGCCAAAGAGAAGAGCAAGCCACTTTAAACTTTGCACATCATCTTCCCAAAGCTGAAAATAATGACGGCTTTAGTTTCACCTCCTGACCTCTGCCTTGTAATGGTGTCCCTCAGCTTTGTTTCCTCACAGTCTGGTCAGCTTGGGAACTGGTTGACACGATTCTACGTCTCTCAGACTGCCACAACTTTTTCTACATCAAAGTCAATGAGCACAGTCAAGATGAACAGACAGTGGCTGCTGCAGTAGAAGACGCTGTGTTGTGCCTGCCTTCTCTATAGGCAGCGCGGGAAGAGAAGCTCAACTTTTTATAGGTGACCATGTGACCTGGACTAACTACGAAAGATACGCAGAGAACGGCAAGTGATTCAGTGCCACAACACATAATAATTAACCCAATGTACAGGCTGAGTACTGATTAAATTAAATAGAGCAGTACACCACAAAGAAACATCACATTTAACAACTGAAGAGTGAAAGCAATTCACCATGCCAAATTGTGCTCAGAGGATTCATCTTAATTGCATTTGCTTAATCAAGAGCAACAGTTTTTAAAATGTGGGCACTTAGAATGATTTCAATTTTACTCTCGAGGAAAACAGCCAAGGTGCTAATAGATAGTAACCTGCAGTACAGCATGATACATGTGAAAGCTGCAATGTTCAATTTCATTTTTGATGCCATGGTTGTCATTGTTGGAATGTAATGTTAGTGTTTCCCACTCTCACGTCTGTACGCCTATCACAAAGCTACCACCAACAGCTTTCTAACTTAGCTTGGTACAAAGGCTTGAAGCAGTGGGAAAGAGTTAGCCTGGCTCTCTCTTAAGGAAAAAGAGGCCACCTACCTGCACCTTTAAAGCTCAGTAACTAACATGTTTCTTGTTTGTTTAATCCATACAAAACTAAATGACAACAGCTTGAAAACTACAAGTAGTTTTTACACTTTGACTCTTGTATAGTTTAGAAAGACAAGATATAAAGTGATAATAAGCAAGCTGGCGATAGCTTCATGTTTATTGCATAGTTTGTGGTATCAATCTCCTTATTAACTCTCATCTAATTGCTGCCTGGCCTTTGTTAATCGGCAGTGGTTTTTTCCAATCCATGGCATCTTTACAGTATACTGCTACTCTTTGTGTTACCTTGTGCTGAAAAAATAATACGCTATCCAACCACTCGGCTCTTATACCAATGTCCAGAATTCATTTTTCTTGAGGAAATTTGACTAATTTAATAAAGGAAATTGGGAGGTTTAGAAAAACAAGTTCAAAGATTTTCCTCAGACTAAAAGCCTCATGAAGCAACCAATTCCCAACTGTGATGTGCTGTTGAAGTCTGCCTCTCCCTCTCATTTTCTCTCTCTCATTAAAGCTCTTTTTAACTCGCTATCATCCATCTCATTCTCTCTCTCTGTCTCTCATTCTTTCTATCCCTTATTCATTGTACGTCACCCTGGATAAAAATGTCAAAGCAGTGCCCAAACTGTGACTGTCTTTCCACCTTCCACTTCTGTACATTCCTCCTCGTGGCACTGCATTAGAGCTGGCCTTCTGTACAGAGTCTATATCTTATTAACCACATACAACAAGCTCTCTGTATCCGATCTCTTCTGTAATTGAATTCTATTAATATCCTTTTGGCAGCTGTCTGTGAAATGATAATATTGTTCATTTTTCATTATTGTTGGGTGGGTGAGGTTTTGTGAGTAGCTGAGGGTAGTTGTGGTTAGATGTAGCTGCTGGAGGCATTTGACTGATGCAGTGGTTTGTGTGGCTGCAGGGCTGACCGTCTCGCAGGGAATCGGCTGTTTGCATCATGACTCCTCTGGAGTGATGTCTTGTTGTGTTTTTTCTCCAGTAGGGATTTTGTCACAGTTATTCACAGGCAGTTTCATGATGGCAACACGAAATAACATGCAATCATGCTGTGAGGAGGCGGGAGGGGAGGGGACAAAATCCAAATGTAGTTAA
This sequence comes from Toxotes lorentzi, assembly GCA_037833715.1. Classification (NCBI taxonomy): domain Eukaryota; kingdom Metazoa; phylum Chordata; class Actinopteri; family Toxotidae; genus Toxotes; species Toxotes lorentzi. The sequence goes on along the minus strand of JBBMJY010000001.1, from coordinate 5,986,067 downwards.
GAGCGCCTGGCTGCAGTTGCACAAAACAACTGTGAGAAAGATTTCGTGCGAGTGGAGACGGTGACCTTGGTACGAGCTCTGGAAGAAATGGCTGAGCTGGGCCCCCAGAGCGCTGAGGTGAATATGGAGTCCTGTCAACATGAGGAATGTCGTCGTGCTGTTGTCTGGTAATAAAAGAAGCCATCATTCTTGCGGAACATCAAAAACAATGCCACCAACGAGCCTGTACCTTAACAACCTGAAGAAATGAACCACCCAGAGATGTATGCATTTCACAACTCTGGTATTAGCTTTTTGACATTTATTAAAACAATGCCAACGAAAGGACCGAAATATAGTTCATCATGAGACAACAGAGCTTTTTATTGTAGTTGACTATTAATGGTCAATTTGGCATTTGCTGTAGCTCTACCTCCAGGCAGTGCAGCTGTTTATTCGAGGTGGGGGCTGGGTAAGAACTGAACATAATGCTGTTTAATTTAACTGCATATGCATTTCATGCCAGTAAAATATCACGATTTACAGTTATGGTTCCATTTCAACTGCTTACACCACTGTGGTAAATCTCAGTGTTGGGAAAGCAAATGCTTGAAAACATGGCAAAAAAAATGTGCATTTAAAATCAGAGTCATCCTGCAAAGTGAGGCTAGTTTTTTCTTTGCAGGCAGTGACAGAAGGTAATAACAGAAATTTGAAGGACTGAAAAAACACCAGACTCAATCAGAAATGTATCGAGATAAATGCCAGTGACATTATTCAAAATAATCTAGTGATGTGAGACAGGGGAACGGTGTAGCAGACAAAAAATTGGAACAATGGTATTACATTACAATTTAGCAGGTACATATTTCTTTTGTACAGAAACAGGCATTGGACAGTAGAGGAAACAGGAAATCTCATCCAACCACTTCTCCAAGTGCAATATATGCTCAGTTTCTTTTTAACTGAGTTCCATGATTTGTGCTTTGGACAGACCTCCAGAGCTACAAGACCTTACACCATTTGCCAGGATCATAGAGAAAGAGCGAGTGTGCGCAGCGATAGTGCGGGGGCTGCAGAGCAAACACGCAGCAGGTCATACTGAGCAGTGGCGTTGGCTCGTGAGAGACACACAACGGTAAAGCCGAGAGGGGTTAAACAATATTGAAATGTTTGGATCCCTTCCTTGCTGTCCAAGCCTGTGACATTGACTTATGGTGACACCCTCCAGCCTGTTTTGCTTAGACAGTTAAATGACAAATGGTCCTGCCTGTCAGCCAACATCTGTTATTCATCTGCAGCATGGACTGGCACTGCCAGGCCAGAAGGCTGCATGGTGCTGGCCTGGCAGCCAACTTTAAAGCCAACCTCCTACAGCTCAGTCACACAATTACAGCCAATCAGCAACCAAACACTGTTATCTGAGCTCCTTCAACCGAACTCACACCCAGTCCTTAACGCCCATGTGTTTCAGCAACCTGTATTCAAAGAGTTATTCGTCATCAGTTGTTTGAGTTGAATCAATTGGACTGAAAAACAAATGGAAAGGGGGGTGTAGCGCTGCGCTGGAAATAATCGTAAAATAAAATAATCAAATTAAAAAGTCTTTTAAAGTATGACAAAACAGAATAAGATAATAATGAGCTTAAGGAGACACTTTTTATGTGGTTTTTATATAACATTACAATCATCAGCCTAAATTATAAAGTAAGGCATTCCATCTGGCCTTTGAGACCCTGCAGAGATGCCCTAATTACTCAAATGCTTAAATGAGTTGCCTGGAATATGCAGAATATGAATGCATGAGAAATTATTGCACCATTATGATGGTGTTAAAATACCAGCAGTCCAAGTAAGAGTAAGAAAGAGAGGAAACTATACCAAAAACGAGACATTATACAGAACGCAGAGGGCTAAATTATGGAAGTCGAAATTAGTGAGACAAATTTTTAAATTAGCAATGAGTGGAGAATATGTGCATATGAGATTAAACTGAATAATGCCAGCATGCTGTTTGATGTGATGTTCAGTTTTCTCCTCAGGAAAAGAAGAGGAAAATGACTCATATCAAACAGTAGAACAAATTGCACATTCCGCTTTCCTCTCCGCTGGATGACACAGCTAAAATCTATCCTCTGCTGGTGAAATTAGATGTTAAGTCAAGGTTAAATGACCAAGTGTTTATGCTGTATTGTATTTGGACGCTCTGTAATGCATGTCATTCTTCAATGATTATGGATAGTAGGAGAGCAGCACCGGTGTTTAGGGACTGTTATCTGCAGCCTCTTTTCATTTATGATAGTTTTACAATGCTCTCTCCTTCATGGATCACACTCTCACAGGCACAACATCGTACAGTGCTGCATACTTTATTACGTTCAACAACAGAGGTTAAACACACAGTACACACTGCTGTCCTTGAAGAGCCTAAATAAGCAGCAGTGTATACCGTGGCTCCACAGAACATCCAAAAATGTTGTCTGTTCTGCTCAAGGTTGCATTAGGAACAATTGGGTCTGTGAAAGAGAAGAATGTCCTCTGTATCCATGACAGTGGGTTCATCTCATTTGACCAGATGGGATTCAGGTGTTGGATAGTTCCCTATGAACTGTTTCTGTCATGAATTTGACTTTGCAGAGCCAGTCTATGACTTTCATAATTCTAAACCTGTAGTGGTAGTCTTAACTGTTCTCACAGAACATGAACTTGAACCTGAAACTTACATACAAGGGCCTGGACAAATGCACTTCTTATCAGGGCTTTAGCAGCTTTACATGGTGGCACTTCAAAAAATGTAAAGTTTCTCCACAATCATCCATGAAATCAGGCAGAATTTGAAGCTGGAAATAGGACAATCAGTTGAAGAATTAGATTTCATTAGATTTTGATTTCACAGCACAGTGCTGGGAGCACTGGCAGTAAGCTAAGCACCTAACACATGCTTCTCCTCATCCATGTTTTCCAGTGCTTCCTGAGGGATGCCAAGGTCTTTTCAAGCTACATAGGATATGCAATTCCTCCAGCGTGTTGTGCGTCACCTGAGGGCCTTCTCCCAGTTGGACGTGCCCAGAATATATCCAGCAGCAGGCACCTGGGAGGCATCCTAATCAGATCCCCAAATGACCTCAACTGGCTCCTTTCACAAGAGCAGAAGTTCCTTCCAGATATCTGAGGTCATCACCGTCTCAGGCACCCTGTGAAAGAACTTCATTTCAGTTGTTTGGAGACCTTTGTTGTGTCTCATTTCCTATCCCTCTCTCCCCTTATTTCCTGTCCACTTGCTTCACTGTCCACTCTCAAATAAAGGCACAAAAAGTGCGCAAAAATATACTAGAAAAGAAGAAAAGACAGAAATCTAAGATCATCTTGAATTTCATGGTCAATTATCATCTATTCTGCACATTAATTAAACACTCATTTAAACTGTAAATGAACAAAACTGAAGTTGCTGAAAATACATTTCTGACATGATATATTATGCACAATGAAATGTTTTAGAACACATCTCCTGTTGACACTTTTGGCTGCTAATGTGAAGACAGCTATTATCTTTTCTTCTTTTCACAGTTCACATTTTAAAAAATATTTTACATTTTAATACATTTTAAATATGGACATTTTTCATAGTTCATTGATTTTTATAACATCCCATTTACTTGAATGTTAATATGAGGAATTAAACAGATAGAGTTATAGGGATGCTGTTAGGTCTCAGATCCACCAAGCTACATGCTTGAGATACACTCAGCAGATCTGTCACTCATGTCTTGACACATAAGATTCTGTAAATGTCCTACAGAGTCTTGGCAAAACAGAAAACACACTCCCATGATACAGCAACTACCACATTTACATTGGAAATTAAGCTGTATGAATTCCCAATTCATCAACATAAAAAACTCCCATTAAAAGGCTTAAATATTGCAAAGTGATCATTTAACATTTGAGCTGATGCTCTCATTTGTATGATGTGACATTGAGATATATAAACTGTAAAAAAAAAATAAAAAAATTAAAATAGAAACTGTCTTAATTGTCTAATTTGCAAAGTGAATTTGCACCAGAAAAAAAAAAAAATCCCATCGCCCATGAGAAAGACCTTATGGTCTTATTCTACTTTTTGTCCAGGTGAAATTCTGGTGCCAGGTATGGACAGTGGTAGGAAATCTTCTCCAATACACAGAGCGTTTGTGGTAGCGGCAAAAGGTGATTGAAGAAAATTGGGGAGTAAAAACAAACAGAACCCTTGATGCCTTCAAAGCGTTACAGAGGTGTCAGAGGGGTCACAGTCACAAAGACTTGAAAATAGAATCCGAGGAGAAAGCCAGACCCTTATTCCCGAAGAAATAAGGGCCAGGGGGAGAAAAATAGAATATTTCTTTTACTTTTTTTTTTTTCCTTCAGCGCTGGGCTTCATGTCTTAATCTGTCTGAGGCTACTGCAGTGTTTCGCCTCGTTGATTCATTAATGATGTGGTAAAGACACGTATGAAACCAGTTAGATGAACTCTGTGAGGCAGAAACAGCATCGTTTGCAGCGAGGAAACAATACTGTCATGTTTTGCATGTTATGAATCTGCATAGGAGGCTCACGTTAATCTTTTTTGATGCATGATTGAAGCAGTAGTTTCTTGTCTGTTAAAACGCAGCTGCAACTGGTTTTATCCTGTGATAACACTGACAGGAGGAGACGAACGATAGACCCAGGACTCCTGCAATGTCCTGTTGTGCTGTATTTGTTTATCTGTCTGACCTTCTCAACATCTCAGATGCAGCTCATCTGATTTTTGACATGACTTGTTGTAAAGATTGTCATTTATACCAAAGGAATTCATGTTGTTGCACTTTGCAGTGTTGGATGTGGCTGTGTGAATAAAAAAATAAATAAAAAATAGAACTTGAACCCTGCCAATGTTCACACCTCTGCACACCGGGCAAATCACTGTGTAAAGTCAGTGTGAATGTGCCTGTCTGTTTCACAAAATGTGATGGAGTGCAGAGACAGTATGGCACCTAACCCCCAGTGTACACTTTTGCACTTTGGTTTTAGTACAGATTAAACAAACAGGATATAACATATTTTTTTGACCTTCAGAGGTGGTAGGTGGATTTTATTACCTTTGGACAGACCCAGGCTAGCTGTTTCCCTCTGTTTCCAGTCTTTATGCTAAGCTAAGCTAACCTGCTACTGGCGATAGATTCCTCCGCCACTGTAAAGATTGACAAAAGCAAACAGACATATTTCCAAAAATGTCCAGCCGTTCCTTTAAGAAGTGGAGTAGTAAGAACAGTAGCAGTAACGATGTGGTAACACCAGTTATAGAAGTAACCGAAGCATTGTGTCACTTTTTCAAGCCAGTGGTAGTAGCAGTAGTGCTACTGATTGATGATTTCAGAATGCAGATCAGTAATAACTTGATAAAGTTTAATTAAATGCCACAGCTAGCTGAAATAAATAAATAAATCAATCAAAGCTATATTAAGAACTACTGCATATTTTGCACACCCTTTAAAACAGAGTAGTTTGTTATTCAGTATGCACACCAGACACAAAACCGGCAAACTACATCAAAACCGGGACAAACCCCAACAAATATAATGTGGCACAATATTTATCAGTTTATTTGATCTCATATTTAATTTGCATTGACTGTATTTAACCTTGTTTAACAATTGAGTAAGCCTGCTGAGATTAAAGCTGTTTTGCCAGGGAGACCTGACTGAGAAAGCAACATCATGGCTGGCATACAGATGCAGAAAAACAAAAGGCCATTAGGAGGAAGCGGGGCTCATATGTATAGAAAAAGTCCAGACACTTAAACATCCACTTATTCTCTCTATGGACAGCCAGATGCAGAAATATAACACATTCACAAAAACACACTTACATTCTGTAAATTTTAATATTTTTCATTTTCCGATATCCTTCTACAGCGTACAATAAATTCTGAAATTATAGTATCTCCCATATTCCTTCACTTCATTAAAAATTGAAATCACATAAAAGACAAATAAATGGCAGAAAAGGTGGGAAAAGCCCTTAAGAGGCCAAGAATAAACACTGATAAAATATAGATGCTGCTCTTTTTTTGGTTTACTCTTCTACTGCTTTATAGTACTGACATTCATGAGCAATGAGTGAAACTGGGCCGCCAAGAATTAATTTCATTTTCTGTGTGAGTGAGAGAGTGTGTGTGTGTGTGTGTGTGTGTGTGTGTGTGTGTGCGTGCGCGCGTGTGGATGCAACTTTAACATGATTTCTGGCTCTGGTGATGTCTGGCCTTGCCTGTGTTATGCTTTTTTTTGTACCATTTCACCCAGTAGAGCTTTTTGGATATTTTATACACACAAACTATCAGTGAATCCAAGAGAAATCAGAGCTCCAATATTAATCAGACCTTGACTGTCCTCGTCTCTGACTCCCTACAGATAAGAAAGACCTTCCAAACCCAGTAGATGGGCTCCTTCAATCCTGAGACTCCACAAATACACTATTTAGTTACTGGTTTTAATGTTGTGGCCGATCGGTGTATAATGTTTTGGGAGATATTGACATAGTAAAAATTTAATCCACCGAAATCTGCTTTCAAAAAATGAAACAATTTCAGCCACACTGAAAACTGTATCTTTCTCACCTTCAAACTGCGTAAACCTCTCCCATATTTTCCTATCTAGGTTAGTCAGAGGGCATTGAGTCGGCAGTCCCATGGCACATTGGTCCCATGACATGCAGACAAATGTAAGGATCATTTTATGAGATTGAGATCTCAGCTCTTTGGCTTATTTGGTGATCAGCTGACTATATGAGGAATACAGTAAGAAAACATAGCGTTGCACGATAGACCATGGAAACATCCTTCTTGGTGATCTACAGTCATTCATTGTCATGTGAGGAGAATGGGAGTTCTATTAAATAGTCTTATGTAATATAATCATCATCATCATTAATGCTCTAGCACCTTTCATAACATTTCACAGTGCTGCAAGAGTGAAAACAATAAACATTAGAAACAAAAGGTATGAGTAAAAACATCAGCTAACATGAACACTTATTGCTTAGAATCAGGGAAATTAATACACTTAAGCAATTAAAAAAGATCAGCACTAATTAAAAAAAGATACAGAAGTAGCTAACCTGAGATGCTCTGGCAGGCTGTTCCTACACCTTAGATTATGAATAGGTGCATATGAGGTCAAAAGGTCACTGATATAAGATGAAGCAAGAATGAATGGCTTTATAAGTCAACAACAAAATATTCTGACTTGAATTCCAAAAGTAACTGGGAGCCAATACAGGGCAGCTGTGCCACTGCATTTTGTTCCAGCTGTAGAAGATGTATGCTATTATCATTTTTTTTGAGACCACAGTGTAATGTGTTGCAATAATCTAGACAAGACGAAAAAAGGGAATTTACCACTTGCGCTGGGTTACCTTGAGAAAAGAACAATCTTATTTTTGAAAAATCCCTTTGCTGAAGAAAACAGGATTTCTACACTCAATGTCAGCTGTCAGACTGAAAGTGTGCATCTGAGTCAAATAGCACACCTTAGTTTCTAGACTTAACATAAGCTGATAGGCTTGGAAGTTTGAATGTCTTTGGGAGGGCCAGATTAAAGAATCTCCATCTTTTCCTGAATAAGATGCAAGGAATTCAGCAGTGAATATAAAGAGGCAGGTCAGCAGAGCTAAGCAGGTCACGTCTGTTGCTTTGGGTGGGTGGTAAATCAGTGAATCATCAGCATAGCAGAGGAAGGCGACATTATGTCCTCAAATGATGTGGCCCAAGGGAAGAGTATAACCAGAGAAAAGTACTGGGACTAAAACTGACCTACCTGCTGCTTGTTTGTCATATCTGATCACTTCAGGGTCACAAAGACATCTGTTTGTTAGATGTTTGTCCTGTAACCACTGGCTGTCTTACACTCATGTGCTTAGAGTCAGACTTGTTCTGCTTAAGAGCTCTGAAACTTGGTGACCTAATTAAAAGTCAAGTATGTAAATTCAACAAGAAGTGGGTTTTAAATATTGTATGTCTATCTGTTCTTTTTTTCCAGGACTTGGCTCTATTCAGAATTTGCCCAGTAAAAGAGCTTGATCAGAATGGGTTGTGAAGGTGTGGAGCATGACACACACTTTTCCCCACAGGACCATCCCCTGTGTTTTGCTGAAGCCTTGTCTGCTTGAATCCAAGTCTGACGCCCCTTCTGACAAAAATTATTTAACAGTCCTTCATTTTCAGTGCCTTGGGCTTTCTGTCTCAACTCCTCCTGTTAAGCAAAGCCTCAGTGTCAGGGGAGTTAAGACTGAAATTCACTTTGCAGCAGGGATATAGGAGGAAGGATAAACCCATCTAAACTTAGTTTACCCACCTTTTGATATGTAAAATAGGGCTTTCCATCTTCTTGGGCTGACATTAGTAATTTTATCAAACATTTAAAGTATCAGAACAATAAAAGTTTTTTATTTTAATCTGATACCTTCCAGAGAATGTCAAATGAGCTCCATATGTTCACACAGAGCTTCCAATTATAACCACTGTTGTTCCCTGTTGCTCAAACAGCAGCTGGTAGAACAGGTAGGGGTTAAATACCAAGCTTAAAAGCACTTCAGCAGTATTTGTTAAAGGATGATAGTGTCAGTCAACCAGCCTCCTCACCCACAGCCAGCTCTACATGACAAGTAGTCTCCCACCAACTTTTAAACTAGAACTGAAATTTGAGTTCTCCGTCACTTTGTGCGTAAGGAAATACAAACTATAATGATACCACAGGTACTGTGCATATTTTCTAATTTTCAAAATGTATAAAACCATGTCTAAGCTTCAAGAACACAGATTATTAAGAAACAGCTAAGAACAATTGGTTTAACTGGTTAACTAATATGGTTGTTAGGACTGAAATGATACAACAAATTATTTTTCAATGCTTCCACACACAGATATTCAAATCAGGGTGAGCTGTCATTGCATTAAAATATATTAGACTTAAAAACAATTTTGACTGAAAAAACA
>JBBMJY010000001.1:5962341-5977058 GCA_037833715.1 Toxotes lorentzi | reverse complement strand
TGTACTATCTGTACTATATACTGTACTAATTTTAATTTCAGTGTGACTTATACGAGTTTTATAGAAGTGAAAACATGAAGCTTTTGATTTTTGTTTTAAGTGGAACTTTTTCTTAATGAAAAGGACAGAAAACAGGGATTCCCTCATGTTTTTTTCTGCTACATTACTGCTTTTCTGGCACGGTGCAGCTGAGCCGAGCAGAAGAAATCTGTTCCATTTGTCATTTAAAGATCTGAAGGCAGCGCTGCGTCTGAGGCCCTGTGACAAGTCAAATAAATTGAATCCCAATTCCTTATCTGTCAAAAGAGAATCAGAGGAAGAAAATTCAAAAAACTACAAACACATAGTACATATTTTTCTATCATCTTCACATATTATGTCTGAGGATGTTAGAAACAGAGACACACTGAGTTTTCATGTGAGTAATATGAAGTTTCTTTGGTCAGACATAAACATATTTTGCCTCGGTTGTGGTCCGTATTACTAAAGTAGTGACGCAACTACCCTTATCAGTGTTTTTGCATTGACCACATATGAAATACTTGCAGCAGTTTAGTTAACAGTTACATAAAAATGAGTAATGAAATTATTAATATAACATCAGCGAGACTGGAATTGCTTCATTTCAATTTTTCATCTCCTCTCTCCTTCTCCAGGTATTAAATGATTCTGCCCCCTCTTGCAGGTAATTTTGATCCCTAACATGGAGCAGTCTATGCCGGGCCTTATTTTTTAACTTGAACCTGTGGCAGAAAACCCATTAAAAGCACCACTTAACATTGCTGGAGTGTGGCGCTGTGACACCAGGTGTGACCTAAAAAAAGGTAGAAGGCATAATTAGACACGGCAGATTCAGGTCGGAGAGGGCATCAGTTTCCGTTTCACTCTCCTACAAATTAGCGACAGAGCGGATGTATTCAAATAAAGAATCCTTTCTCCCTGACAAAGTTAAAAGGAATGAGCTGGAGAAGACCAGAGGAGAAAGTGGGAGAGAATCAGAGTGTTACAAAGAGCCTGGAAATCAGACAGTGTACGCTGACAGTGTAACATGACTGGTTTTTGAATATCAAGTGAAGGCTTTCTTCCTCTGATGAATACATATGGCCGGGGAGAAATGATGTATCCCTCCATTCCTGTCTGCACTGATGATGCCCAGTGAATGCAAAAGAGAAGCAGATGGTAGCCCACACATAGACAGACCGCTACTGTCGTTATTGCATAGGATGGAGTGGGAGAAGGATGAATCAGTACTCACAATAACCTAAATCATCTTTTTGAAAGCAGGTACTTCTTTCCGAATTTCATACTTCAAAACATATGGGGACTTTACTGTTACGGATTTTGATTTTGTTGTAGTGTAACAAAATAATAGGCCCCTGAAAACATATTTTCTCAGTCAGCTTCTGGAGAGTGAAAAGGTCCTACATAAACTCTGTCCGAGTTATAACAGTTTTGTTTATTCCATGAGAGATTTCTCTGTTTGTGGTCTTCTCAGCAGAAAAAGGTGATGTCACAAATTTCCATGCACTGGTAATAAATAATACTTAAATGTTTCTTTTCTTTTCTTTTTTCTTGTTCTTGTTGCTTGTTTAGTCATAAATATCAAATGTTCAGAAGAAATACTCTAGTTTTTAAACCAGACTTTTCAGGGGCTTCAAGGATAGTACAGTGTGTCTTAAATAAATCTTTTTCTTGAACTCAAAATATTGCCACAGAATAAATTCAGATTCCACAACTGGGTATATTTGCATTTGAACAACTCATTTGATTCTTCATTGAATCTGGTTAAAACTAAAATAAAGGTGATTAAAGTCATGTTTAAATGCCATCTTAAATCTATTTAGTTATCTAGTAACAAGACAGAGATCATAGCACATTCTTTCACCATTTTCAAAAAGAAATAGCAAGAAGAAAACATTTCCTGCATGTTGACTTCCAAGTTTTCACATTGAAAAATCACTTGACTGTTATGTAAAAATACAGTATCTGTGTTACCTGTGTTATTCGCCTGCATCACATAAGACAGCAGAACACAAGAGCATCCCACAATCACTAATTAAGACCCTGTAGATTTGCCCTATTTACATGGAAAAAAATGTGAATTTTAAATAGTGCTCGTCAGTCAGCGGGCACGCTGTCCAGAGAAATATTTCTGAGCAGGAGTGTTCAGAGAAATCTCTGCCTCTGTCATTAGTCCAGTTAATATACATGTTTTCTTGGATTGCAGCTCCAAGCAAAATACTATTGAGTACTGCATCAAAAATGTGTTATCTGACTTTTACTGCCATCACCTTAAGTATTAGTTGCTATTTCTAGCAAAGTCTTTGAAGTTACTTTTTACTGCCAGTGTGCACAGTCACCAAATGCTGCCACCAGCATGGCTCTGTGAGTCAGGTTTAGTCATCCGTACCTGCATCTGGGTGGACCTGTGGATCTCCGATTACCAGGCTGACCCCATGTCAGGAATCCTTTGGTCGCTGTGGTCCTTATCTGAGGCCTGTCCCGATACGGGGAAGAGATGCAGTGTCTGTGAGCTTTACTGGCATTGTTCCAGTCCATTGGTGAGGAGATTGGAGAGGCTTTCCTGTATCACTTCAGACACACCAGTGCATGCATTCAGATCTGCTCGAAAGACCAGTGGAGCATGTCAGAGGGATAGACCGTGCCTCCAGGCCTATGAGATGTAAAATTCAAGAGATGCAGGCAGTTTGGTGGCTTAGCCCAGTTTAATCTTTCTGCGCAGTGCCCCTTGTTGAGTCGTGCATTTTTATTAAGTCCCAATGACAAGGAGTGGAGAACCACAGCATGCATATTCACAGCCAGAGACGCTTCTCTCTGTCCTCCACTGCAACTAATTGTTACTGTGCCCATCCAACCGCTACTGCCCTGATTCCCTGTTCATTCAAGTAGCTTTACAGCAAAGCCAGCCTGCTGACAGGCTTAACTCTGCTACTTAGAAAACGCTTGTACTCAGGTATGACTCTGTTGACTCCATGTAGATAAACAGCATGGTTGGAGGGCATGGGGCACAAAGAGATTCACCAGCTGACTAGAATAGTGTGTGTGTGCACACGCAGGCAGCTGATTGGGATGGGAGGATGTGGAGGGGGAAGATGCTATTCTGAAGGGACCCTGAACAGCATACAAAACACCTGCCTGCTATGACAGATCACCTGTGATCCCGGAGAGATACAGCAGCCGTTCAGCCCCACTTTGAGATGTCACAGGAGGTGGCTTCGGCTGACTTTTTCACTGATAGATTTTTTTTTTTACAAAGAGACAAAGAGATGAAAGATTGAGCATGACCTGTGGCTTAAAATAGCCCTCTGACAGTATCTACAGCTTTAGGATGAATAGAAAGGATTGTGGCAGAAAAAAAACTTATCTTTCCTGTGTACCATACATACTTAACTATACTTTTTCTAACAAAAAGTATTAGTGCTGTGTTCCATACTTATAGGTTTTGACTATTTACTAAGCGTGACCAGAAATATGACCAGATAATGATTTGTGTAGAAGGAAAGTAAATAAAGCAACTTTGTTCTTGTTTTACAGTTAGAGCTCAAATTAAATGGTTTGGCTGCTTAGCTTGCATACACAAAAAGTATGTTTTTTACTTTTAACAGTACAAGAAAAAAGGCTTGTGTGAAGAGGACAAACATAACATTATCTTGTGTAACGCTGGCTGCGATTGCTGAAGTGTATTTCTACAAAGACAAGGAAGAGCAGGATGTTGTTAACGTTACCTTAAAGTCTGAAAGCACCTAACAGCTTCTACACAGCTTTTTTCTATGTCCTACAAACTAATGTAACCTAGGTAGTTAAAGATGTGACTCAGTCTGTTCCCTAAAATGTGATGAGTCAATGCATCAGACTCGCTGCCCTTTTTTTTTTTTTGGATGTCTCACAGTACACATAGTAATACTTTTACTTTCTCTGACTGTGTTCAACTTGTATGTTTTCACATGATGAACAAAGACATTAAAATGAGTTTAAAAGAGTCATGTACAGCAGTGTGGTGTGCGACGACTCAGCTGAACTGGCTGACAGAGAATGCTATATTTCTCCTGTTTGTAGATAAGGTGTAATGAAGAAAAGCGAACAGTAATAATATAAAGTGTTTAATAAAAACAAAATTGGTTAGAAATTCCAACTCATGTGTCGACTCTGAAAATCCTGACTTTCACTGTCCTCCTCTCACTGTCTTGAAGGTTATCCACCAAGGGAAGTGTCACAGTCAATCAGATCTACACCATGCTCTCAGCATAGGTGACAAATCATTACAGTCCCTTGCAATGACACCTCAGCATCCTTGTGCAAGCTATTTAATTAGGTAAAAACAAATTATGCACTGAGAGCTGCTCACTGAGCAAGAGAAAAACCAGCTGATGCATTGTGCCTTTTTGTTTTCCTTCTCCGTCTTTTCTCCTTTTATCTATTGTGTCTGCTTCGCTTTGTTTCTGTTAAGCATGTCTGAGTTGGTTATGCACCAAGCAAAACATGACCCACTGCAGCGTGGAAGCGAGGAAAGACTGACATATTGAAGAGCCATACACTGAGTATACATTCTATGTATGCAAAATCTCGGAGACATGAATTCAGCTGTTCCACAGGGATCGTTGTCCATTTTGGCTCAGTCAAATGACACAGTTGCTGTGGGTTTTTTTTTTTTTTTTTGGCAGCACATTTATGCCACCGACATCCTGTTCCACCTGAGGAGCTCTGTTGGGTTTAGAAGTGGGGTCTGGAGAGGAGTACTGTCACTTTTCTGAAAAATCTTTATCCTGCAGGAAATCTCTATTTGAACAACAGTACAATTAAAGTGTTGGTACCAGCTCTATTCGTACCAATAGCTTATCATGTTGTCTGTAATCATAAGTGTCTGTCTGGAGGAGCCAGCTGTTTGTGTAAATTGGGAGTAGGGCCTTATAAAATGGATTCTCAGTGTATATGCAGAGAGAAGGAAGGAGAGACAGTGGCTCTGCAGAGCGAAGCAGCGGCTGTGTGGCTTATTGAATTGAAAAGTGACACTGTACGGCAATTGCGTAGCCCCCTAGGGACGATCAGGCCACTCACATTATTGATTAACACTCCCCACGTCCCCCTCTCTTCCAAATCTCTTCAAAGCAGATTACTAACGATCAAGATTTATCACATGGTATCCAATAATATTATCTCCACAAGGAAGCTATCAGAAGCCTTGCTGTGTGGATTAGCCAAGGTTGAGTTCATAAGAACCTGCACTCAAGTGGGTAAAATGATTGCAGCTGACAATTTCAAGACTACAGAGACTGAGCCACGTGGTCTGGGTGAAGCCAGCACCTCATCTGCAGCACATCCAAGAAAAGAGACATTTTTAGAGAGCACGGCTCACAGTTTATGACAGATTCTCCAAGCATTTATTTAGGCCAGGCATTCAGCAGCGTGACATGGGTTGAGAGAGCAGCGCTGCTTCTGACGTCTACAGGCTGAGCCAAGCAGCTGTTGATATAAGTGTCTTGAATGCCAGTTTCATTATGTTAAGATTCAACTCTGAGAGACACCGAGCAGCATGTACAGAGCTGTTCTCCGCGTCACTCCATCTAAATTTACCAAGATTGTGTTTCCACACTAAATGGCGGCCATTTCCGCCACCCACAAGTGTGCCAGAGCTTTCTTGAGCTTGACAGCTTGAGGTCGAATTTGCAGAAAGATGGCACGGGGCCTGATTGGGCTGTAGTTTGGACAGCTGCCCCGACAGACGCTCTGCAGCCCAGGTTTTGAACAGGAAGCGAGCCAAACACTGCGCAGGCTTCCCGATAGGCCTGTCTGACAAAATTCTCCACATATGGATGTCTGTCCTGATATTTAGCATATTTATTGTTTATTTTGTGGCTCCAGACTGTACCCTTGAACTTGTGAAATGTTTTTGAATTATGCTTGAAATAGAATACTTTATTGGATTTTGCAAAGTATTATTGGATACTCCATCATCATCAGTCTTGAAACTGTAATCAACATTGATTAAGGACATGGGCCTGTAATTATGTTACCCCCAACCTCCTCAGTTATAATATCTTTACTAATGGTGGCACAACATTACCAAGAAGTATCATTTATTCCTCAAGACATTCCCAACATGTGTCATATATTCCTTTGAAAGGTAATCGTGTGCAGAAGTTTGATTTAGATCTACAGAGGCAATCATCCTGGTCACCTTCTGCAATCAAGGCTGTGTCATTTTTCTGCTCTGAAGGGAGGTGAAGGATGTAGTGTGCAGTCAGTGGAGCCTGCAGCCTTTCTGTCCTGCATTAGAGCGGCAGATATTAGCGGGCCACTGGTACCAATAACCCTGAGTATGAACTGTCAGTGGCACGTTAAAACGAGCAAATGAGCCAGCAATCAGTGTCGCCTGAGGCTGTGGTGTTATCACAAACACCCTGCAGGAAAACACTCCAGCGCCACAGATTTGATGACTGTAAACTTTTTTCTTTTTTAATGTCTTTACGTTTTTGTTGATGGATTCTAGTCGGGAGCGTTGACATTTTTCAAAGTGTGTTTTTAAAATGCTTACCGCGCAAGGTAAAGGCCAAATACCCAGGTTCTGCCAGGTGAGATGAATCAAAGAGCTGAGGTTGCCAGATGTTCTCGGAGAACATTAAGGAGCCGATCGGATTAGCGAAGGGAGCAGCTGGTCACCCAGATGTTTCAAGCATGTGTGTTAAGGTGGAGCCATAAGCCTCAGTGTCTTTGATTAAAAAGTCAGTAGTTATTTACTCAAACCTCTTCAGATGGCTGGCAGTGCAGTGGCCCATCAGACTGTAAAAGGGAAAAATTAAGTCAAGTCATATTTATCTATAAAGTGCTTTTAGCAAGCAGGACGATCATTACGTGTTTTCAAGGGAAGCAAACAAAGAGATAAAATAAATAAAACAGAAAAATCAAAAAAAGAGACAGTGTACAGCCTCACTTTGGGTTTGGTGTGGATGTGTGTGTGTGTGTGTGTGTGTGTCGGATTTCTCTCAGTTTGTTATTTTAATCCAAAGACAGCTATTACCTGACATGGACAGATTAACCTTTATCACAGCTATGCAGCTGAATGGGCAAACTTAGACAGCTTACCAATACAGAACAAGGAGAAAGGGCATTTAAAGTGCCGTTTCAAATACCACCATCTTTGTGATTAAGCCCTTGCCTGTGGAGCCTTGCGACTAGCTTTTTCAAATCAAGGCGATGTTAGTTAAATATTTTGCAGTTCTTTTCTTTCTACTTCTGTTAGTCTAAGTGCCTTCGTAAGCCCATAGGACTTGACAATACTTCAAACGCAGCAGCAAAGCAGCTGTGAAGGTCAGTCTCTTTGCAAGCAGGTTCTTTTTCATACAATATTCATCAAAGCCTAATTTCAAATGAAAGAGACATGACATGTAGAGCTTAAAATAGAGAATGTCAAATGTAAGAGGATGAACAAAGGCTGTTTCACATATGGGATGTTGGAGAATTCTGGTAAATGACATATTTTTGTCTCACTTTGCAAAGGTCTGTACACAAACTTTCATATTAAGGGAGATTTATACACAGTGAGAAATCCAGTTTGACTCAAATCAAAATGCTCTATAGCTAATTTACTGTTTGTCCTTCAGGGACAAGAAGGTTATTCTAGTGTTTTACACTCTGGAGGGAAAACATTTCATTTGATAATATGTACCTTTCCAAAAAGAGCCTTACACTTCTCTTCCTATTGGGTTTCTGGTGATAAGAGTATTGAGGCTTATTTTACAGCACACTCTCTGGAAGTCTCCCTGGATAAGAACGTCAGCTAAATGCATAAAGTCTCAAGCCGTATTTGAACTGGATTAACTGCACCTGTATTTGTAGTCCCATCCGTATCTAGCATGCCAGTAATTTTTACAGTCACACCAGTAAAAATTCAGTCCCCTTTTCTCACCTCTCTTAAATACCCGGTAAAAATAACCTCAGATGAAACAAGACCTGTACAAACTCACGTCCCTGAGGTGGTTGGCAAACTTCTTCCCTTCCAAAGCATATGTCTGAGAGCCATCTGCTCAAACTGGACCTGAAAGTGCAGAAACATTCAGTTCACCCCAAACTGAGATCAGACACAGACTCTTTGCTTTAGTTCACTTGTGTGTGTGTGTGTGTCTCTCTCTCTCTCTGTGTGTGTGTGTGTGTGTGTGTGTGTGTGTGTGTGTGTGTGTGTCTGTGTGTGTGTGTGTGTGTGTGTCTGTATGTGTGTGTGTTTGCCCTCCACAGCTGTGCTGGTTTGTTATTACTCAAATATCGCAACATCAAATTCTGATGGTAATGCATAGTATATATATATTTCTGGTGTGATATTAAGGCCTAAAAGAAGGAAGTCCTGCCTTTTGTTGTTATTTTATGTTACAGTAACAGCATTTTTTAACAATCTCTAGTGAACTAGGGTGTTATGCAAAGCCACTGTCGGTGCCTGTATCTATTTATGTTACAAAAGATGTGTATGGGTGTGTATTTGTATGTAGACTGGGCTTATACAGGCAGTGGGTGTGTTTTATACTGGCAGTAAATCTACAGTATATCATATATACTGTTATATTTTCTGCATTTAGTTATTTTCCACTAGAATTTACCATCAATCTGAAAAATACAAGTCAAAATTGTACTGGGCCTTATTACATGATTTAGATTTTTCTTTAAAAAATGGAGGTGACGTCTATAATGCGAGGAAATCCAGATTACAGTTATAGTCTCCTAATTGCTCAATACAGATCCGGCGTTTTTGTCTGCCATGATATTTTTCTTCAGTGGAGCAGAAGATTTATTCTCTTATCAGTTTCCATTGCACTTTCACTACATCAGTATTCCACCGCTGCCAAATGTAAAAAATTTTCTGAAATTTTTTTTTTTTTTTGTATTTTCTGTGTTTCTGTATCAATACCACTGCAGAAATTCAGATGTTCAGAGCTGTTCAGGGTGCATTGTTCATTTCTTAAAAATGTATTCATATTCTTTGCGTAAACATTTAGAGAGTTTTTACATTTAATTCCATCTGAGCTGGGTTTAAGGTCAGAGTGGGAATTGATCCAAACACATTAATGTCGAGAGATGTTTTAAACTAATGTTTTCAAAGGCGGCATCTCGGCAGTTCTCTGTTTATGTCTCTGAGCAGAAACATTCAGCTGATTGAGTCTGCAGCCAACGTAGATGCTGTCATTACTGACAGATGAAAGCAGCTGTGCTGTATGTCCACTCACACCGAGCACGGACACTTTGCTGCAGGCTGAATTGACACCCTCACCGCCCTTACAGATGACTTGCTCCATGACATTGAGATCAGCAGGTTTGAATCAATTAACTATGATCCATAGAAGATAAATGGTTTGTTGCTGAGACTGTGCTGGCTGTGATGATTGTGGCACTAAACGCATGTATGCATGTACAATCAATGCACATACATCAAACAGACAAAGAAAGGTGTTAGGAAAAATAATGGATATATTGCAATGACTTATAAAAACATTACACTTTTACAAGACAGTCTCATAAATCCACAGTTAGAAATATATCAAATACATAGAAGTTGGAATTCAAGGTTTATGGTGAATAGAGCCTGTGATCAGCAGTGGTTCTTTAAGTTGATGGTAAATTGTTATTACACTAAAGGAGTTTTCTTTCAGAATGCTAGATCTCCACACATAACATCACATCCTGTTCCCACATTATGCCAACTAAAGACTGAACACACCAATATGTGACTAGAGTGCATTAAAACACATGAACAGTAACAGTACATTCAGAGCGGCAGGTCATCCTTTATCATTTTCTTGTTCTGGTGTATTGATCTGCACTTACAATCATGTTTTAACATATCTAAAATTGTATTTTCAAGAATAATACACATGTATGTGTTAATGTAATGTTCAGAAAAATGTGCTAAACAAAATACAGGTGTATCTGCATTTTCCCACCCCCACCAACAGATCTGCTTCAAACAGATCAGCATGTTTGCTGTATCTGCATAATACATTATAACCTAATGTAGCATGGCACAACACAAATCAGACTATGAATAGTAATGAGCTGTATCGTAACACATAGAACAAGCTGTTAGAGTAACCACTTAATCATCTGTATGGTTTCACCACCATGTTTGAACCACATCATCACTGGACCATCACTGGACCAGGCTCTGATGTTAAAACCAGAAGCTCAGCACGTTGCATACTTTAACTCTCTATTCTGTGTGATAAATGTCTGAGAGACAAAAAAACACTGCATTCAAATCACCCAAAAAAGGAGACATTAAAGGAGGGAATGATCACCTGCATCACAATAACATCACACGCCGGAAAGAATTTGTATAATTGAGGTTTGGGTGATTCAGCACACAGACTCAGAGCCACTAGGAAATGGGGCCCTGAGGCTGTGTACTGTTGGTTCAGGTCTGTGGGTTTGAGCAGAGCAGAGCAGAGGAGTGGGGAAGCTGAGTTAATGTGCTTCCTACTCTATGTAGAGCATCGCTCATTGATAAACATGATCTGCATTCACTACCTTAGAAATCGACCAGAGAGCTGACTCAGGAGCCCCGGCCACACAAAAACTCAGGTAGTGAAAGGACACATAATCCATTTTAACACAGGGATTCAGAACTTCTGTATTTGGAATACAGAGAACCGCTGCTTCTTTGGTTCCCATTTCATTTCTCATTACATTTCATTACCTTTCAGAGGTTGCTGATTTAAGAGTTCGCATTGAGCAATGCTTAGCGGGAAGAATAAAGGAGAGAACAAAGAGGAAACGGATGAATTCATTTTAAAGTCAGACTACACTTGCAGTTTTAGCTTGTGGAAGTTTTGTGAAACAGTCGTGCAGAAGTTACTTACTTAGACACTTACTTTTGCTGATAATTGGACACAATGGAGGTGATGGTGATGAAGTAGCAGTGTAATGCTCTTAGCTCAACCAGTAGAAATGGTAGCGGCCAGTAAGGAACAAAATAATCATCAGTGTCGACTGAGTTTAGCTGTGTGGAAAATTGAATTAATATGTACCTCTGACGCCCGATGCCATCAGTGTGTGTGGTTTTATAAAGCTTGTTAATATTAATATAAACATGACATGCACCCTTTTCCTATATTTACGCATAAGGTCATACTTTACTGTTTGGAAGAATCATGTTTTTCAAGGAGCTGTTTACTGGGTGGAGAGTGAAGCGTGTTGTTTTGAGCAGTGCTAAACTGCAGTGTTTACCCGAGATTTGCAGTCAAAAGTGTTTCTGTTTGTTTGCTCTGGCAGCAGTGCTCAGCATTAGCTCTCTGGTTATCACAGTGACTCTGCAGAGTTCATTAATTGTTCCACACCAGAGGCCTTTGAGTCACGTTGTCATTTTCTAATTTGGTTTAGCCTGTGTCACTGCTTTTAGCCATACTTCCCCACTTTGTTTTCCAAATCTAATTAGAGACTGCAAAATGAGCAAATGTAACGAATGACTCATTCATATACGTAATGAAACAGATGAAGTCAAAGTCAGTTTTCTGGCACATTCAACAGAACACATACTGAACAGGTTTCGACTGTACCCCGGCATTTGAAAAGATGCAAAGATCAAGTTTATATGTTATAATGTTAATGTAACAGATTGGTAAAATGCCAGAGTGACATGTTACCTATATAAGCAAACACTGAAATGCATCTGAGGAGCGACAATCTTCACAAGAATTAATTTTTTGAGATCCTGCATTTAAATACCTGATATTTTTGTAGGCAGTGTTGTGGGTTCCAATTTATTGTGCTATTATATACACATATATAAGGGGATGGTATTGTTACTGTTGGATCACTTGTTGTTTCACCTGTAGCTTTAAAACAAGGATATAAGTTATAAGATAATCAAAAAGGACAAAAATAAAATAAAGGGGGATAGCAATGTAGCCTCAACCTCAAGAAGCAATAAACTGTAACTTGAATGGTCTCAGGTTCTTTCAACCATCTTTATGCTACAAGTAAATAAAAATAAAATGGGTTGTAAAGTATTTTAAGAGGAATATTAAAGTTGGTGTAGCTGATCTTAAATCTTTGAGCTACTGACACCACAGCAAAGATGACAAGGCTCTCACCATTTGATGATATGAAGTCAAAATATTATCAGTAGACCTATCAGTTATGTTCACTTATCATGTAAAAATATTAACTGGAATATTAACTGTCACAGTTCACATCCATGACATCCAGGTCATGCTACTTACCAGCTACCTGCTTTTGCACTAACTGTTGTAATTGGACGTTAATTCCGAGATGCAGAATTATCCAACATGGATATTATTCCATGGATACAGGCCTGCTGTCTGACTGTGTGTATTAGTATTCCTTCACATGCTTTGTAGTTATGAAATAATATGACCTAATAAAATGTGTCATTATTTCCAGTGAGCTGTTATTTCTCTCTTTGTGTTTGGTTTGAGTGGATCTAAAGAGGGACAGAGAAGCCAAGTATAATATATAATAACATGGCATTATACCATTTGGTGCTTTTAGCCATAATGACGACATGCATCCATTTTTGGCCCGGCTGTGTGAGTGTCTGGGTCTACAGCGCTGCAGTGATTTTAATACATTGCTCAGTAAGAATATCTGTCACCCTTTAGTGAATCAGGTGAAATGTGCAGAGGGTGGAGCTGATGTTTTATTTATGCACTTTCAAATTCCTTTTTAAACAGGAGCTGCTCAGCGTAACAGTTTTCTACCTGAGCTCTTTAGAGTTAACTACCTACCTTGATGCCAGGAATTGAGAGTGCTCCTAGTTGACTTTCCTTGCCCAGATTTCTCCATCTGGTATTTGTCATTCAAACCTTTGACCCTCCCATCATACACCTGCTTTTCTAACCTCTACTGCACAGCTGCCCCAATTTAGATAAAACATAATGTCCAAAATTGTCCCCTGCTGGGAGATAATCTAAAGTAAATTGCCACTATCATCTCTATCAGTCTTAATGTGGTTTCCTCCACACTACTGAGTGATATTATAGCTGTTGTTAAATGTTACAGTCATTAATGACACGCCGTAACTCTCATCGTGCTGCTTTAGAACCGCGCTGATCGAACCAGATCATTTGTTATGTTCATCATCTCATCAATCACTCTCTTCCTAGAGCCACACAGCATCAGTGGAGGCTGTCTCAGCTTCAGAATAGCCACTATAACACAAGACAAAGAGATGACTGACTGATACATCCTTGGTAAATCACTCTCTGACTGACTGATTGACTGACTGGCCGGCATGTAGATGGACTGCATGACTGGAGAGCGGACTGACGGATTGAGTTGTTTATTTGCTGGATAACTCGCTGATTAACTTTTTGAATTCCTTGTTTAGCAGCTGGTTTACTGTCTGACAGATACTGCTGTCCTACTAGCTGACTTACGGAGCGGTTGAGCAACTGACTGACTCACTGGTTGCCTGACTGAGGCTGATGGTTGACTTGCTTTCTGGACGTCAAGCAAATCAATTTCAAGGACAGCAGCAGTTGCTCTGGTAGAGAACTGAGTCCAACTGGCAGAGGGAACACTACTTACCATCAGGAGCCACAGATACATGTTTTGGTTGGATGTCTCGATTTCTTGTCTTCCTCTGAATACTGATTACATTCCAGTGCAGGAGCAGACCTTCTCGCCGGCCTACAGATGAGACTAGCGCCTGTTCTGTTTTGTTCCAATGTCAGAATCCTCAGAGAGCGCAGGGATGAAAGATAGATAGGAGGGGAAGTAATGGAGCTGTTGACTTTGTTGTAATTAAGGAAAACAATGACTGAAGTTGTTAATCAGGCAGATGAATGTCTCTCGCTCTTCCTTTTGTGCATGAACGGGAATGCTGTACGCACTAAGCTGATGAGAGAATTACAGTCCTCTCACTCTATTAAATAGGATCATAGAACGTTGCACGTTTCATCAGGATTATACTCTTTGAAAAAAAGATCAATACTGCATGGCCAAAGATTTTTTTTTTTTTACAAACTATCAATGTTATCATGGAATCTTGAAAATAATCCTCTAAATGTTTATCAAGGCCTCTCCAAATAATCTGAAGAGCAAGCAGATGCTGTTTGCTCATTTGACATTTTTCTTTGGTCAGTGATCGATGCGTGAGGGCGTAATGGCTAACTGTCAGACATTTGTATGGTGTCCTTTCAGTCTATCCCTCCAACGAGAGCAGGGGCCTGAAGCCTTGTTAACAGGAGATGGCTTAATTAGAGAGCAGGACCAGGGAGGGAGTGAGATGATTATGCATTTCAGCTCTTTCTAACTAGGTTTGTGCTGAGGGTTACTTCTGTCTCTCTCCCCCTCTGTAATTGATGCTTTTGCCCTTTCTGGTGCCAGCATGGCTGCTGTGCCCCAACAGGCGCCTCCTGAACTTTACTTCGTCTTGTACTTGAGCTCCAGTCACCTGTCTGTCCTCTTTGCTGGTTTGAGCTGTATAAAACATACAACAGTCCCTTTATTTTAACACCTTAAATAAACTACTTTTAGGGTTAATGCTATTTTTCAACAACAGCAAAAGTAATGAGAAACAAAAATTAACAAAAAGTAACCTACGTTACGAACAAGAATTCCCTGTAGCCTAAGCCTAGTGTTATGGAGGCCAAACCGTTCAATATGAAATTATTAAATTAATTAATATATATATATATATATATATAGCTTCTGCAAAATACCAATAAATGGCGATAATGTGACTCTATCTAATC
>JBBMJY010000001.1:5940269-5962166 GCA_037833715.1 Toxotes lorentzi | reverse complement strand
ATGGCGATAATGTGACTCTATCTAATCTATCTAATAATATCACGTTTCAGGACAGTCTTGTCACCAGCCACCACCCCCTCACCTTTCAGTTAAATCACTTACGCAGTCTCCTTTTGTCTAGCTAAACAAGGCTGTCTACTGTTATTCAGTTTTGATTAATACTAAGTGAGGAATCAGTGTTAATGGCAGCAGTTAGCTGGATAATGCTCCTAGTAGCTAGAGTGACTGCAGAGAAAGCCTCTACATCCTTTTGCTTTGTGAGGTAACTCTGAATTAACCAGTTCTTGATTCAAAAAACAGTGTCCTGCTGTTAGCTACTCACTGCTGGACCATATCTGTATTAATCCACAACTAAAAATCCAATGCATTTCACTATTTGCTTTTGTTTTAGGAAGTTAATTAACTCTTCAAAAATGAACTATATAGACATTTTTTAAAGATTTATCTCTTCAGTAGGAATGAATGGGCTTTGGGCTGAGGGCCATGGACAGGATGGGGAAGACAAAGTATTGAGAAAATGAAAACCATTGTTGGTTTGGGCTCCTCATGGGGTTTGTTAACAATCAGAAAAATATGGAATATCACCACCTGTACTCTTGAGCAAATTATATATACCAGATGCCTTTCCATCAACTGTGTGGATGTGCATTTTTTGTTAAAAAATCAAAACTGTGTTTCACCTTTAACCACACCCAACAGTGATGTCACTGTGTACTGACACACCCAGGAGTACATTTCTACATCACTGCAGAAAGAGGAGAAGTTGAAAAGGTGTCAAAAAAAAAGAAAGAAAAAAATACATGCGACACAAAAAAAGTCTAATGACTTATTTGGTATCATGCATGCTTTTATCATTCTTTATTTTTTGTTTATGATGTTTATGTATTTACTGTAACACTGTCTGGAGACCAGATAAAAAATTTGCTTGTCAATATTCTAATATACCAGGATCATTCAAAAACAGCTTGGCCTTATACACGCAGTTGACTTCAGACATGACATTTGAGGAGGTAATGGTGGACAGATATTTTACTGACAATAAAATTTTGCAGTGACAGTAAACCATTTGTAAGACCAATCTCACATCAGACATAAGACGACAACCTTATATCTTAGACAAATTCTGTTTCTGTTGCTATTTATCAAATTTGTCAGTTTCACTTATTGAATATGTCAGCATTGTACTCATTATTACGTACATTTAAAACATTTACCGCAAGTCTTAATAGAGAAGAAAGAGAAATGCTAAATACACTAAGCAAAGACATACAGCACACTGAGATGGATTAAATAAGGAATGTGGCGATGGTGGGGTGGTGGGATGGAAATTGAGGCGATGTAGTGAATCAATGTGCTTGTCACATCTCCCTCCCTTGGGATCCATGTTTTTTAATCTAATTAGCCAGCCGGGTCTTTGTGTTGCCTGTCTATCAGCGGTAGCGTCTCAAGGTCAGATCCTCCTTCAGAGGTCTGAGTAGGAACACCGGTCCTGTTGGTATTCAATTACAGCTTAACCCCAGACTTTCACCCTCCATATCAGACCTCTCTGTTCAGCAAAGAATCCAGTGGAAGCTCTCAGTGTGTGTTCCATGCATTTCATCTCCAAACACACACACACACACACACACACACACACACACACACACACGCACACACACCGCTGATACTCTGATTACACTAATGAACACTTGTTGCAGTTTGGAGGAATATTTCAGTGCTGCACTGAGAAATATCAATTAGTCTGTCAGAGAGTCATTCAATTAGTTAAGGCATCATCAGTAAATATCTATATATTTTCACAAATCTGTCTGCATGGCTGTCCGTCATTGAATGGATGGATGAATAAACTGACAATCGATCAGCTTTAAAAAACAATAATCAATTGCCGAGCTGATCGCTGAGGTCATAAAGGCACGACATGACACACATGCAGAGAACGTGTGACAGCTTATTGTACTTTAAGGCACATTAGATGAAACAAAGCATCACTTAATGAAAGATCTCCTGTTCAATCGATCTCAGACGGCCAAGGAGAGCAGCCAAACATCAGCACCGGCTCCAGTCTGGCCTGGCACATCGATTTTACAAGTACCTAATACAATGCACCCCCATCACTGCCAAGCTTGAAATGTATCATAAAATAGTTGCACTGTGGAAGCATTTTCTGCCTCATAAAATAGCCAAACAGAGAGAAGGCCTGCTAAGCCAGACAGCTGCCTCTGCTGGAGATGCGAGGTGTGTTGCTGAAAAGCCTGGTGCCCTCAATGCTGACCAGGTCAGTAAAGATCTGCTAAATACCTGGAGCCCAGTGGATCAAACACCTACTAAAATACTTCGATACAAGGGGAAAAAAAGCTTAGTGGATCAGCTTGGAGCCCCTTGCTCATAAGATTGCATGAAGCAGTAATCCCTGTGGGGAAACTGGGTTGTTACATCAGATACAAATAACACAGATGATTTTAAAGAACCTTAATTCTCATTACGACTTCAAAATCGTATGGTGTGTATTTAGATAAATAAATGAAAAAGAAACAACAAGAAATATACATTACACAAATACAGAAATCTTATATGCAATGTTAAAGCAGACCTTGATACAGAAAAAGGTCTGGTACACCTCCCACTTGTTGACTTTCATCTTCAAAGGATGAATCTTTATGACTTTGTTGATCCCTTCACTTTTCCTCTTGCACCACAGTGACTGACAGACAACTGACATTTGTGGTTTTGAGTTTTTAAAAAGTAGAGCCAGAGACATGACCTTTTCTATTCCACGTGTTCTTTTTCTGTGTCAAAGTGCAAGGTTGTCTACATTACCCACAATGCAATATCCGACAGTTTGGTCGGATATTTCCGTGTGCTATGTTAGTACAGCCATGTCCTAATGTAGCCCTGAGCCACAAGCCTCAGGCAGAGACGAAGAGTGGACCGTAGAGATCTGGTGAGCTCACTTCATTTTAAACCCCGCCCAGACTTCAAGCAGCTCCCTCTGGAGGCACAAAAGGCTTAGCGAGTATAGCGAGAGCACAATGTCACGCCTGGGTTAGCTTCTGTTCCCCTAACCTCTATTACTCTAGAAATTCTGAAAATCTTAAGTGTGTTCCTGGGGTTTACAAATCTCCCTCTACTACTGCAGTTGCTATTACAAATTGAAACCTATCTCAGCTGCACTGGTGGTGAAATTCTGGATCGATTTTAAGATTTATTTTTATAATTAGCTCTTCATGATATGGCACCCACATATTTGTCAGAGCTCCTGAGTCCTCTGTCCACTCCCACCCCTTTAAGATCTTCTGATAAGTTCCTTCTCAGTGTCCCTCTCTGCAATCTGAAATCCAAAGATTGATCAAGCTTTTTCCATTATTGCTGGAATAATTTTCCACTTTAAATCAGGTCCTCTTCCTTTAAAAAAAAAAAAAAAAAAATCTAATTTCTCTATGTTCCTCTCCTTTGTCCTTATTGTCTTCTCTTATTAGTCATTGTGTGGAATTGGCTTTTATTCTTCTTTTAAATGAATGGTTGTGTTATGTGTGAACGTTTTTAAATGTTCTCTATAAATAAACCGGCTTGACTTAACTTGGTCTAATGGGCCATTGTGTCCTGAACGCTGGCTGCACAAATCTGTCAGCTGCATTATTTGTCACTAGGTTTTGGCTTCCTTTAATTCAAGCCCTGCTTTGAGATTTCTTACCTTGTTTTCATTCTGATTTGTAGTTTGTCCTATCAGTGTTATATACTGTGCTGATTTAGTGTAGACTGTTTACAAATAAGAAGTCTTCTTTGCCTTTTTCTTCTTCCTAGTAGCTGTAGTATTCCTCTGCACTGTGAATACCCCATACCCCTCAGATGTAAAGCTTTATCTGATGGATGGGGGGCGGCCAGGTAACAGTGATAGCGGTGACTTCATTTGAATGCTACAAGCATGGCCACGTTCACACATGACTGAATTTCTTAATTAGTGTCTCATTCAGATGCCTGTGCCTCTTTTCCCTCCACAGGATCAAATCACTGTGTTATTACAAGCCAAACCGTGGGGTGTGGGGAGGACTGGGATGTGTGGCTGGTCTCTGAGCTCTCCAAAAGTTAGCAGCACATGATTGTTTATGGAAGTTTCCAAACTAATTGTTACTCTACAAAAGTAATTATAGGTCCAGACATTCTTTCCTTATGCCTCATGTCTATGCACTGACTTTATGAGTGAGTGGAATAGAGTCATGTACTGTATTTTGAACTAGAGCTAAAATGATGAGTGCTGCTGTGTTTGGGGGGTAGATCATGTCTCTGCAGAGCTTTAAAATCTGAACCCTTCTCTTGAACTGTCTGGCTCACAGGTGTGACAATGTAAGTGTGACCTGGTATGCATATTCATTTTCTCAGCATTTGTGCACAAACTCAGAGTTTTATTTTTAATACTTTTCCTGTGTCCTCATTAATTTCTCATAGTAACTGAATATACCAAGAGAATGTAACTGGTCCTATTGGAAGAGAGCACCCCGTCTCTCCCATTTCACAGATGATAAGCTCCACTTTAAAAACCATACCATGCTTCAAATGGGCTTGTAAAATAAATATGATGAAGCCACAGGTAACATGTGCATTGCCATCAATGAAATATTGAAAACCTTTTTCGTTATAAAACTAGCAGCTTCACCTGTCGGCTTTTACAGCCACCGTGATCCTGGTTTGCAGACAGAGGAGAGCAGTTAATGGAGATCACACACGCAACACACTCTCTCCCCCACTCTCTCATTCTCTCTTTATCTTTGCATACATACTTCTTCTTTTTCTGTTCTGTTGCAGTTTCATTTCTTACAAGAGGTCTTTGTTTTTTGAAATACCAAGTTTGTCACATTTATAGTGTCCTATACTTGGAACAATGTGAAGCAATGTCCTCCATTGCATAAATTGTAGCCTAAACTAGTGCACATTATTGGAGTGCAGATCACAATCTCAGTATCAGCATCAGAATCAGAATCAGCTGTATTCGCCAAGTACGCATACACATACAAGGAATTTTTTGCTGGCAGTTGTTGTCTCTAGTGACAAGGTAGCAAGGTAAAAAACAAAGTAACAATATATATGCTATATGTACAAATATACAAATATACAATAAAGTGCAGATGAAACATGAAATGGTACTGGTCCAGTAGTGAGTAGTGCAAAAAAGAAAAGATAAAGATAAAATAAAATAAATATAAAAATAAAATAAGACAAAATAAAATAAAATATGCAAGTTAGCTGTTAACTATTAAGTATTCAGTAGAGTGAGTGCTGTGGGGAAGAAGCTGTTCTGGTGTCTGCTAGTTCAGGGCTCTGAGGTGCCTCCCTGATGGGAGCAATTCAAACAGTCTGTGTGCGGGGTGAGAGGAGTCCTTCATGATGTTCCCTGCCCTCTTTCGGGCCCTGGAGGAGTACAAGGCTAGGATAGAGGGCTCAGCAGTCCTCACAGTGCGCGGCAGTCTGGTCTTGTCCTGCTTAGTGGCAGCTCCGAACCACACAGTGATGGAGGTGCACAGGACGGACTCGATGACTGCTGTGTAGAACTGGAGCTCATGGGGGAGTCCGTAGAGAGCCACAGAAGCTCTCCACAGTGGAGACGGGGCTGTTGAGGACTGTGGGGGGTGGGGGGGGCATCAGCGGATCCATCCGTCGGTATGCTCATCATCATCATTCTTGATGAGACCGATGACAGTGGTGTCGTCTGCAAACTTCAGGAGCTTCACAAAGGGGTCTGTGAAGGTGCAGTCATTTGTGTAGAGGGAGAAGAGCAGTGGAGAGAGGACACATCCCTGGGGGGTGCCGGTGTTGGTGGTCCGAGTGTCTGAGGTTAACTGTCCCAGCCTCACCTGCTGGCTTCTGTCAGTCAAGGAAGCTGTAGATCCACTTACAGAGGGCAGGTGGGTACAGAGGGTGTGGGGGATGATGGTATTGAACGCCGAGCTAAAGTCCACAAAGAGGATCCGTGCATAAGTCCCAGGACAATCCAGGTGCAATCTGATGAAAGATATGAAGCCATCTTACCATATGCCACCAGTCACCAGTGTGGAGATATCCTGCCTGTGATATGAAGGTGCAGCAGATACAGCCACAACACCTCCTGCAGGAGACCTGCAGGAACAGTTTGAAAACCACAGAACACATGTAGAAAGGACTGGAACTGACCTTGATTATGTAAGAGCAGGTAGAAAACTGGTCCACTGTGTGGCACAGGACAGTTAGTGCTCCTCCTGCGTAAAGCCCTTCCACCACCTACACATACTGTGAAGATGCTGGTTAACATGGAAACCACCAGTCACCCAGTCAAAAGGCACTGGATTGTGACTGTGTTTTTAAAAATAACTATTTATCTTATTGGAGAAGTTAGATTAACTGGCTAAAACAGCAGAAAAAGGTATATGATTCAGTCGGGACAAGAATAAATATAGATCATACTGCAGGCAAGAACACAATAGATGCACACAACTGGAAACAAAGCCAGCAATAAAATAACTGAAATATAATACAGTGAAAATCATATAGTTCAATCATAAGCAACTGATGGTACAAGAAAAATAATTAAGAATAATTAAATATTTATCATGAAATCATGGATCTCTAAAGTAAAGTTACAGGTAGATTGCTAACTATATAACCTAAGGAGCTCGGCTCTGCCACTAAGAGTGGGCACATCTGTTATGAAATACTGTGTCATCTTATTGTTAATGAAAATATTATCATTTCAAATTGTCAGCTTAGACTGTAGGGATGGAATGAGTTGAATCAATCATGATCAGGAATACAAATATTTGTACTGTGAGTAATGTAAAAATAAATGTCCTAAATTAATAGAATGCTCCCTCCTCTCTGTTAGGATTTCATGAGAAAGGCAAATAATGAAAATGGCCTGAAAATGCTACAAACATATTTCAGATTGTGATAGTTTGTCTGGTAGTTATTAACTATCTGTCAATGCAACTGCCGCCTGGTGTGCTCTGTGTACCTCTCAGTCAATTTAGTCATTTTTGAATTGGTCAAAAAAGAATAAGTTAGACCTGGTACCATTTCACACTATGTTACATCCACCACATGACTGATTTAAAATAAAGATTTAAGTTCTTATTTCTGAAAAAGCAAATGGGATTTTGTCTCTTGTTTTCAGTCTATAACATTATTGGCTGTACTGACTGTACCTTACAAGTTGTTTGTTGATGCCAAATATCGTAATTAAAAGGCTTTGTTTCTGAAGCTATTTTTAGGTAAGCTATTATCAAACTAGAGATGACTGTTGAGACGACATGGTGTTTCTACATGACAAAACCAAGCCAGTCTGTTTCTGTACACAAGTCACTGTATTTTTCAAAAGTCGGAAATGAGTGGGTACCAAAACAAACAAACAAGAAAAAAAAACCACAAAAACACACTGGAGGGGGCATCTGTAATCACAGAATACTTGGTACATGCACACTACGACATACTGACAGAATGCACAGGGTTGGGCTAGAAATGTTTGGATGGGGTGGGGGCAGACTGGGGCACAGTTTTAATGAACGGGGGCACATTTGTTCAGTGAGTAAAAATATGAGCCTTGGTCTGAGGCAATAAGAAACTGTACATTATTACATTATTAATAGTTTCAGGATTTATTCAGTGTAATAAATAAATGCAAAATAAACTCCAAACAGTCTAATATGAAATCATATAAATAAATAGCTGCTATCTGTAACTCCAAATATCCTACAGCCATGGAGAGATTATAAAGCAACTGGGTCCCTGGACACAGACACGTAAGAGGCCCTCTACCCCTCCTACATAGGAGGAAGACATTCAGATGGAAAGAGACACAAGACGACTACAAACGAAGCGGCTGCATAGTTTTGCAGCTCTCTGTGGCCAATCTGATTCAGAAAATGATCCTCCTGGTAGTGTTGCAGGTGTAACTTTGTCACAGTTTATACAATACACATCCCAAATGTTGACATTAATGTGAATGTAAACAAAAGTAGTAAGCAGAATCAATGATCAAGAGCATAACTGCATTAATAAAATCAGAATGTCCTATTAATATTATTGCCTAAGTTGCATAATAGCAAAAGGTTAAAAGGTGGATGTAAACTTCTCTACTGACTGTCTAATAGCAACAGTGTCATTATTCATCTCTGTGAACAAGACGCTCACTGAACCTGAGGGAAGCTCCTAAAGATCTAAATTTTCAGGGTTAACATCTTCTAGTCTTCAGTTATTAAATCAAAAAGAATTTGAATTTATTTGAAGTAAAGGGATTCTTCTTAAAACCATCTTACAAATCTACTTTACATTCAAAACGTTCTATTCACATTTTCAAAACATCTAATTCAGAGGTTCAGAATTATGACACTCTGATGTAATAGCCCTGATCTCTTTCCATAGGCTTCCTGAAGAAGTTCTGCAGACAATATCTAATATTGCTAATGGAAAAACTAGAGGCATTTTTTTTAATCCTCTAAAATTAACATTTTGCGTACATCTCAACTCAGTTATTGGAACATCTAGTGTTAGATTACCTACATAAAATCAGCAGGTGCAACAGACATGGGGCCATTTCAGCTCATCCAAAGTTAATGAAAAATGCTGGCTGCTTGGAAAGTTGCAATAAAAGTTAAAGGCATTTATAAAAGGAACATTCAGAATATTGATTGAATAATTGAATGACAAAGACTACAGGCACAAAGGTTTAAGAAATATTTTTTTAGAAACCTATGTTTACAGGAGGATCAATACAATTTTTATGTGAATGCAAATGTGTGAACGCATTGTACATGCATAAGTGTTCACATATGCATCATTTATTATGCATGCGGCATTTGTGTGTTTTGAGACATCAATATTTATATCGTGTGTGTGTGGTTTTTTTCTTGGTCCTCTCCTAAACCAGTGCCCCCTCAATCCATATGAACATACATTATCAGGCTGTGGAGGACACTCTGCAATAAGGCTATAAAACAGCACACGTCTAAACATCATCATGAATAATATGCTGAACCCTCGGCGTGAACAAGAAACTAAAAGTGGAGCTGGATAGGAAAGGATTTTGGGGCTGGAATAGGGGCCTCCTTGTCTCTGAGGTAAGACCGTATGTCTGACCTCTGACCTTGACGGCGAGAAAGCCGACAGACGTTCACGAGGAGCACAGATCACTCTTGTTGTCTGACGCCCAGGAAAAGAATTGATTTTATCACTGTGTGTTGTGTTTTTCTGTAGTTTATCGTGGTTATGTTTTGTGTTGTGTGTCTACCATGCAAACTTTCCTATTAGGAGCAATAACATCTTAAGCTTGACAGCCTTCAGAGTTAGTCAGCTGCTCCAGTTCACCTGGGATTGCAGGAGTGATGAGGTCGTCTGTGGTCAACAAGCGACGCAGCAGCAGAGGAGCATGCTGATGTAGACCATGTACTGTGGAGTGCAGCAAGAGAACAGCAAAGGACTCCAACAGAGGAGTTTCATATACAATAGAAATCTGATCACATTTTACCTGGCACTAGTAAAAGACAGGGTGAAACTCTATAACTAGAAACTGGTGGAATTTCATTGATGGCAAAATTTTTAAAAAGAAGAAACAGGTGAATTATACAGAACATTAATGTGGATGTATGACACACATCAACAGGAATTAGTCTATTGTACATTAACATTTAAAGCATAATGTAGTTGATGTTGCAAAAATGCCATGAAATTACAAATACATATAAATAAAATAGTATTAAAGTGATGAATGTGATTCTACTGAAATTTCATTAAACCAGTTCTAGTTTGATAAAGGCAGGACAACAGATGCAACAAATACAAACCTGCCTGATTCATAGACCTGATGTCTGGCCAGTGTTTGTCATTTTATTTTGCATGATCGGTGTTCACTGGAGACTCATCACACGACTATGTGTAATAAGCAGAAGTTCACTTGTAGTGACTAACGCAACATGCAACTTTAATATTTTGGTTCAGTTCTCATTAGAGCCACAGCAGGCAGCCTTTTCCTGCAAAAAAATCAACAAACAAAACACACACGGAACACTCTGATACACCCATTTTATGCTATTTGCCCAGAGCCACACAAACAGACTATGTTAGCAAGTAGCTGGTGAACATAGTGCAGCATTTAGCAGCTGAAAAGCTGGCAATTTCCCTCAGGAGCTAGTGGATGTTGGACTTAAATTCATGAGGTAGCAGCAAACAAACCTCCAAATGAATGCTAACATTGTTTCAAAACACATTGAAGGGTTACAAGCAAATGTGTCAGTTCCACTCTTTCTATTATCATTTCTATTTTTCCAGTTTCACCCTTTATCATATAATGTGTAATAAGTAACAGAAATAAAACTGGAGCTCTATGGAAATAAATATATGTAATATGTAATTTTGTCAATTGCTGACTAAGGGGAGACACCACTGAAATGTGCCTTTAACATGTGGGTGTGTTAGTGAGTGTTTGTTAAATAATGTTTTACAATAAAAATGTCAGTGGCGGACAAGGTGATAAGTACTAAATATGAATCAAACAAAGAATCATCTCCGTGATAAAAGCTTGTGGTTAAGGGCTGAGGCTCATCTGTAACACTCACACAGTGTTAATGTAGTCCTACTTTCTGTGAAACCCTTTCAACTTTATTCAAATTTGTGTCAAAATAGGTGATTGATGAATTAAATAAATGAACATTACAAGCCAATATTACAAGTATCCGGCAGTAAGAGGAGTTCAGCCACCTTCTACAAACTGAATTCCCTGACTTGAAGCTATTCTCAATAGTGATTGTTGTGTGTTTTGTTTCTTACATTCATGGAGATAATTGTACAACAGAGCGAAGGAACAAGTCAGACAATATTTTCCTAATACGGCTCTCTATCAGCCAGAGGGAGCTGAATCTGTAGCAGAAGAGAGTTTACGTTTTTATCTAAGAACCGCATCTAATGACTCTTGGTATTTGCCCTGCGGCGTCAAAGCAAATGTACGCCTCCCAATTCAATTTCAAGCACACTAAGCACATTTCATTCAATGATAATACACATCAATAATCATTAGGGCGTGGTATAGGGCTAAATTATCATCCAAAATTTGAGGAAAGTTTCTGGTATGCAGGGGAACTGTGAGAAAGGAACAATGAAACTCTAATGTTTATCATTAGATGATTTTTTCTTTTTCCTATTTACAAAAAAAAGGATATTTACACTCTGAACATTTAATGTACCTCTAACACTCAAGTCCAACTTATAGTGCGTAGGATCAGGATGATGATGTCTGGCTCAAAAAAGCTTAAACAGAAGTATTAAACAAAGTGCTAAAAAAAAAGCCAATCAGAAAGGTGAGAAATTGATCTGCGTAATTTGTGCACAAGTTTAATTTAATTTATTAGGGTCCTCATTAGCTTAGGGGTGCAATCACACACCTCATTTAATGCCAGATAGAATCACCTTCCAACATTATTCTCCATAACAGAAAAACTAAAAAAAAAAATACACTGACAAAAACAGCTTGTTCACAAATGTGTCTTATGATATGGCTAAGTATTTCACACGTCACGTACTGTCATCTATAAATCAACTGAACATACCTCCACTAGCTTGCTATGGAAATCATACACTGAGATACACAGGTATTTGCACCAAATTTCATGACAAGTAATTCCATAGCTGTTGAGATATTTCACAAAAAAAACAGAAATGTCAATTCCCAGTTTGCCACTGTGAGAAGAAACCAATAGCAGGGAGGCCAAAGATCAGGGGTTGTGGGGGTGATTATGATAACATTCAAGGAGTTCAGGAAAGACAAATGTAATTTAGGGAAGAAATGTAATTTAGGGGAGAGTGGGACATCGCAATGATTTTCCAAGTTTCCAGAGGTTAACAAAGGGAACATCCTGATGCATGAGCTGAGCTTATAATACCAAGCAGACAGGGGTTCAGTGTGCTTTGCTTGAGGACATGGCTGTTGATGTACACAGTAGCTGATGTGGGGAAAGGCATAAAAGGCAGCGAGGAGAGAAAAAAGCGTACGCACACCGAGCCGAGCATTATCTGACACAGTTAGCCAGTTTCATAATGTGTCAGTTATTTCTCTTTGAGTTCATTTCGCTACAAATGACGTCCTAATTAATTGCAGCCGCGCTGATAATAATAATTTGTCTCTTTCAAGATTGCCATTGTTTGAAATGTCTCTGGACAAACGTTTGATGCCTTATCAAGATCTGAGCTCTAAGGCTGAAAATAATCCACTGTGTGGTGATGAAAGAGCGGCTAAATCTGGGGACTAAAAAAATGGTGAGAAAGTGGCATTAAATGGAATGAGGTCTTTAATTCAAGGATTTTATGCAAAAATCATTATAACTGTGTTGTGAGAAAATAATCATTACATTAAGTTGAACTCGGTCCTTTTAAAATATAATCATCTTATCGTCTTTTGCCCACCTTAAAGGACCTGATCATTAACTCTTTTTTTCAAACATCAAATCTTCCCTTGGCTGTGTATAAAACTACATAAACCTTGTTCTCCTCTCCCCTCTGAATCACATCCGCTCATCTTCTTCTTGTACTCTAATATGCTCTTATCTGAGAATATTATTATCTTAAACTCCTTTACCTTTCTCAATGCTTCAGTTTTCTTTTTTCCTGGAACGTCCCCCTCACACGATCATTCATGGGTCTCAGTGCTCCACAATAATAGAATATATATCGACACCAAGTCCCCGATTATCACAATAATGAAGCATGCTTTACTCAACCACTTTAGATAAGAGTCAGATATATGTCGACCAAAGATTAACACTTCAGCTGTGCACAGACAGACTTGTTTTTGATTGCTTTAAGACCTGATTGTCACTGATAATGGCTTATAAAAATTAGGAGTCTTTCAGAGATCTGTGTGGCACTGAAAGGCATTCTGAGTTTGACCTACCTTCCATGCCCTTTAACACATTTCATTGTATTTCTATCAGCCACAGACAGGTGTGTGACCCTGAATCAACAAACACAACAAGCTGAGCTGGTCTCAAAGGAGCTTCCACAGGATCTGTACCGCACAGTTGGCTTCAGTGACTTTAAAACCCTTGAGCTAAGGTAAACAGAAGCACTGAATTGTCTACAGGATGTGGAGAAATAAAGAGCTCAGACCAAGAGTTAGGCTAAGATTTCAAGTACATCCCATTCTATGAAGCTCCAATGCTTCTGCTGTTTTTAGCTACCTTCAACAGAGACTAGCATTCTCCCCCAGCTCCCAGTCTGTGTGCTAAGCTAAGCTATCCATCTGCTGGTAGAGCATCACATTTAACAAACAGAAATGAGAATGCTATCATCTACCTCTCATCTAACTTTGAGTAAGAAAGCACAGAAGAGTATTCCTTTCACATTGTTCATTTCTGAAAAGATGCTGCTCTTTATCATTAGACATAGTGGCTCTGATATTTTTGCCCTTCTTACTGTCAGTTCACTGTGAATGGACTCACCGCCTACATCCTTTTGATGAAGATTCCACGTTTGCAGATAATTTGACAGGAGAAAAGTCTGATAATTTAGCACTTAAAATCCAGTTTTAGAATATTAAGGTTGAACGATTGTGTGTTTTGCTTCATATAGACAGCAATTTAAAGTCCTCATATACAAAGTCATATGTCAAATCAATAGGCTCTTGCTGATAATAAATCATCATATAATCTTTTGATCTAATCCATTTTTGATATTAACTCTAACTCAAAGGCTTGACGTTTGATTTGGACTAGCCATTAGTGACAACAGTTCTACATCCTGCTGAAAAAATTTGAAATTTGGAAATTACAGTGATACAAATCATATCTTTTTTCTTCCAAGCTGATCAGTGAAATGCTGGACTGATCATTTCACTAACATCATTATTGCTTTTGTTAAAAAAACAACAAATGGCCATGGCTAAACACTGGCTTCATCAGCAGTCACAGCAGTAGATTTATGAATTAAGCATGGCAGGGTTAGCGACCCTCATTTCCATGACTACTGTTCCTACTGGCAGTGGTTGCCCTCACTGGGTGGTGAGGTTGGAAGTGTGTGTGCGTGTATGTGTTTGTGACAGACTCATTCATCTCGCTAACGCCTGTCAGAACCCAGCTGACCTACACCCATACAAAGGTTTTAATGAGCGATTCCATAATGCGGCCAACTTCTGCCAAGGGTATATACCCATATGAATACCCATAATTGATTGGATGACCTCTCAGATCTTTTGTCATGTGACCTGTGGCTCCCGGTGGTAATCATCAGGTTGTATCTGCAGCCAAAAGAGCCTGCAAGATCTAAAGTGAAATAAGGATTCTGTCTTTATTACTACGGCTAAAAATTAAGATATTGAGAATATTGCATATTTGCTTTACTTTACAAAACAGCATTTTACAGCATAGTCCAAATTTTCTTTCTTTATCACACAATATACAGTAATGTAACACTTGTGCTCAGTCAGCCTGTAATAAACTGTGGCTTTATGTGTGACTACATAAAAGCAGAAATCGATGACTGTAAAATCCCAGTCTAAAATCCCAGCAGTAAGTCACATTTCTGCCTTATTTTGTGTTTTGTCAAAAATATTCCCACTTGTCTCACTCTCTCTTTCATTTATTTATATTTTTTTTTACTATGAAGATACTACACTTAAATTTAAATTTGGACTTGTTGAAAAATGGGGCTCCATCTTCTATTGAAAGAAAACAGATAAACCAAAATTAAACCAAAAATAATCAGCCTCATATTCAGGAGTAGTAAGGTATAAATTCAGGATTTATTCTGTCATGTTTCTCAACTCATTTATTCAGGTTCTTCTTTTAGTTTGTCACCCGTCCGCATGTTTGGCCAATGTTAATCCTGACACTTTTACTGTGAGGTGAGAAAGCCATTTGGCAGATCCTGGGAGTTTCTGATTCAAAGTCAGTGTTATGTCCTGGTGGAATTCAACAGGGTGGTTGTCCTCACTACAGTGATAAAATCTCTGAAAGGTGAGGAAATTCAGTTGGCTATTTCAGCACAGTCAAAAAGGTTCTAGGGACTGAGAGACATGCTGCCGCTTTGAGCTTTGGGTTGAAGTCATTTCTGAACGGTAATTTCCTCCTTTCTCTGTGAGCAGGTTACCTATAACCACTCTTTCAGCTTTCTGAAAAATCCTCGGCAGGGGATTGCCAGCTATAAAGTGCGCATTAAACAGATCTATCACAGAGCCAGATCATTGGCTGGGACTGGCACTGGTGTCCAATAATACAGTCTGCTCTCTCCAATTTCAAATGACAGACAGGGAGATGGGGACAATAAACACATTTTACCTCCTCACATACACACTCTCTCTTTTTCTTTGTCTCTCTCAGACCAAGGCTTTCTCTTATTACGGTTTGATCATCAGGTCTATCTCTTTCACATTGAACACTGAAGGTTTTCAATTTAGCCAAGCTATGATTATGTTTCCTATTTCTATTGTCATGTGAAGAAAAAAAATCGTAACTGTTGATGGCCTGTTTTGTTCTTTTATTGTATCACTGCACTCTCTCTAACCTCACCACCGGGACTGATTTGCGTATGAATGTGTTTTTCTGTTTCACCTTTCTAATTTTGCAGCAGGAAAACCTTGGACCCTCTGAAATGGGTCCATGGAACATTCATATGCGTGCTTCTTCAACAAAATAATGGATTTGCACGGGGGGAGAAAGAAAGGCCTCTTCGTTTCAGGTGAAAGGAGGTAGAGGAGGAGGAGACAGACTGCTTTGAGAGCTGTGGGATCATTCCACTGTTTCATGTTGAACGCTATCATGGGCAGGCAGACTGATGTGGGCTAAAACCTGCAATGCATCACAACACCTAACCAAGGTCAAGCACTTTCTCTCTGTCTCTCTTCCGTTCTCCCTGCCTGTCTCCTCCAGTTGTAGGGAGATTTGTTCAGGAAAAAGTGAGATGAAATGTCAAGAGCAGAGTGATTGCCTGGGAAAAGGAGATCCTAATTAACTCTCTCTGGTGGAGATCTCCCTCTACTTCTCTCACACTGCGTGCGCCCATATGAATCTTTCATCTTGCCTTGCCTCCGAGGACACGGCTTCGCTCGCAAAGCCAACCAAAGGACAGATGGATACAACGAATGCAAAGGTCAAAAAATAAACAGTTCAGCTATGAATGACAGGCTTTCTCTCGGGGACAGAGGCAGACAACAAACTAGTGCCTGCAGGACTAAATCCAAAACACAAGCGAGTAGCACAGTAGAAGTGACATCAACTAGTGGCCTGTCATTGAAAATGATAATAACCATTCAGTGGCTTCCATGGCTAAGACCAGGAATGTAATGTGGTTTGTTTGAGGAAAACAAAAAAAAGTTTCTTTGCCAAAGAAGAACAATTGGAATTGACTTAAACTCAAGTAATTTGCTTGTTAAAGCTTCTGAAATACAAGTGTTCACTTGGTTTTCTCCTTTTCATACACTTTGTTAGTGATCAGACAAAAATGGCATGTTTAAGACATTAGTGCTATTGGCTTCATATAATATTTTGGAAACTATGT
The DNA here is from genome assembly GCA_037833715.1 of Toxotes lorentzi. Lineage (NCBI taxonomy): Eukaryota > Metazoa > Chordata > Actinopteri > Toxotidae > Toxotes > Toxotes lorentzi. Next base: position 5,945,666 of record JBBMJY010000001.1, on the reverse strand, counting down.
CTAAATGCTAAAATTATTATAATTAATAATAATAAATAATAATTATTCTGTTTGACATTACTCATGTGTGCTCATACTCACATAATGAAAAGCTTAAACAGTTGGAGAATTAAAGTAAGAGATGTGATTTTAGCTTTATCTTACACAGTTAATAGTGTCTTAAGCTATAGGAGGTGAAAGTCGGAAGGTCAACCATAGTCACAGGCAAATTTGCAGCTGCAGCAAATCAACATGATTTCTGCGTCTTTGTCCAACTCCAAAACAGAAACCCTCAGCAGCTGTCTGGTTAATATAGTTGAATGCCAATGTTTGTGACTACTTTGTAATTTTTATGTTTGAAATAAATAGACAGTAGACCTGTTGGGGTTCAAAAACACCAACACAGTGGTGGGTTGTGTGCTAGCTAAGATAAATGTACTAGGTGTCTGCAGACAGCTAGCTAGCATGTATTTTAGTTGTTGTCTACTGTAGCTCATAGAGAAAGTCATCAGAATGTCTTGTCAAACTCTTTAAGCACATTATATTACTGTTTAAAGCTCATCACTTTGAATAGAGACCTTCAGGTTTCAGAGTTGTGGAGCAGTCTGTGAAGCTAACATTAACATTAGCCAAAGTATTTAAATTGCAGACCTGTCAAGTTGGATATTAAACATTGTCAGACATGACTGGTTTTAATTTTATCGCCTTCAGAAAACAACATTTGCATTCTACTTTATTCCACTCAATAATATATTTAGATATTATCAACATTGAAAAGTGGCATTGTACTTATTAATTGAACTGCTATATAGTCAGACAGTTACGGTAATGTAGAATGATCATCTGGCATCTTGAGCAGGAATAAATTGCTCATTTTTTTCAGTAGCAAATTTTCCAAGTAAACTTTTGTCTGATTTGAAAAGCAACTGCAGTACAGATGTGAGACCTTTCTCAATACAGAGTACTCCAAGTTCAGACTTCTGTACTTGGGAGTTTGAAATTGTCAAGTTCAACTCAGAAGTCCAGACTCCCAAGGACTGGAGGACTAATATTTTCAGAGAAATGGGAAAGAAGAAGAAATGGGATTGATAGTGATAAAAGATACACTTGATATCCATAAATCTATAAAGGTATATTAAAAATGAAACAAAATTTAATATGATCCACACTGCCTGTGTTCATTTTTGTTTGTGTATTTATTTATTCATTTTCGTTCACATGTGGGTGTATATCTGTACATACTCTATATGAAACTCACAGTCCATAGATGTATTTATTATAAGTTCAGCTTCATCTTCTCACACAAACTTGCACCAAAAAATATTATATTTCAACTCTGGGACCAAATTTCATCTTCCAAAAGGAATTTTATCAAATATCAAAACACTACAGACAACAGATCCAGCAGTGAACTGCTAAAGATCTTGCTGAGATAAGATCTCCTGCGACGGCAGTGCACACTGACACTGACGTCATCTCAGGAGCTGGGCAATGAGCTGCTGGTGACCGCCAGTCTCACCCGGCAGCTGGGTCATCACATCTCCAAAAACGCCAGGGCAAATTTCCAAACAGACATTAAACTAACCACAGCCCCCATAACTTTGTTACCTCAAAAATGTTAAAACATAATGAGGTGATATAATAACAATTCTATGACGAAAAGTCATTGCCACTGTTGCCACTGTGCATTCTGGGGCACTTAGCTGCCCCGAGTCATCTCCTGATGCGTCCTCGATAAAACGCGTGGAGTGAGAACATCTCCGGATATTTGATCTGTACTTGGCTGGATGCAGACTTTGAATTGGAACTGTACCTGGACTGTGACTGATGACGTTTCACATGTCTGAAGGAACACAAGTTCACAGAAGAATGCAGATTGAGAAAGGCCTGTTATCAGCTGTTATTTTATAGAAAATCATTCAAATTTAAACTGCAGAGGTGGTTATAGAAAATTGCAAATAGATGCTTCCTCAAATTTTCAGTCTTTGCTTAGACCCTAAACAGAAAACCGCAAATATTGTAATGAAAACATCATTAGGGGAAAAAATTGATGAAACTTTCTTGTCCTAGCAGGGAAGTCCCTCCTAGGATAGTCAGGAGAAACGTTAAATTCCTGTGGAAAATATCAGCTATTGGAAGCACAGTCATTGACCTTCAAATATCAGTGAAATCCTTACATCAGAATTAGCTGCTGGGTGTGTTGTCTTCGATTCGGGAAAACGATGAGAACCAGGAGATTTTGGATGTGTCAGAGGCCCACAGAGGAGGTCTCTCCAGGGACGGATCATAAGCAGCCTCCTGCAGAGAGCAGAGATCAAAGCCAACCAATTATACCAGAACTTACACCTCTCTGACTGTCCTCCATTGCTAGTGGCTGCTGGATCCCAGGTATTTTTATTACCAAGTCTCACACCTCTCACAGTGTATGTGCAAATTCTATATGTGTACATTTACTTGGCAAATAAAGAGATCTGGATCCCATTTAGGTGTACCAGCTAGATTGTCTAATAGTTGAAACAAGCATGTGTCTAAATAATAGCGTGGGTTAAAATCATTGACCTGCATTTATTGTGGGCGTACGCGCTAATCTTTTATTCATCTTCTGCTGTTTAACATTCCATTCATCTTAAGAGTTCATTTAATTTCATCCATTTCGCAACACGCTAGCCACATAAATCTAAACAGCTCTTCACTCATGCCCAACGCAGGCTTTTGACGAAACCAATCATGTATTAAATTGAAGGAGCCCTTCATTGCTCAGTATATTGAAGTGGGCCATATTGATAAAGGTCAAGTGCTTCACTGAAATGTACTGAGGTGCCAAGAAGTTATCCATCAAACAAGACATGGATGTGGCATGCATGGTTAATGAAGGCAGGCCAGCTATCACATGTATCATCTTAGCTTCGTGGGATGATGGATGGGAGCTGCACAGGTTCCTGTAAAACGCATGTCTACTGTTTAATTTAAGTACCCTGTAGATTATTAGTATATATATATATATATATATATATATAGTAGAGAGCTGATTGGAGTAAAAGATTTATATAAAGGATTAAATTCAGTTTCATCATCTTCATAGGATTTGGGAGGGTTTATTATCTTGACTGTACCTGTTTACTTGGATCGGCTAAGTCATTTTTCTGAAAACATGGAGAGATGAGTCATGACGAATGAGTCAGTTTTTCCTTGCGCATGTTGCTTGATGCACATTAATACAAAATAAACAGTAAAAACCCAGTAAATTACTGCCCAGCTTCTGGTTTGAGGTAGCACTTGATTGAATGAGATGCTGTCTGGAAAGCGAAGAGTCTTCCACTGATGTTTATTGAGGAGGATATTGAAATGGGAATAGGTTCTGTATTATTTGATTTTCTGACTGAGCCACGTTTTTCCCTTCATGGTAAAATTGTATTTCCTGCAACTGTGTATACTTTATCGAAATCTTGGCTTTCAATTTGTGTCAATGTCCATTTTAAATCAGGCAAATTCTGTACATTTACAATAACTGAAATGAAATTCCTTGACATCTGTGAGCCAGTTTGGTTATGGATGCCTCACAGAATCAGACAAAAAAATCAGCAGGACCAAATGTACAGACAAGCTGATATACTGTGTATTATATAACAGTATATTTCAATAACTATGTTGTTTGCTGAAAACATCCTTACAATACATTACAGTGTTTTCTTATATTGACTTTCTACACTTTCTAAACTGCTTATCTACAGCTATCTTATTTGAAATTTCCACCTGCAACATACATGTACCTTTTACTTTGATGCCTATCAACATACTGCTTATTAGCATAAGCCCTCAGTTTTCTCTTGTGTTGATAACTAAAGGACAGGGGGTAAAACTTCATACGCAGATTCAGCAGCTGATTTTAAGGTGACTTTGACTTTTGTGTCCATTCACTTGTGTGGAACAGGTCCCACACCTCTGCAGGACTTCAGGAGCTGCTCCTTTCAGCAAAGCAACTTACAAGTAAAAGAGAAAGGGCTAGTCATGGAGACTTTGTTTACCACTGTATATGGTTTTGGATTAGAGACTGAATATACAATGGGGCAAAAAAGTATTTAGTCAGCCACCGATTGGGATTTCGCTTAAAATGATGACAGAGGTCTGTAATTTTCATCATAGGTACACTTCAACTGTGAGAGACAGAATGTGGAAAAAAAATCCAGGAAATCAATAACAAAAGTTCAACTCAATACTTTGTAATATAACCTTTGTTGACAATGACAGAGGTCAAGCGTTTCCTGTAGGTCTTCACCAGGTTTGCACACACTGTAGCTGGTATTTTGGCCCATTCTTCCATGCAGATCTCCTCTAGAGCAGTGATGTTTTGGGGCTGTCGCTGGGCAACACAGGCTTTCAACTCCCTCCACAGATTTTCTATTGGGTTGAGGTCTGGAGACTGGCTAGGCCACTCCAGGACCTTGAAATGCTTCTTATGGAGCCACTCCCTCGTTGCCTGGGCGGTGTGTTTGGGATCATTTTCATGCTGGAAGACCCAGCCACGTCTCATCTTCAATGCTCTCGCTGATGGAAGGAGGTTTTTGCTCAAAATATCACGATACATGGCCCCATTGATTCTTTAGAATGTGCTGGCTTAAGCAGGGGGACATGTCTGGCATTGCAGAATTTGATTCCCTGTTGGTGTAGTGTGATACTGATGGTAACCTTTGTTGCTTTGGTCCCAGCTCTCTGCAGGTCATTCACCAGGTCCCCCCGTGTAGTTCTGGGATTTTTGCTCACCGTTCTCATGATCAGTTTGGGCCCACGGGATGAGATCTTGCGTGGAGCCCCAGACCGAGGGAGATTATCAATGACCTTATATGTTTTCCATTTTCTAATAATTGCTCTAGTGATGGGATGAACAACACTGATGCATCAGCACTGTCCCAGGCACACAAGAGCAAAACCCCGTATTGGTGCGTGTATTGCTTTAAGAAAAATCACATGATCGATACAGGAAGTGTATCGTTTGGATGTGCCGCGCCAAATTGTGTTTATAAGGAACACACTGTATTGACGTATTGTTGTGGTGTTGTTGGATGGAGATGAAACTGTTGTTGTTGTTGCTGTGCCTGTTTGACTTTCGCTTGCCCTCGCCTTGTTTAACTTCTGTATTAATGGATCAATCCAATAAGAGGAAGTTTTCCCCCGTCTGGAATCATTTTGATCTTGTGACGCCAAATAAGGTAAATCTTTTTCTCCTTCGGGCATTGTTTACTGATAGTTTTTTAATGAAATATGTTTATTCTGTTCTCTAAGAAAGAGTTTTTTCCAAAGCAGGAGAACTTGTGTCTAAGAAGAGAAATCGCCTTGGACCGACGACACTACAAAAAATTTTGTTCCTCAATAAAAATGTATGAATGAATCCATTTCTAGTCTGTTAGTTTGTATGATTGA
>JBBMJY010000001.1:5909411-5928718 GCA_037833715.1 Toxotes lorentzi | reverse complement strand
TGTGGCTGTGACTGTACAAAAACAAATTGCACTTGGAAACTTAAGAGTGATTGTTAATGCAATATATCACAAATGCACGGGGTGTCCGAAAACTTTTTTCCACCACTGTATGTGTGTGTGTGTGTGTGTGTGTGTGTGTTTGTGTACTATTATGCCATCACCATTATCATCACCATCACCAGTCTTTAAGTAAACCTTTGGTTTTCAGAGACCCAGGATTATATTACACTAACCTGGTTCCAGACCTCCAGATCATTGACCAAACTTTATCTCCAGTTTCTGTCAGTCTTTGAAACTGAAGGAATAATGAGGCGTTAAAATGGAAATTCAGTCAGATTATCGAGCTTATGTTTCATCCCCTCACATTCATTCATATTATTCAGCTAAGCCCTGATGTCCCTGCTATTCCTCCAAATATTTTTATTATTTTTTTTATTTTTAGCCACGCTGTCAATTTGGCTCGAGGGACGTCAATTTCCATCTGGTCACTTCGTCCACCACTTAGTTCCAGAGTGAAACATATCAACAACTATTTGATGCATTCCCATGGAATTTGGAACAGACATATTTGATCCTTACAAAATGAATTGTAATGACTTTGGTGTTTTCCTGTAGTGCCATCATCAGGTTGAAGTCTTAGTTTGTCCAGTGTTTTGGTTTATTAACAAATACCTTCAAAACTAATGGCATTCCCATCAGCCTCAGCTGTGTTGTTTTCAGTGCCAATAAACAAATGCTTGCATGCTAACATGCTAAACTACACTAAACACTAAAATGGTTACAATTAAAAAAACTAAACTAAACTAAACTAAACATTATTTCTGCTTAACTCAATATGTTAGCATTTTCTGTGTTTACATGTTAGCATGCTAACTTTTGCATTTGGCTCAGAGGACCAGTACCTTGTGGCGTTGCTCTCTAATGAATGAACTTGATAAATTCCTGTGGGAGCAGTCAAGCTAATATGAATTAGGAGAGACACAGTCATTGTAGGGTTAAAAGTCCCAGCCAGCTTCCATGCTTCCCACATCCCTGCAGCAATGCTCTGATGACCCTTTGATTGACAGGCCAGCGGATGAGGGGCAGTACCTGGGAGGTTCAGAAGCCAGGGACTGGATATGAGCTGCCTGTGTGCATTCTAATAAGACACTGCCTTCCAGAGGAATTAGACTCACAGCAGTCCAAGGTTAATCTAGATGTCAACACCTGCTGTGTGTGCAGCGGATTGCTGTGGGGTGACATCCCCCATCTTCCTATCCGCTGTGGAAACTTAATGCGGCAGCTGATTCCTCGCTCCCTCTAGGAGGAAGTGTAGAGGTTGGTATTTCAGCGCTGCCATGCATGACTGCTCCTCTTGGCACTTTGGCTGCTGACCTGCTTGCTTGCTTGCTTGATTGCTTCCTATTTACTATGGCCACACTGCCAACGTCTTCTACGACATTCCCATAAGCACTTGAGAAGTTCATCTTTTAGGATGGTGTAAATTAATTTGGGGAAAAGACAACAACATCATCACTGTTCTTTCATTTTTCACCTAAAAACATAAAACAAGTAAACACACAGGAAATTAGGAGCATGGCAAGTTAATGTTGTTTACTTCACATACAGTTTGTAAGAATACATCCACACACTGCAGTGAGAAAATTACGTTGTTGAAACACAGTGAACCTATAACAGACATGAAGACAGAGTTTAAAAATTCATTAATATTTTAATTTCACGTTATATATGCATTTCAAGGGTTATATATCAAAACAAAATAGATTGAGCTCTGTGCTGTTCTCCAGTAATGTTATAATACTTAAGATTTCTGTTCTGGTTAATTTGAAATTATTTGAAATAACGCGTGTTTTCTTTTCCGTAATTGTTTGGCCGTGATGAAAATCAGTTGTCGTCTTTAAAAAAAGTAAAATATGCTGTAGCCATATCAATACAGATGCAATTGTGCTGATTTTAAAAAATTGTATTTGAAAAACTTAAGGATTATAACTTTAATAAAATAACTAATTTTATTAAATATTTATTTAATAAAATAAATACAGTCAGGCGGATTCCCGGCATAACCACAGCACGTCTGTGTGGTCATTATTTGATGAATCTCCATATGGATATCTTCAAAAATAACCAATATCTAACATTATATTACCTACCTTCTTACAGTACATTCAAAGTAAAAGACAAACTGGGACAAACTGTTTTTTTGTTGTTTTTTTAACCAGAGTCCATGAAATTATGTGTAAATTACAGCTAGATTTTAGGAAACTGTGTCTTAATTGCTGCCTTCTTCCTCGCACGGCGTAACTTTTAAAGAGCTTTAAAATACTCTGAAATGACACATAAATTATCATCCTTCTTTGCTGCTTTTTAAAGCTAGTTTGGTATTCCAGTAAGCATCAACACTTGTCCTCTGGACTACTTCCCTTTCTTTGTATAATACAGTAACAGTTAATATGCAGCCTGAAAAAGTAGCAGATGCACTTTTAATACTGTACACACAGTTTGTCTGAAGAACAGGGGCTCGTCAAGAGATGCGAAACTATCCAAAGCATCATCACTGAGTATCAGCCACTTGACCCTGAACAATTACCTTGACCAAACGCCATATTTAGGAGGCACCTGCAGTCACGAAATCTCATTTCTGTGGTAATTGTCACCCATTTCCCAACAGTGGAGTCACTTAACCCCCAGAAACCCTCTGAACCCCCCCCCCCCCCTCCTCCTCCTGTCACACGCTCTCGTCTAATCCTCCAGGCACACCACCTCTTTTGCATTTTGTCAAAATTCATTTATTTTCTCAGCAGATCAACCTAATTAGAAGGAAGGCTTTTGGTGAAAATACGTCTTTATTGCTGTCATCATCAATATCACACTCCTTATCTGGGTCACTGCGCACTGATTGGCTGCATGGCAAATGGAGTGGAAATTTTCCATTTTGTTCAGAGCCTTTCATGTTTCAAATGCACGCCCACTGGGGAAACGATGTGCATATTGGAGGGGGTAAACAGTTAACAGGTCTCCTTTTCCCACAAACACCTTGTTGAGGAGCAAAAAAAAAAAGAGATGCAGAAATAGAAAATAGGCAAGATAAAGGTTAGCCCGTCTTCTGGGGACTGAAGCCTCTATTCAATCACACTTGATGAGAAAGCCTTGGGGATTAGTCAAAGGGATTCTCCCTGGGTGGTGAGAAAGCAGCTCTGGGTTCAGGTACTCAACAAAAACAATGTTTACAGTGCAACTGCACCGGAGACTGCTTTGAGGCAGAACAGAAGATTATGATTTCTCAACTTATCTTAAAGAAGCAACCATTTTTGATCAAATAGCGGTGGGCAATTTTGCATTCAAGGTCAGTACATTTGCTTGCGTGTGTGTGTGTGGGTAAGAAAACAGCAAGGTATTGGATTATATGATGAGCTTCAGTGTAGCTTCTCTTTTTGTTTGTACTACCTCTTCCTCACAAATGAGCTCGCCTCCTCATCTTTGCACCAAAGCACAGATGCTGAGAATCCTCAGCCTTCCTGTCCTTGTGTTTTCTATAGAGCCGCCACATTTATCGATGAAGTTCAATACCTGCTTATCCAAGGCAAACTGACACAGCTGAATACAGTTCAAGATTATTTTGACGAAAGGCGACAGACCATCTCCGGCGTGGAGAGTGAATCACTTCCTTGTAGTCATTTTGTGTTTTTAAAAGACACAGATGAGAGTGAGTCAGACACTTGTAGGTGAATGCACTTTTAAAAGCAATTTAAAAATTATGCCTTTTCTGTATATGTTTGGGTTGTCACTCACATGGCTTGGCTGTGTTGCAGCACTTGATGCTGAGAAGCAATACTGGAACGCCAAAAAGCAATCTGGCCCGAAAAACACAATATACAGTATTCAATACATTAAATACATTCTCAGCAGGAGCGTTCACGTCACAAGCATGAGGGAGGCTGTTCGCTGTAGCAGCCAGCCGGTATGTATGAGAAGGAAATACCAATCAGCAAAGTTCAGCCAGTAAATACTGTTTTTCAAATGAAGAACCAGCAGTAGATGTAGATTTTTTTTTTATCTGTCTAATGTCACAGAAGGACACATGGAGCTGGAGTTTGTGGTGTTCTCACTCTCTGACACTGTGGGCCTCCTCTCACACAAAATCAAGCATGATTTTTCATGCAGTCTGCAGCAATCAGACACTGATGGTTTTTAAGGACCTCATCTGCCTCCATTAACTGTGTGTCACAGCAGCTGCTTCAGCTGCACTGACCTTGTTGATGAGACCATAATTAGTGACACACGCATGTTAAGTTGTGGATGATGTTGGCTGTGACCCTGCATTTAGCTGCTGCCAAATTGAGTTGCTCTATTAAAAAAAACTTTTACTGGACTCACTCCCAGGTCTTTTCTTATGCACCTACTGCCAACTAAACAAATACCAGGGCTACATGAGAATTACAGCGCATGTAAGTCAGAGTAGGTGAGATGTTCTCAGTCTGATCAGTTGGTCTGGACATGCCCAGCAGTTAATGTTAGCTGCTGATTGATGTTTTCTAAAGAAACAGACTGTTGCTGTCAATGACAGCTCAGCTCAAATGATCTATTTATATATAATATTTTGTACATTCTGTCTACCCTGTGTACATTTGTCAAGCTGATATCACAGGCTACACTCACAGAAGTTGAAACTAGACACGTTCAAGACTAAATGATGAGCGAGCACACACACACACTTGTTTTGTTATATTCATGAGGACCCATCAATGAGATAATTCCCTAGTCCCTTACCCTAAACCATCACAACTGAATACCTAACCTGAAACCTAAAACCAAGCTTTAACCCTCAAACAGATGTTTAAATCTGTGGGCTCCATCATTTTGGTCTCCAGAAAACTGTAAGACCCCTGTAAGTATACTATATATACACGAATGTGGCAAAACAAGCCTACACACACATGCACACACACTCAGAGAAACCTAAATGCACAAAACACTGTAATTGTAAATCAATAAACAATTACAGCACCACCATCATAACACACTGCTCACTGACCTCAGATCCCTCGGCGCTAACTGTGTCTCCATTTTCCCGTTGTTTGTAAGAGGGTTGCTAAAACAATAAAGGGATGGCTGTCGTCTCATATGTGGTCAGTCGGCAATGAAGCCCCAAGGTACCTATCAACTACAGAGCTAAAAATGTTTCTTTCTGTGCATTGACAGTCTGTGGAGTTGTTTACATTTCATGTTTACTGCAGAACAAACAGTGTGTTCACGCCTCTGCACAAATGACAAAAAGGTAGAATATGCGTGTTTCCCACCTCTGAGCAAGGAACGTCATCTGCAGTTGTTCCATTGCTTAGTTACTCAGTTTAGAAAAGAGCTAATGACAACTTGGCTATTGGTGCTTTCCATAATAATGTTAGTCTATCAGAAAAGGCAGTGTAATCATCTGTATTGTAATACGTGATACTTTGTGATGATGTTTACTATAAACCTGAATACTGTTTTTCAGCCCAGGATTTTGAAAAGTGTGATGGACATGTCCTTTCATCCCCAGTGGAAATGAAGCTCTTGCTAATTCTGCTCTTTGCCTAGCAAGTGTTGAGACAGAGGGTCAGATTATTGCTGGTGTGATAAGTTGCAAAGTCCTGCTTTAAAGACGAGTGTAATGCTGTGTCTCAATCATCTGGACCACTGGCTCTTTTCTCATTTCTTTGCTTTCTTTGCTCAGAGGGTGATGTAAACAGGACGTATAACGTTGCCATGGAGTCAGTGAGTTAGAGTAGTTGTGGGCTACATCTGTTAAAGTTATAGATTTTTAAAAATTATTTCTTACCTGATTTATGGATGTTTATCTGTGATCAATGTCAGAGATTGCAAAAAGTGAGTGGGGCTGATTTTGCGTGTGTATGACCTACATTTTCAGAAATGGCCAGCTACAACAAACAAACAGCAAAAGAACAAAAAACAAACCAAAACAACAAACAAACATCTAAAGAACAAAAACAAACAAACAACAACAAACAAACAAAAAACTCACATTTAAAAAAAAACTCACTGATCAGGCCACTGAAACAAAGGATGGTCTTTCAAACTATGGCATTATATTAGAAAAGTTGTCCTGCTGAAGTAAAAAAAAAAAGCAACAAAAAAACAAAACATTAAATTCACACAAAGTTCACAGCCACTGATCTGTAGCCAGTCCTGACCTGTGCCATAAAAGAAAAGACATGTTTCTATCACTTCTATCACTTCAGGAGTCAGTGGATAGAAGAAAAGCAGGTAGCACAGATGCACACTGAACACATGCTGTTCAGCTTTCTGAGAGATTTCGATGAAGACAAGATTTAGTCAAATTCACACATCTTTATAAGACAGGACAAAATGGAAAAGGAGATCGTCTGATTGTTTGAAGACATTTTCTTAAGAGAGTCACATTAATACAAAGATCTATCATGGAATACCAGTATTTTATATACTGCAGTTGTTATACCACATTTTTATATTCTGTAACATGTGTACATGGTAATATGCCAACTTTGCTTCAAAAAGTGTTCAGTTAGTTCATCCAAGAAAAGAAAAAAAAGGAAACTTTTTTTTAAACAATATTCAACTCACCATGAAAGGATTACAATACCCTGCAAATGCTCACAGTCTGTGTCATAATGTCTTTAAGCGTTTATCTTTACCACAAGAGAATACACAAAAACTGAATGCTTTGGGTAACTCGTTGGATTTGTTCCTGCCTTTCATATAAAACACTTGAAATAACTGAATGCTTATTAATGATTTACATAGTCCCAAGGGGAACAGAGACAACACTGTGATACTGTGAGAATTCATGTCAAGATAATAAGGAAGAGATGTGAAGAGTTCCACTCCAAAACGTTATAGATCCAGATACAACATAAAATAAAATCGTTGCCTGAGGTTTTTCATTCACATCGGAGAAATCTACAGGATCCCCTCTGTAAAAATGAACTAATTTTTATAACTGAGCACTTAATTATGAATGATTCTTTAAAAGTATTATCATTTGGTTTGAGTTTCTCTCTTTTTTTTTGCTGTTAAGCTTTTTGGGGGTCATGCTTTTCTGTCACATTTTGGAACAAAACTCTTCATGTTTTCCAGTTCAGTAAATACTGTAATTATCAATACCACACAGTTAGCTGATCAATGTCAGTGATTATAATGTTTGATGTACCGTCCACAAAATAACACAAATATCTACCTGCTCCAGTGGCTCCTCTCTGGTTGTAACAGGAGAGTTTTTTTATCATAGCAACAGATGGGTATAAAAACTCGTCATCGCTACACATGCAAAGGCCACGAGTGCGAGGAAGAGAAAAGCGACTGTGAGTCATGTACAGCCGATGAAAAAGAAATCAGAAAATTAAAAAGAAATGTTTTCATTTTGTTGTTCCAAATGAAATGTGAGGGAGGAAGCCACTGTGTTTCTTTTCATGGCCTGTGAAGTGGCAGGATGCTGATGGTATCCACCCAGAATACTTTAAAATAATAGATCAACATTATGGAAAATACAGTTATTAGCTTTCTTGCCAAGAGTTAGATGAGGACAATGATACCGCTCTCATGCCTGTAGGGTTAATATGAAGCTTCAGCAGCCACTTAGCTTAGCTTAGGACACAGACTAGAAAAAAGGGGAATCTAAGCTAGCACGGCTGTGTCCAAATTTACAAGGTCAACCTGCCAGCAGCTCTAATACTCAGTAAGTAAGAGCCGAGGCTAGCTAACCCGTCATGTCTGGACAAGCCTCTATTCTGTTAGCTTCTGTAACTCAGTCCAGTCTCTCACTGAACTTTTCTTTCATCAGTCTTCCTGAAAAAAATCAAGCATGTTCCTGTGGTTTACCTTCCATGTTACATGAAACATAACCACCTGCCACAGCTTGAGCTATCTCTGTGATTTTAATTAAATTGTTAAATAATGATTACTTTGTGAATTTACCACCACATTGTCATCTTAACTTAGTTTCATCCATATCAGTAACAGACATCAGTGACCTCCTCTAAAGTCATTTTACAACTTTTTAGCATTAATCTTTTAGCTAGTCTGAACTAGCTGGAGCTGGTCAACTCACCCATGGACTCAGCTAATACATATTCAGTAAACAATGAAATTAGAAGGCAGATAGACTTTATCTATACATCTGGCCCTGCGATTGACTGGCGACCACTCCAGGGTGTACCCCGCCTCTCGCCCGTATTCGGCTGGGATAGGCTCCAGCTCCCCCATGACCCTGACAGATCAAACGGTATAGAAGATGGATGGATGGATGGATGGACGGATCTGTACATCTGCAGTGAAAGACACATCATATCGCTGAATAAAACTCAAAGACTGGGCTTTTTGGTATTTTCCTTATCATAAATGTCAGCGTGAATCTGAACATGAAGATGTTTCCCTCTTTGTGGATCAGAGCCCACAAGTTGTGACTTCACTTCAGCTCTGTAAACCATGTTAATGTTAGAGCTGATTCAGAGGTGTTGGTGGATTCTGTTCCCTTTGGACACAGCTAGGCTAGCTGTTTTTATGCTAGTCTTTATGCTAAGCTAAGCTTCCTGCCTCCTGGTTGTAGCTTCATATTGAGCTGACAGATTGTGATTGTGAGAGTGATATCTAACTCTAGGCAAGAGAGTTAAAAAAATGCATCTCCCCAAAATGTCGAACCATTCCTTTGTGTTAGAGGTTTTCTTAGCCTGTGTATGTCAGACACACACCTGTGCCTAACAAATGATTTATTCTCTCAGTTACAAAAATGTTTTCTTTAGAGTGGAAAAGCAATTTTACACCAAAAAGCCTGAAAATGACAGAACAGTTTCTCAAAGCGTGTGTATGTGTTCGAGGGGTGTGGTGTAAGATATTACTTATCAATGCATTTTTCTCACCATAAAAAGCAAATGAACTGGAAAGTGAATATGAGGTTTCATCACCTCTTTGGAAAGTGTCATGTTGAACCATGGCTCCGAGTCGTCCCCCGTTCTCCAAAGTCCGTGATTCAGTGTCAGTGGGCTTTTATAACTCTATTCACTGTCATTCACCTTCAACACATAGGACAACATACCAGCACTGACACAAGTAATTCCCAAGAGAAATCTCCTCTAGATTAGGATGAAAACAAATACCATAGCTTTAAACTTTAGCCACCCAGATCACAGTCAGAAAAGGAACCAAAATAACGTCCGAAAAAATAAGTTAACATAATTTTGACACATAGAATTTTACAATATGTACATTATTTTTTTTTTAAATTAAAATAGATTTGTCAGTTGTCTGATTGGGTAGGTCCTCTACAGAGCACTCCTCCTTTTTCAACCATCCATTCCACAGAAGAAGAGTTCCCATGAAAAGCTCGGTGCCGGCCAATCAGAGTGCAAGTAAGGCTTCCATCGTCAAGTCCCTGCCAATAGTTTGTCGGTGATGTCTTCGGACAGGGCCGAGCCCTTAGGAACACACATGGCAGACCCTCCAACACCTTGACAAAAAGAAATAAATATAAAATATATGTAATATTTCTATATATATTCATAAAACCAAACCCAGGATAGATTCTAACTCTGATGTGTTCTCTCTGTAATATAATAAAACTGTGGCCATTTTCCAGTCCAGATTACTTCCCTTTTTGTCTCCGTTTTTGTGTATTTTTGCAGTTTATCAAGGGAAAAAAGTCTTCTTCAAACCTGTACATCTTATACGCAAGTAAACAAAATGTAAAAGTGCGTGTTTTTTGAATACGTTTTATCCACTATATCCAAAAGTGTTGCAGGCACTTAAGTCCTTCCCAAACATTGTAGATGTTTTTTTCGACAGTGGAGCAGGTTGGTTTGGTTATTCCTGGATTCGTGTGGGTCGGTCTGTCTGTATGTCTCTGTCGATCTGTCTGTCTGGCGAGGAACGGGCCATCCAGGGCTGCTGCTAGCCCAGGATGTCCAGGTAGACCGGCGTGGCTTTTCCCATGGCAAACAGGACCTTCTGAATGTCCTTAATGTTCAGTCGCTGCTGCGGTTCCCTTTGCCAGCAGCCCAGCATGATGTCATACACCTCCTTAGGACAAATCCGAGGCCTCTCCAGAACTCTACCCTGGGTTATGCACTCAATAACCTGCAGAGGAGAGAGGGCAGTGGAGTGAGACAGGCGATTTTCACTGACTGATTGCTTTGGTTTGCTCATAATGAGAAACCGGTGACACTGAGCAGACTGTCCTTTGAGCTTAGAACTAATGAAACTGAGATGAAAGAAATAAACAGATGCATTCAGTCTTAAATTTGTGCAATATTAAGGGGGAAACAAGATTTTTTTTTTTTTTTGTCGCACAGCACAAAATAACAATAACACCGAATATCTGTGTGGGTGGAGGTTTGAGATGTTGCTAACAGGGTGATTGATAAGTTCTTTACTGGACCTGTGTGCTAATTAGCCAGATGACTCACTGTTGTCGTTGCAGTTTAACTTTATTATTTGTGTCAATTCCAGGCCACTGTAGTCAAAGAGAATGGATATGGGTCTATTTGTGTGTAATGACTACATAGAAAAATGTTGTTTTGAGTTTTTTTGTTTGCCACCACATAATACTTCTTTACACTTCACACTTAGATACTGACAGCAGCTCAAATATGTTGTTCTTTTCAAAGCTTTTCATTTTTTTAAGGTGTAGTATAAGCACAGCTGAAAAGAAAAAACATATTATGGTGCCATGCAATTTCATGCTTTTATAAGCTAGCAGCACAACACCACGGTGTCAGAACAAAGCACTTCATAATCTTCTGCTATCTGAAGCCTAATTTTCTGGAAAGAATGTACGACAAACCTAATCTGTGTTTAAATAAATATGATTTTACTGTGGTTTATACTCAACAGTGTCAACAAAACTGAAACAATACAAAATATTAAAACAATCCTGTGGGAAAACCCTGTTCTGTTGTTCCACCTGTTACATCTGTTTACCAAGGTAAAGTCTACTCTTTTTGTTCTCTTGTTATATTCAGTTTGTCATTACTTTTCACCAAAAGATACCAGGCCTGGCAGAAAGGCTGCCTTGGAGACTGAAATGATGGAAGATCAACTCCTGTAAAGACATTTGGAGCCTCTCTGCATAGATTCCCAGATCACAAACATTACAATCAACCAACAGCAAAGGCTGCAGTGCACCTGGCAACAGCTCCCGATCAAACAGAAGTGAGAAAATATTTTTGTGACCCTGGGAATGAAGGGATGAATCCAGCTTTTTAATGCAGCCGCTGTTTTGTAAACTGCTGAAATATTTAGATAATTTCACAACCTGGTAAGTGACAGGGTCGTGGTTATAGATTATTGTGGCAATTCATTTTCCTGCATTTCCTATTACAGACTTCCCAAACCACAGTATTACAATTACATCCTCTGATATTACCTACCATTTCCAGTCATCAAATTAAAACACGGCAATAGAGGTTTAGGGTTGAGATTAACACAAAGAATATTTCCAATGATTACACTGGCAACACATTCAGCATGTAATATTGTTTAGAATATTCCATACAACCTGATCTATCCCTTTTTGTCTCTTGAGCTTTGTTGTTTTGTTGACAGTGGCTTTTCTCCCTTACAACTTCCTCACAACTTATTAAATCCCAATAATTACAGAGATATTAAAGTGGTGACTCTTCCCTTTGACACAAACTGAGCTTGTAGATTTGATGAAGGTGACAAAATACAGAAATGACAATAAATTACACCAAACAGGGAAATATATAAATATAAATTATATGCTATGTAGGCTATGAATGAACAAATATGTGTTTTTTTTTTTCCAAAAGTCATTCACAGTAGTTCTGTAGTCCTACAGAGTAGTGCTACTTATATCTTGGTTCAGTTAGACACACACTGAAAGGTCCTAACAGTGTGAGCACCAGTCACAGATACAGAGGAAAAAGCCTTTGTATTTACAGTGTGTGAGACTGTAAACAGAAATAAACCATTATTTTCCGTAGCAGACTGATGACTGAAACATGTCATCAGTTCTGCTTTTTGAGCTGTTAAAGAGGGTCTGGGGTCTCCAGTACCACACACAGAATATTAGAGTTAAGTGACTAATTTAGGTCTTTATTTGAAGCTGTGTGACTTCTGCTGACTGTGATCATGGAAACACCATCAGCAGTTCATAAACCAATATGGGAATGTGATATGTGATCACTGCTGGATAAAATTTGAGACATTTTCACAGGTGCAAATGTGAATCTAAGCTACTTACTGTGTAAATGTTTCTTTTTGGCTCTGGCCATTAAGGATGATTTTAAGCCCAGAATTGCTGGTGCTCGAGGGTACAGAATCAAGAGCTCCAGTGTGTCATGTGTATCCTTTGAAGAAACAATGTCTGCAAATATCATTACTTTTCCTAACAGATGGGGGAAAGTGAAATCAAGGTTGTGATTCGTCACCCTAGCTCTATGATTGCAGCTGGTGCCCAGGATCAGTACAATGCTCGACTCCAGTCCCTGCACTTAACAAACCACTTGGACCGACAGATAAGCAGCGGGATGCTCAGCTGCTGGCGGATGTCACAGACTGGGATCTGCTGCGACTAAGTAGCCCAGGCAGGAGGGGCAGCGTTAAACAGAAGGAGATGCAAATTTTTTGATCACAAGTACAGTAGTATTCAATAGAAATGTCCATATACAGTATAGTTTTCACTCCCTGTTTTCTCTGAATAGATCGAAGGTTGTTTCATATCAACTTATTCCACCAGTTTTACAGTGTCTCGTATATATTGTGTATCAGCTTGTTCCAAGTCTTCAAGAGACACTAAGTGAAATATACAACCCTCCTCTCTATATTTTTCTGGCTGTGACGTTATGTTCTCCATTTGACATACATTTCCCCATAATTCACACATATCTTATATCTCTGGCACCTCCATTAAAATTTAGTAAAGCTTTGTTGGTTTTAACAGTGTTTTAACAGCAATTTGCTTGCAAAAGTCAACTGTGCGGCTCCATAGAGGAGAGTGGTGAAGTCTATAGAGCCCGCTGGAGAACGTGGCCTAAGTTCCTACATTGCCCAGGTAATAATTCATCATCGTCACCGATGGCCATTTATAATTGTTGGAGTAATGCATCACTGTGTAATGTGTTGGACAAATGTGAATAACTGAATAATAAGTACAATATTCCAATCTCACACCACCTGAAGTCAAAATTACATTGGATTACATTTCCCTTTTTTAGCTATGACAAAATACAGTACTCATCTCATTACATTGTCATAAGGTTTTGGCAATGTAGTTTAATCAGCTGAGTGTTTCATTTGGAGCGCCTCAAAAATCCTTATGCTCAAGATACACAGAAATGTGGAAATCCCAATTTGTGTCAAGCCCAAGAACATATTGATCTTTCAATTGAAATACTTATAAGTGCTGTGCATGCCACATGCCAGGTTATTCTTTTAGGTCAATTTAATTTTCTCAATATGCTTGCTTTACAAGAGTAATCCTAATTGAATTTTATTGATTCAAAGCAGAGCCTCCAATGAAAAAACAAACCAATCATGGGTATTATGTAATGCAGCATCTTGTCGGGTGGCAAAGCGGCATCAATTTATCACCTCATTGGGCCAGCGTGAGTCTCAGAGAGAGAAAAGAAACAACACCAGGCAGTAGATTAAGATCCAAAATGGCAATGTTCATTTAAACCTACTTTCAGAAAGCTCATGCTTTCACTTTAACTGAAGCAAAGTGGAGTATTTCCTCACCCTAGATGCATAGTGAGGGAGGGCCAATCCATTCAGTTCTGTCCTTCTTCTTTCCTCTTTAATAACACAAGGTCAATTAAAAGGGCTTTTTTTATGTGTTTGCAATAAACACCTTTACTTGGCATTTCCAGCTGGATAAGCAGATTTCAATATTTACCACTGGATAACCTACAATTTTCAATGTATGCATGAAGCCTGCAGCACAGGCTTTGCCAACATATATGTTCTGTATATTGTGGAGCTGTATCTACACGCTTAAGGCTCTTTGTACCTCGTTGTTACCCAGTTGAAACCAAGGCTGCTTCCCGTAGGTAAAGATCTCCCACAGGATGACTCCAAAGCTCCAGACGTCGCTTTCCGTGGAGAATTTCCTGTACATGATGCTCTCTGGGGGCATCCAGCGAATAGGTAGCATGGTGTGTCCTCCAACCTGAGGAGAAGATTAGAGAAGCTATGTTTACTGCGAATGGAAATGTTGTAGCTAAAACACAGATTAGAAAATTCAGTCATCAACACAACTCCCCGGTGTCTGGGGATTAACTGTCCGTGTATGTAACCGATACAATGGGCTTAACATCTCATGAATGTATGCTGTGCTGCTGGATGTTGACACTGGTGCGATACAGGAAAATGCTGACTTATCTGCCACCTGCTCTGTATGTATTGAATCACGGGATGTGAAATTCTTGAGGTTATGGTATTAAACCGCGCCTTTGTTCTTGATGAAAAATAGCAATCTGCAGTCCCTTCACTGCAAAAGTACTGGCACTAAGCAGAGGATCACAGCTCTCAAAGCTCGGAACTGAATGTATTCTAATCAGTTTTAACACAAGACAGTTTCAATCAAGGTGTCAAGAAAACTGCTGAATGTACTGTGCACTCAGGAGATGCTAAATCTCAACATGCAAACTCCCTGATTTCAGAATAAGGTTTGCATGAAGCAAAGTAAGAGCTGAGGCACAGGAAATATCAGCTGTAAGCTCTGTAATGTCTGCAAACCAGCAGAACATGAAATGAAGTCTCCCTTACTGTAAATCCTCCGAGGCTGAATATTAATCAATTAAACAACCATCCATTAATCATTCTTGCTCTTGGCTTCCATTAGCAGGCATTGTTTTAAAATCTATTTCCCATTCATGTCAGCGGCTGTGCTTTAATCACTGCAGTGATGATGTGGACAAGACTGATGTGGGAATGAGCAGCAAAGTATTGCAAGTTTCAGCTCAGAATCCTCGGACAGTATTAATTACAGTGATTATTGTGAAGCTCAGGAGTCAAAGCACACTACTGACAGATCATGTTATGAACATACTTCTGTGATTTGCCATATAGAACCCGATACATAGCAGGTTGATGCAAGTGTTTGGCACTAATTGTCACTAGTGCATAATTTGCAAATATTGTTCTAGTGCAGGTACAAATCCAACTGATCATGCAAACAAACAAACAAATAAACAAAACATATATTTTTTAAATTCCAAAAGTGAACATGTTATCTCTTTACACTGAAGATACCATCCAATACTTACTCATATTGTATGGGATTTTATGTCTCATCACTTCCTGCTGTCACTTAGTTTTTGTTATCTTGCTTAGTTTTTGGCCTTTGCTGTTGTTATCTTGACATTTTTGCCAAGATAACAATAAGATGGATTTTTATGCCCCTTTGAGGTTTTTATCTCTAAGTCAGTGGAAGTACTCCTGCAGCATATCAGACACACGTCTATCATCCATCCATCCATCCATCCATCCATCCATCCATCCATCCATCCATCCATCCATCCATCCAAGCTCATTTCTTTGCATAAAGACAAAACCAAATCAAAAGCACAGTCACACATACCATAAGCACTGGAATCATCATTAGGACAGCCTCTCAGCTTGTAGCTGCATTCACCCTCACATGGTTCCTCCACTCTGTACGTCAGATTTGCAACACAATCAGATTCATTGCATTCATTCAGTCATAATAAGCTCTTCTCCCAGCTCAATTTACCAGCTCCAACATCTGTGTGCCTTCAGCTGTGAGCGCTGTGTGGCTTTTAAATATGGAAAAAAAGAAGAAGAACAACAAAAAAAAAACAACTCAGGTCTTACTAATTACCTCCTAGTTCCGTAGTGCAGTCATTTCCTTTGAAAGTCAAACACAAAAACACAATCTCCTCATGTCGGCTAGACGCAGCAGGTGAATCTTCTGGATGTTGTAGAGAAACATGAGATTTGTCAATCTGCCAAAAGGCTGCTCCATCCTGGGCATTTGTTCAGAACGTCCTCTAGTTTGTACACTTCATCAAATTTAGTAGTTGAGCATGAGGCCTCTGTTTGGCTTTACATGTCCTTCATCTGTAACCTTCTCTGAAACCCTGGATTGGGTTACACCAGCTATTCGTAAATCCGTTACCAAATTTATGTTAGTCCTTCCTAAATTCTTAGTAACTATTAGCTAGTTTCAAACTAGTCATTTATGAAGTCAAGTTGCACCATTAAAACGTAAAAGTCAGGTTCAGTTGTTTCCCCTTGTATCCAGTCTGTGGTAAGCTAGGCTAACTGATTACTAGCTGTCGCCTGTTTATTTATCATACAGACAAGAGAGCTGTAAACTGTTCCATTTTTCCATCCAACTCTCTGGAAAAACACTCAACCTATTCCTGAGTAAATACGTTTCCAGGAACAGGAAGTCACTGTAGCATCATGAGCTGCAGCATAACTTCCAAAAATAACAGATTACATTAACATTTCAGTCTTTATGAGTATCGTTTTATTAATATATGCATACATGTAGAAAGATGTGTTTCGGTGAGTACTATTCATGTAGTTTAGAATGTGTGAGTCATGTCCAATGACACTTAGCTAACAGATATTATTTGGTTATTTAGTCTAACAGTATCTTTGGGGGAAACATAATTCATAATTTTCCCAGTTTACATCATTAAACAAGCAAGTGTCAGGTCACACATATTAACCATATTCCATTACTTTATTTACTCTTCACTCTAAATGGGCCGTACAATATTTAGAAGCTAATATTTGCCTCCCTTCAGCTTGTCTGTTGCAACCTGTCTCAGTTCAGTGATGTGTCAGTCTCCACTTACAAGTGATGTGATATATTTTATAGTAAGCTAAATTTGTACTCTGAGACTATGAAGAAGAAAAAGAAGAAATAACACAGAGCTTTAAATAAGTATTAGTGCTGGTGTTACAAAACGCAGAGAGCCCAGGACAGTGCCTTGAACACCTCGTAAAAGGTTCGTAAACCCTTGGCAGTTATTCCACAAGGTAAACGTTCTTCTTCATTGAATCTTCACTATGTTTCTGGATGTTTTGTGCCAGTTTGGACCTAGTAGCTCCTCCGTGTAAACCCTTCTCTTAAGAGTCGATAACTGGTGTTTGGTGTAGAGTGTTGCACAGTGATATCACAAGGCTGTACACCTCGTTTACATTAAACACAAATCAATATTTGTACACATGGCCTGGAGGTAAAGGAGACCATTAGAGACAGTTCTCTACAACAACACCTATATGCTGACTGTGAATCAAAATCACGGTCCATTAACCTCCAGAATGTCCAACTTTTGGTCTTAGTGGTGTTTCAGCAAAACAAATGGAGGGCATCCTTTCACTTCCAGTCCTCCCTCACTGAAAAAAAGTTATTTCATTCTACAGTGAGTCTTTATCTACTTCACCTCTTTGAACAAGTGACTGGATGTAAAATAAATGACTTCAAAAAGCTCACTCCACAGATAATTTGAAGTTTGATTCCTTATTTGTGATGAAAGACCTGCAAAATGTTGTTATGCTGAATCATTTTACTCCTCAGCGCACTGTTTTAAATACTTTTTTTTTTTTCCCATTCATCTAACAGTCCAGAGATGGTTTGCTGAGCACACACTTAGTTTTTAGCCCTATCCTGCTTCACATTAATACTTTTACACTCATTTACACCTCAGGGCTGCCCAGTACAACCACAGTCTTCTGTTAATCCCACCAGGGGTTAAGTGCTCTTCCCGGCTGCATCTCAGTGTGGAGTTGAAAAGTCAGGCGATAACAGTTTCGTGTTATATTTTCCCCAGATCCTCCAGTCACAATTTTGCTTTTCTATAACTTGCCCAAGGGCATCAGAGGTAATAGCAGACTCTATAAGACACAAACATCCTTCACCTTCTAATTCTTCCAAACTCCTCCCTGCCAATTCACTCTCTGGCTTAGTCGCAGCCTAAACAACTATTATCCACCACAACCCTGAAAGACAATCAAAGCTGTTGGTGTTTTTCTTCTGTGTAGAACGGATAAAAGAGTAATTAAGGTAAACATAAATTTGAGCGGCATTTCAAGTAAGGTGCTTTTTCTTTACATCTAGAACACACAGTATTTATTGACAGGGTGAATCCTGTGGCATCGAGGACAGTTGGCAGTAGTTTTCTCTTTTGTGTTCACCCCAAGCCTCATTTGCCCGAGTCCCACTGCAAGCTAATGGTGAAATGAACACCGACTTATACACCACCTGGTCTCATTAGACATGACACGTTTTAGTACCGTGCACAATATTAAGCCAATATTGATGCTGAGACCAGCCGCCCCTGTTGTGAAAAACCTCTGGGCCGAGCCAAGCTAGGTGGGCTGAAAGTGAGGTGAAGGAGTTGGCGAGAGGCTGTATACCAATCTGTCCCCCTGTGGAGCTTTATAAAGATTAAACAGAATTAATTAAGTTCCTGTTAGCCTAAATGACTTATCTGAGTTCCACCCTGCCCACTGCATGCAAGGCTAAACCTCATCAGATGCATAATAATGATTCAACCGCCACTGCCGTGGCGAGGAGCATTAAAACTGGCTGACTCTCTGCTTCCCAAATGACTGCATGCTATCACCTTGGGTTTTTGTGACAAGGCCATGGCAATTAGCTTGGGACATGGGGGAAAAAGGAAAAAAAAGGCTGAACACATAATAAAAATAAAATAATTGCCCCTGTAATTATCCTCATCTTTCTCACTCAATGTCACATCGAGAAGCTGGCAATGCTCTGCGGGGAGTGAGGAATGAGTCTGGGGCTTTTTTTTTTGTTGCTGTGTAAACTGGATTAGTGCTCTGCCTGTCCCACCGTGGCAGGGGAGTGATTGGATTAACGGCGTGGAGAGCACAGCAGCATGGCAGGGGGATAGATTACTGGCCCAGTTGGGCTCTTCGATGGGTGCTCCGCGGCCTGCAGGGAGCCCTGGGAGGCCCCAGACATCTTAAAGGGCCCCGATAACCATCTAGACACACTTTCTCTCCCTGCTCTAACCGCGGTGCTATCTCTGCTCTCCCAGCTCAAACAGCAGCGAACACAAGTTCACTTTTAGAGGCTATGATGTCCATTAGGTTTCTACCTGCTGCGCTGCTGCCAAGTGGAGATAAAGTGGTATCTACTCTGGCCGCTGAATACCAGTGGGTGGTGAAAGTTTCTGAAGATTTTCAACACACACACACACACACACACACACACACACACACACACACACACACACACAGCATTCTTGCTATGATACAATTTCACATTCACATTTTCAGTATTTATCTCTCCATACCAACTCACACAATACCATATG